>CAUYUJ010014442.1:0-96171 GCA_963575745.1 Prorocentrum cordatum | reverse complement strand
AGGAGGAGGAGGAGGAGGAGAAGTAGTAGTAGTACTAGTACTAGTGCTAGTAGTAGTAGTAGTAGTAGTAGTAGCACTGATAGTAGTGTTGCGGCACGCCCCAGGCGCACCCCCGCCGTGACGTGATCGGCGGGGCGTCCCCCCTCCCCCCCTCCCCCATCACGCCCGTGACCGGCCCGAATATACGAATGGGCTCCAGGCCAGCAGGAGGAGGGGGGGAAGGACGAGGAGGCGGATCAGAAGGAGGACCCCGGGGGGGCGCCCTGGAGGAGGTCACGTGGCGGGTACCACCACCTCACGCCCTGGACCACCACCACCACTGGTAGTACCACTACCACTACCACTACCACTACCACTACCACTACCAGTACCACTACCACCAGTACCACTAGTACCACCAGTACCACCAGCACCACCAGTACCACTACTACGACTACTACCACTACCACTACCACTACAACTACTACTACTACTACTACTACTACTACTACTACTACTACTACTGCTATTACTACGACTACTACTACTACTACTACTACTACAACTACTACTACTACTACTACTGCTACTGCTACTACTACTACTACTACTACTACTACTACTACTACTACTACTTACTACTACCTAAATACCGACGACGACTAACGCTACGCACTACGACTACGACCTACGAACTACACGACTACTACAACTACTACAACAAACTACTAATAAAAGACGACGACCACTACGACTACTACGACTACTACACGACCTACGACTACGACTACAACTATCTACTAACGACTACGAACCTACACACTACTACTACTACAACTACTACTTACTACACTTAGTACTAGTCACTAAACAACTATACTAGTACTAGTACTAGTACTAGTACTCGTACTAGTACTAAACTACTACTACACTACTATTATTACTAAGCAGTAACAAACTTACTCCCACTACTACACATACTACTAGTTTAAATTTTTATTTTTATTTTTTTTTTTTTGTTTTTTTTAAAAAATGGCTACTACGACTACTACTACTACTACTACTACTTAACAAATACTAGTACAAGTACTACTACTACAAAAATACTACTACTACTACTACATTTGTACTAGTACTACTACTACTACTACAACTACACTAACTACTAAACTACTACTACTACTACTACGACTACTACTACTAGTACTACTACTACTACTACTACTACTACTACTACTACTACTACTACTACTACTACTACTACTACTACAACTACAACTACAACTACAACAACAACTACTACTACTACTACTACTACTACTACTACTACTACTAGTCGTTCCGTTACAAGCCCCAGGAAGGCCCCAGGAGGGGCCCAGAGCGCCTGGAGGCCAAAAAGTCAACGAATCGATACCGGATACAAATAAACTCCAATCTTTCCGTTCTGGGCCCCCGGAGGCACCAGGGGCGCCCTGAGGCGAGAAAGACAACGAATCGATACCGTTTACAAATAAACAATCATCGTTGCGTTCCATGCTCCCCCTCCTCGTCCTCCTCGTCCTCTTCCTCTTCCTCCTCCTCCTCCTCCTCCTCCTCCTCCTCCTCCTCCTGCTCCTCCCCCACCTATCCTCCTCCTCCTCCTCCTCCTCCATTTCTTCCCCCTCCTCCCCCTGCGAGGATTTCAATAGGAATCCTTCTGCGGAGGATATCAATGGAGATCCTTCCGTGGAGGATTTCAATCGGAGTCTTTTTGCGGCGGATTTCGCAAAGTCCCAGGAAGGGCCCAGGGCGCCCGGAGGCAAAAAATCAGCGAATCGATACCGAATACAAAAGGAGCTCTAATCGTTCCGTTCCAGGCCTTAAGAAGGCTCCTGGAGGGGCCCCGGGCGCTCGGAGGCCAAAAAATCAACGAATCGATACCGGATACAAATAAACTCTAATCAGAAAGGCCGGACGAAGAGGAGGAGGAGGAGGAGGAGCTCCAGTGCCTGTATACACCACATCGCTGGCAGCTACGAGCGCCGCCCTACGACCGACGCACCAGTGCCTCTCAGAAACAAAACAACACTGCGTCCCTGAGAGCACTACGCGGCACGCACGCAACCACTTCCCCTCGCGAATACCACAGCGTGCCTCTGAACACCACAGTAGCCTGCGAGCGCCACAGGACGTCCGCGGTCGGCACCGGACGACCGCCGTGACGTGAGGGAGGGGGGGGGGCGGGGCCAGTCACGCCCGTGATCGCCGGGAGGTTTTCCGAACGGGCTCCTGCCCCTGCGATCAGGGATCACGTGCAGCCGAGTCGAGGACGAGGATTGGGCGTGGCTTCATGGGGGGGTCACAAATGGGGGGGTCAGAAAAGGTCCCCTTTCGTGCCCCTTTCGGGCCCCTCTGGACCCCCAGGGGGCCCGTTTAGGCTCCGTTTGGGTACCTTTTCGGACCACCCTCACCAACCCCCCATTTATGACCCCCCCATTGCGCAACGCCCAAGAGGAAGGAGGGCCCGCTCCTCCGGCATGGGCGGGCACGGGTTCTCCTCCCCCTCGGGGGCCTCGGCGGCCTCCCCAGCGCCGCACCCGGGCTCTCCGGCCTTGCACGTCGCGTCCGAGTCCTCGGCGGCCATTCGCTCCTCCTGCTCCTCCTGCTCCTCCTCCTCCTCCTCCTCCTCCTCCTCCTCCTCCTCCTCCTCTTGCTTCTCCTCCTCCTCATCCTTCTCCTCCTCCCCCCTCATCCTCCTCCTTCTTCTTCTTCCTCCTCTTCCTCCTCCTCCTCCTCCTCCTCCTCCTCCTCCTCCTCACTCTCGCGAAACAGGGGGCCATGTACCATACCCATCCGTCTTGGTGTAGAGATGCGTGCGTTACTAAATGCAAACTCGTCAGCGACATTCTCGAATTCGGGGCCCATGTGGGAGTGCTCAGCAGAGATATTGTCGACACTGAACTGAGCTCGAGTCTGGCCATGGACTCGAACCCCCCCGCCCCCGACGTCCTGGACGCCCTTGGGACTCCTGGGATGGAGGCGTGGAGGAGGGGGCCCTGGAGCCCCCTCGGGGGGCAACCTCGGGGAGCATCGTCACCCAAGATTGCCTCCCCCCGCACTCGACGGCACCCCCCCTCTCCCGGGCCGCTCTGGACTGGGGGGAAGTTAGGGTCGATAAAGCGAGGAGTGCTGGGCATCAGTTGGTGTTCCAGCCAAGTTTTGTGTTTTGTCGTATGCCAGGTACGCCCGCGACAGGTGGACGGGCCTGCTCTCCCAATGTCAACCTGGGTCCCAAAGGGTGACCAGGGGTAGGTTTAAGCATTTGTGGGACGGTAAACACCCCACCACGAACAAGCCAATTTGAAGGTAGGCCCTCGTGGGCAGTTTCAAGTTTCCTGGTTTCGGCTCGGGGACGGCCCGAAGCGGCCAGGAAACCCGCGGTAGAAAATCCGTGGGGCTTTGCTCACCGTGAGACCAGCTCTAATCCAGCTCTAGTCCTCCTCACTCTCCTCTTCCTGCCCCTCCTACTCCTCCTCGTCCCCTCCTCCTTTGCCCCCCCTCCTCCTCCTCCTCCTCCTCCTCCTCCTCCTCCTCCTCCTCCTCCTCCTCCTCCTCCTCACCCTCACCTCCTCGTCGCCGTCCTGCTCGTCATCCCCCCTGCCCTCCCTTCCTCCTGCTCTAAGCAAAAATCCCCCAAAACTGGTCACTGGACCGCTCCTAGGTTTTCACCATGGACTGACTTCTGATGGCCCTTGAGCCCGAACAGCGAAAACATGTCCCTTCTCCTCCGCCTCATCCGTCCCCCTCCACCTGTCCTGCTCCTCCTCCTCCTCCTCCTCCTCCTCCTCCTCGTCCCCCGCGTCCTCCTCCTCCTCCTCCTTTTCCGCAATCGACGTCCTCCTCTCTCCTCCTCTCCATTCTTCCTCCTCCTACTCCTCCTCCTCCCTCCTCCTCTCCTCCCTCCTCCTCCTCCTTCCTCCTCCTCCTCCTCCTCCTCCTCCTCCTGCCCTCCTCCTCCCCCTCCCCCCCACCCCCCCTCCTCTTCCTCCTCCTCCTCCTCCTGCCTCTCACTCCTCCTCCTCCTCACTCACTCCTCCTCCTCGCTCCTCCCTCCTCCTCCTCCTCTTCCCTTCTGCTCCGCCGCCGCCTCCTCCTCCTCCGCCTCCTCCTCCTCCTCCTCCTCCTCCTCCTCCCTCCTCCTCCTCCTCACTCCTCCTCCTCCCCTCTTTTGGTCCTCCTCCTGCTCTCGCCTCCTGCTCCTCTCCTGCTTCTCCTTTTCCTCCTCCTCCTCCTCCTCCTCCTCTTCCTTCTCTTCCTCCTCCTCTTCTCCCTCCTCCTCAATCCTTTTTTCGCTCCTTCTCCTCCTCCTCCTCCTTCTCCTCCTTCCTCCTCATCCTGCCCCTACCTCCCGTCTCCTCCTCCTCCTCCTCCTCCTCTCCTCCTCCTCCTCCTCCCCCTCTTCCTCCTCCTTCTTCCTCCTCCCTGTTTCTCCGCCTGCTTTTCCTCCTCCTCCTCCTTCACCCCGCCCCTTCTCCTCCTCCTCCTCCTCGTCCTCCTCCTCCTCCCCCTTTGTCTCCTCCTGCTTCTCCTCCTGCTTCTCCTCATGTTTCGCCTCCTCCTCCTCCTTCTCCTCCTCCAACCCCTCCTCCTCCCCGTGCCGGCGCCATTCGATACTGGGTAAGGGGGGCGCTCGGGGCGCCACTACGAGTTCCTTCATCTCGAGCAGCACCCCCGGGTAGCCCCTTATCCAATGAATGGCCAGGCGACAGTGGCGTAGGACTTTTTGCCCTCACACTCAGATTCTGCGCGTTTGCCTTCGTCGCGAAGCAATCGCCACAAGGACACAGCCCGGCGGCAAGGCTGGCGCTCCTGCACAATCACTTCCACCTAGTTCTCGCACCTCGTTCCCTGGAGGCGCTGCCTGGCGGCAAAGCCAGTTTGTGTGCATTTGCTACGTCGGCACGCCTGCCTCCGTCGCGAGGCAGACGCCAAAAGGACGCTGCCTGGCGGCAAGGCCGGCGGCCCTGCACGCTCTCACGTCGGACCGTTGCCGAGGGTCGTCCTCTTTGAGACGCTGGCCGGCGGCAGCGCCAAACATCGTGCGCCCCCAGACTACGCACGCCCAATTACCCCCGTCGCGAGGCTGTTGCCTCAAGGACACTGCCCGGCGGCAAGGCCAGCGGTCCTGCGCACTCACCTCTGCCTGGCCCATGCACTTCGCTCCCTGCGGGCACTGCCCGGCGGCGGCGCCAGTCTGCGTGCATCTGCCGAGGCTGCGCGCCTGCTCCCGTCGCGAGGCAGGTGCCTCAAGGACGTCGCCCGTCGGCAAGGCCAGCGGTCTTGCACGCCCTCGCGTCGGACCCTTACCAAGGTCAGTCCTCTTTGAGACGCTGGCTGGCGGCAGTGCCATCGTGCACCCACAGACTATGCGCGCCACCCCCCGTCGTCAGGCTCTTGCCTCAAGGACCCGGCGGTCCTGCACATTTGTAACGTGGCGCCGATGACCAAGGTTGTTTCTTTTGGACACTGGCTGGCACCAGTGCCAAATACCGTGCATCCAAGAACGCAGCCTGGCGAGAAGTCAGTCGGTCCTGAATCATCCCACGCCGAACCGCTTCCAAGGTTCGCTCCTTTTGGAAGCAGGCTGGCGCAATGCCAACCATCGTGCGTCCGCAGGTCATGCGCGCCCACATCCGTCGCGAGGCTGTTGCCTCAAAGACATTGCCCGGCGGCAAGGCTGGCGGTCCTGCGTGTTCTCATGGTCCTCACGCCCGGAGGCAAGGCCAGCGGCCCTGCACGATCACAATGGCCTGGTACTCAGCGTCGTCTCCATTGGGCGCTGCCAGGCGGCAGTGCCAGTTTGCGTGCATCAGCAAATCCTGCCCGCTTGCCCCCGTCGCGAGGCAAATGCCTCAAGGACGTCGCCCGGCGGCAGGGCCGGCGGTCCTGCACACTCTCGCGTGGAAGCGCTAATTGCCAAGGGTGATCTCCATTTGGACACTGCCTGGCGGCAACCCTGGATATCGTGCATCCGCAGATGCTGCGGCTTTGCCTTCGTCGCGAGGCTGTTGCCTCAAGAGGGCACAGCCAGGCGACGAGGCCGGCCGTCCCGCACTTCGCATCTGCCCGGTTCCGACGCTCTTTGGCTGGAAGGTCTTGGACCCCGAACGGGCTCCGGGAGGTCCCCGAACAGACTTTCAGATGGCGGTGGCCATCTGGGAATCTTGTCGGGGCTCTCTTTGAGGGCTTCGTGATGCCCCTGGGGGGACCTTTCGGTGCTCGTTCGGGGCTTATCTTGGGCCAGGGGCGGACTCCAAGGTGCCCCCCGTTCAGATGTTGAGATGGCCATGGCCATCTGAATATCTTTTCGGGGCCCTCTTGAAGTCACCTTGGGGTCAGTGGGGGGCCTCTTGGCGCTCGCTCGGGGCCCCTCTCGACGGCGGGTGACCAGACTGCTGACGCAAGTCCAAACTATGTTCGCGACTGAGGTGTTGGCACGCGGGGGTCACGGGACAAATTCGAGCTGGAATCCCAGGGCCCCCACTTTTTGGGTGTACTGGCCTATCCGTAGAACGGGGGGTGCTCGATTCGAGCCGTATTTCCAGACTCATATTTGGGTACGCAGGGCCATATGTAGTAACAAGACTGCTCGATTCGAGCCAGAACCCCGGGCTCATTTCCAGTCCCAAGGGCAGGATTTGGCAAGCCCCGTCTCCAGGGCAAGTTCTGTGTCGCGGCCTCGGTGTGCCAGGGGGGTGGGGATTCTTAACCCATGCATGCTGCCCTTGGCACCACATTCGTACCTCTTCCCCGTCTTATCGCGCCTCGGGGGTATGGAGTGGGCGGGGTACGGCCCTGCGTTTGCAATCCTCAATCGGTGCCTTTTTCCTCGGGGGGGTCTACACCTCTTGTCAGCTCAGCGCCCCCGTCCGCATCGCGGGGTTGCGCACTGGGGGGCCAGGCGTACCGCGTTGAGCATCTGTCGCTCGGACGTTTGCCTCATAAGCGCTGACCCCACAAGCGTTGACCTCCCGGCCACGGGGCTACGGGGCACAACTGGCTGCCACAGGATATGCGCTACACGCGTGTCATGCACCAGTGCCAGGCGCCAACGTCGGAACCTCGTCTCGGCCGCGTGGCCGTTGACCTCGGGAGTGGGGCTGCCCTGGACTCGTACGGGGTCATAGCTGGGTTTGTCCACTCTCCCAGGCCCCTATCCAGGGACCCATGAGGCGACCACTTAGGTCGCCACAGGGCTCCTCAACACTGGCCCGCCGGTGTCACCCTTGGGAGAAGACTTTGGGTAAAAGAAGAAAAAGAAAAAGAAAAGGAAAGGAAAAAGAAATGTAAGAAAATGGGAAAGAAAAAGCAAGAAGAAAAAATAAGAAAAGAAGTAAACGGGGCGGCCCACCTATGCCTCGACATCATTCCGCACAAACAAGAGTAAAAAACAGGAAAACATTAACAAGAAATGCAAAGCAAAAAGTGAAAAAAAAGCAAAAAAAAAAAAAAAGAGAGCGAGAAATAGGCAAAAGAAACAAAGATATGAAAGAGCAGCTCCGCCGGCATCCCATGAGGACCGAAATGCGGGAAACGTTTTCCGGTCACTTGAAGACCGAACTATGTTTGCCCCCCCGTGGGGAGGACAAACCGTGTCCCCGCTGGCAGCGCCATTGGGGCTTGAATTCGGTTTGGTGCATTATGTCGGCACCAGTGTTGACAAAACATGGGGCTCACATTTACACACATTGCTGTCACACATCATGCTTGGGTCCATCATTCGTCGCCCCCTCATGATGGGACGTCGGACCAACATGTGTTGACCCCCTGGTCACGGCGCTACGAGGCAGAGGTGGCTGCCACAGCATCTGCGCTACACGCAATCATCACCTACCATGACCAGGCGCCAGCATCGAGCACCTATTTCAAGGGTGGGAGAGCCCAAGTGCCCCATCCGATTCAAAAGGGTTATGCCTACCCTTGAGGGCATCAGCACTACTCTGCAATCCTCCTCCTCCTCCTCCCTCCCTCCCCCTCTCCCTCCTCCTCCTCCTCCTTCTCCTCCTCCTCCCCCTCCTCCTCCTCCTCCTCCTCCTCTCACTCCTCCTCCTCCTCCTCGTCCTCTATTCCTTGTCCTCATAAATCACTTCTCCCTGTCGTACCCCGAGGCCAGTTTTAGGGAGGGCCGGAGACCTCCCCACCATTTATGACCCTGAAGCTTAAAAAATGGCAACAGCTGCACAGATGGAGGGCGGGTGGTTTTCAAAATGTGGCTCTCGCCTCAGCGCCGCACACATTCGTTTTAGAAATTTGCAAGAGTTTCGGGTGGTTGTCAAAATGTGGCTCTCGCCTTAGTGCCGCGCACATTCGTTTTAGACATGTGCAAGAGTTTCATAGGAAGGCGGGCCATTTTCAAAATGTAACTCTCGCCTTAGCGCCGCGCACATTCTTTTTCAATAAAAGATACAAGAGCTTCACGGATGAAAAGCGGGTCGTTTTCAAAATGTGGCTCTCGCCTTAGCGCCGCGCACATTCGTTTTAGAAATTTTGAAAGAGCTTCCCGGATTGAGGGCGGGTGGTTGTCAAAATGAATGTGGCTCTCGCCTTAGCGCCGCGCACATTCGTCTTAAACATTTGCAAGAGCTTCACAGGTTGAGGGCGGTTCTTTTCAAAATGTGGCTCTCGCCTGAGCGCCGCGTACATTCATTATATATATACATACATACATAGCAAAACAACAAAATACAAGAGTTTCACGGATTCCCATGGTCAGCGTACCAGAAATGGTGTTTGGAAGGATTCAGGATTATGCGGGCGCAGCAGTTATGTTGATTCGCTGTGTTGAAGTCTCAGAAACGGCGTTCTGGCACGTTTCTGGATCGTCAAGATGCAGCAGTCAGGTTGATACGTGGCGTTGAAATCCCGAGAACAATTTGTTGGCACGCTTCAGGATCTTCAAACTGTTGTCTTCCAGCGAGGCAGCTCCTTCAATGGAAATGAACCGCTGTAAGGGCCTATGAAGGAGGGGCTTGGACACACACACACACATACACATACAAGCCGTACATCCAGCAAGACGCGTTGGCACGACAACCGTTTCAGACCGCGGAGAAATTCTCACACTGCAACGCAGATTCGCGGTGGGAAAAAAAGAGGCGGAGGAGAGAAGACAAAGACGACCAGACTATGTAGCAGAGGGGTGCTCAGATCTGTCGGCACAGTTTGTACACCTCTGATGTCCATTGTTGTCTCGGCCGGCCGCGACGCCGGTGTTCAACCCAAAATCGTTGATAACTCTTGGGTTTCCACTGATCCTCATCCTCCTCCCCATCCCCCTCCTCCTCCTCCTCCTCCTGCTCCTCCTCCTCCTCCTCCTCCTGGCGCGCACTCCGAGTCCCAAGATCCGAACATGAAATGGCGGGAAGACTTGCGTGCTGCAGAACTACTCTTCTGCTTCCTGCCCCTTGCCCAGCTCGTCTGGCCAGGCATTCAGACACGGGGGAAGGCGGCCATCCAACAGTTTGGCCAGCACCTTCTTACCCCAGCCAGTGGGGTGGTGGTGGTGGTGGTGGTGGCAGAGGCTCTGCAGCTGCAGACCCTTGCTTATCTTTGCACTACCACAAGTCCCACACTTCCGACACCACGAGAGTTTAAGAGTACAGGACGCCTCATGACTCGTGGGGTTTACCCAGGCACTGCGAGACAAGCCAATCTAGCGTTCCCAACCCCTAGGTAAGGCGCCCTCGACAGACTGTACAAAACTTATACCACCACTTCTCGACCACGCTGCGTGGGCTCTCTTGTAGCACTTGCTCAAGGCTCGCTACACGCTGGGTCCTGGAAGGACGACTGCGAGCCACGCGATCAGCTTGGGAAATGGCCGAGTAAATGTGTTGGGTCTGAATTGCCACTCGAGGGGCTACTACTACGAGGAGCCTCTGCACACGAACTGCCGTGTTATCAGTATCGCACACTTGCTGGATGGACATGCTGGGGGAGCCTGGCACAACGGGCTCCATTCCCTGCGCACTCATCTGCTGCCTGATTTGCGGTAATGCCGTTGCAAGCACTGTGGACCCCAACACCCTCTTCCTCCTCCTCCTCCTCATCCTCCTCATCCTCCTCCTCCTCTTCCTCGTCCTCCCCGTCCACCCCACCTACCCGGCCATCCTCCTCCTGCTCCCTCTCTTCCTCTGCTCCGGGTCCTCAGCGATGGCCAGGGTCAGCAGCAGCAGCACCGCGGACAAGAGCGCTCGCCCGGCGCGCGGGCCGGCGGCGGGGGCGGTCATTGCCGCCACGTGGGGAGCCGCCCAGATGGGGTCGAAGTAGATGGGGTCGGTGGATCGCGCCGCATCGCCGATGCACAGTCGACGTCATCGTGTAGAAAATCGGGCTCCACATCGAACCGCCCGTCGATGCATCGGCGATGCGGCGCGACGCTTTCCGCACCCCATCCACTTCGACGCCCATCGGGCGGCGCTGGACAGGAGGGGCGCGCCCACGCGATCAGAAGGCCCAGGAGATATGGGCCAAGGAGGAGGAGGAGGAGGAGGACAAGTTTAAACCAAGACTCATCAACGATGTTTGAAATACAAGCGCTCCCTATCCAGTCCTCTTCATATGTGCACCATACAAGGAACCAAGTAAAATAAGAAAAAGAGAAAAGACGAAAAAAAGAAAGAAGAACAAATAGAAAACAGAAGGAAGCAAGAGGCGGGTCATGCCCCCTGAAGGAAGTGCCTCGTTGGGGGACAACCGTGTGAACATCCTGAAGCGTGCCAAACACCATTCTCATGACTTTCAACGCCACGTGCCCGAACACCATTACTGGGACTTCAACGCCGCGAAGCAACGTAAACGTTGCGTCCGGAATCGTTCCAAAACAAAGTTTCTGGTACGTTAACCGTGAGAGACAATGAAACCCTTGCACATGTTTAGAACGAATAAGCGCGGCGCTAAGGCGAGAACAGCATTTGGAAAGACACCGCCCAATCCGTGAACCTCTTGCAAATATTTAAATCTAATGTGCGATACGCTCAAGCGAGAACCACATTTTGAAAACCACCCGCCCTCAATCCGTGAACATCTTGCAATTGTTTAGAACGGCTGTGCGCGGCACTGGGCGCGAACCACATGTTGAAAACCGCCCGCCGTCAATCCGTGACCAGTTGCAATTATTTGAAACGAATGTGCGAGGAGCCTAGGCGAGAGCCACATGTTGAAAACCACACGCCATCCATCTGTGAAATTATTGCCAATGTTTAAGCATCAGGGTCATACATGGAGAAGAAGTCTCAAACGAAACGCCCGGCTCGTTTATTTGACTGGCCTCGGGGAGCGACAGGGAGGAGTTACCTATGAGGAAAACGAGTGGAGGAGGAGTAGGACGAAGCGTTACATACTGTGTTTCTGTCACTGTCGGCTCCGACTGGGTGGCCCTGGGGCCCTTTTTCTGCAGAGGCCGTGACCCGATTGCCACTTACGCCACCAGCCGGGCCAAACAACCAAGTAATCCTGACTGTGACAAACAGGCTTTGAAGGGGCACCCTGCAACCCCATTCACACAACCAGAACCAAGATAATCAAAACTGCCGGCTCAAGCCCGAAACCAGATCGCACCATGCGCTGCTCTACTTCACAAACACAACGGCGTTAAAACTATTAAAAGAACTCTGGGGCATGATCTGACATGATGTCGGACAAGAGGGCGAGACGCACAGACGTTTACAGCCGAGCTCGCAAACTGAGCCTCCCAGGAGCACTTCAGGGGGAGCTCGGCGGCGGCCCGCACCGCTCCAGAGATTTCCCGGAGGCGGGCTGCGGAGGGCGGGCGCCTGGGGCCAACGCGAGCAGTCCTGTGGATAGGAGAAGCTGCGACCACTCTCCTGATGCCCGTGGGGGAGGGGTCTGACAGAGCGAACTTGGCAGCTGTGCGCTCTGGTAGGGGTCCCCCCATGGTCAAAGACCAGCACGTGTTAAAGTGTGCGCATGTGTGGTAATGCCGTAGGTCATCCCATGCGCTGCACCCGAAGACGCACGTGTGCGATTCTTGCTGCACCCTGTGTTCTGTTGTCCAGTTACCGCACCACGTGCAGAGACATGCGAAAACCCACGAGACAGGGACCTTGAGGAGCTGAGCTCCGATAGCCTCCACGAGGAAGACAAAATCGGGCGGCAGTTCTCCAGGCGAGGCGCACCATCTTCGGGAGCGGGCGGAAAGGAGCGAGGCGAAATCGTCGGGGAAGAGCGAGGAGGCGAGGGCGCGGTGCAGGCGAGACTGAAGACGGACCCTGGGGGTGTCCCTCATCGCCTGCCGCGCGCTCTGCACGGCCAGGGCAACGCTGGCGGCTGTGCGCCTCTTGACAGGGAATCCCGCGAGAGCGGCCTCGTACGTGCGCACAAATGGGGGGCGCACGCTAGAACTCAGTGGAGATCCATCCGCCCTCCCGGAACACGCGCGCCACCGGGAGCTCATGTTCGACGTAGAAGACACGCCGGGCAAGGAGTGCTCGCCACCGGGGGAAGGTTTTCGGAGCGGAGAGGAGGAGGGTGGCGAGGGAGAGGGCAAATAGGCTTCGAGTGCGGGGCCCGCCCCAGAGCTGGAGGGTAGTCCAGTCCTGCTGCCGCCATGGCGAGTCAGGGAGGCGAGGAAGCCCGGTGAGGACACTGAGCTCGGCGCGGGTCCCGTCCCACGAGGGGGGGAAGAACTACTGCGACATGTAAGAGAGGGAGGGGAGGGAGGAGGGCCAGAAGCAGGAGGAGGAGGAGGAGGATGAGGAGGAAGGAGAGGAGGAGGAGGAGGAGGAGGAGGAGGAGGAGGAGGAAGAGGAGGAGGAGGAGGGAGAGGAGGAGGAGGAGGAGGCCTCCTTGCCAAGGCGCCCCCTTGAGCCAAAACGGAAAAGCCAAATCCCGATAGCCATCTTGGCTTGGCCTTCTTCGCATCCTCCTCCTGCTGCCCTCCCTCCTCCTCCTCCTCCTGGTCCTCCTCCGTCCGTCTGTCCGTCCTTTCTCATTGCCATGCTCAGGCTGGCGGCGCTCAAGCCGAATGCCGCGATGAAGATCATCATGTCGCTGTAGATGGTTCCGTGTTCACCCAGGCGATGGGCGAAGTGGTCCATCTACTTCTGGAATCGCTTCTCGATGTCGTCGAACTATGGGCGGGTACTTGCCGCGTCGGCAGCTGCTGCGTTGGCTGGAGCGTTCGCGAGCGAGTCGTTGCGTTGAATTGCCTGATGGCGAGGTGGATAGGGGCGACAGCTGCTGCTGACGTGCCCTTTGCGGAGATAGTGAACTTACCCTCGCATTCTTTAGTTTAACTTGTCAAGTGTCTCACGCGTGTGGACTCTGACCAGTTCGTCTACACGATTGTAATACCATTCATCCTGACCTTAATCCTCGTCGGTGCTTCCAGCAGCACGCTCAAACCTAGAGCATCATCATCATCATCATCATCATCATCATCATCACCATCACCATCACCATCACCATCACCATCATCATCATCATCATCATCATCATCATCAGCAGCAGGAATAGCACGGCAATGCAAAACTTCGGACGGTGGTGCGACCCTTGACCCGTGCGAGCTCCGACCTTTTTCTCTCGACGTGGCACTGCGGGTGGCATATCTGCAACGAAGGGTGCCTAAACACCCAGGACACGGTAGCGAGCACTCCTGCCACCAAGAAAGGAAGTACAGCTGTAGCCCACGATGAGGAGCCCCGCACATTGGATTGAGCACAATCAGCGAATGGCCTTGGCAACCAACACCGGACATACGCAAAAAAATATCAAGAACATGCTGAGAACAAACCGTGGACCAGCGGCATACACTTGGCTCCCCCAGGAGACTAACATCTTGAGCCAAAATGGCTACGGAAGGAGCTGGAGGCTGTTTCGGTTGGTTGGAGGCTCGAGCCCGCGCTCGACCAGCTCTTATCCTGCAGCGGCGTTGGCGGGGCGCGCGCCGCGCGGGGGCGCGCTGGGTCAGCCCGCCGCGGCGGAGGTGGGCCGCGCCGCCTCCTCCTCGGCGTGGCGGAAAACGGGCCCCGAAAAAAACGGGTCCTGGCCCACGGGACCTGCCGACTCGGAAACGGGACCTGAAACCCACCAGGGGGCCTCTCCCCAGGACCAGCCGACTCATCTCGAGCCAACAGGACGGCACTGGCAGCCCGAACGCGAAACAAAAACCACATAGCCCGCTTCCTCACGTGACCCATCTCCTTCACGGCGCCCTCCGTGGCCTCCCGCTCGCCCTCGCCGGGCCGGTAGCGGAGGCGAGCAGCGAGCCGCAGGCGCCCGCTGTGCGGGCACAGCCGCCAGACCTGGACGACGATGACGACGACGACGACGACGACGACGACGACGACGACGACGACGAGGACGACGAGGACGAGGACGACGAGGACGACGAGGACGACGAGAACGACGAGGACGACGACGACGACGACGACGACGACGACGACGACGACGACGACGACGACGACGACGACGACGGCGGCGGCGGCGGCGGCGGCGGCGGCGGCGACAGCGGCGGCGGCGGCCTCGCCCCAGGCATCGCTGAGCCCGCCCTGCAGCAGGCCCGTGGCGCCCGCCGCGGCCTCGCGCGCCGTCAGGGAGCAGAAGACGCCGCCGTAGCAGAGCACGTCCTCGAGCACGGGCCGGACCTCGGCGTCGAAGGCCCTCGTCAGCTCGAGGCAGTCCACCTGCAGGACGGCCGCGGGCAGCACCTGGGCCTGCCGCACGTGCAGGGAGAACCGCTCCACGGTGGGGTGCGCGAACACGTCCACGCCCCTGGCCGAGAACCAGGCAGCGAACTGTGCCAGTGCCACGCTGTGAGGGCCGTACCCCTCCGAGTCCGGGTCGAAGTTGACGTCCACCAGGTGCACGGCGGCCACAGCCACGCCCAGCGCCAGCAGGCGCTCCAGGAAGCAGAAGTCCGCGCGCAGCAGGCCGCTCCCCAGGGAAGCGACGTGGCATGCCTGGCCGCCCGCCTCGGCGGCCAGCGCGGCCCAGCGGGCCGCCGTCTCCAGGAAGGCCTCCCGCGCCAGCGGGTTCCGCGCGCGCGAGCAGGCGCAGTCGCTCGCGAAGCACTCGCCCAGGCAGTCCGTGGCGGCGGTGCGCCGCCAGCCGCCGGAGAGGCAGGCGCGGCGCACGGCGTCGGCCCCCGCCTCGTCCAGCACGGGCCCCGAGGCGACCACGTAGCCGTCGCCCGCCACGTCCAGGAAGCACTCCTGCCTGCGGCGCCGCCACGTCTGGTCCAAGCCCGCCAGCGCCTCCGCGTGCGTCGGGCCGGCCGGCGCCAGGCCGCCGCAGGTGGCCCCGGGGCAACGCGGGGAGGCGGGCGCCATGGCCGCGGCCGTCGCCGGGGCCACCCGTCGCCGCCGCGGGGCGAGGGGAGGGAGGGGGAGGGAGGAGGCGGGAGGAGGGGGAGGGGGGGAGGAGGGAAAGCTCCAACTGTCAGGCCTGAGTGGCCAGAGATTTGGGCGGGTGCTTCTGTGACAGCACGCCGCGCTGCTGTCGCTTGAGTTGCGTCGCTCGCAGCATGCCGCCGGCAAGAGGAGAAGGACGGGGGGGGAGGGCGCACTGGCTGAGCGGATGCGCTTCACCCCTTGGGCCAAAGTGACTGCGGATGGGCTGGGACGAGGTAAGCACGAGGGGGGATGATGAGGACAAGAGAAACGATGGGGAGAGGGATAAAGCGATACGGACGAGAAAGAGGCGAGCCAATAGATAAACGAAGGAGAAACAAGGAATGTGTACGGAGAAGGGGGAGGGAAGCCACGGCGACGCTCATCAGGAACACGAATCACGGCCGCCAGCGGCAAACATGATTGTATATGTACATGTTGTGTGTATTATACGTGTATGAATGTGCACACATGCACACATACATACATACTCACATACATACATACATACATACATCCATCCATCCATACATACATACGTACATACATACATACATACATACATACATACATACATACAAACATACATCCATACACACATACATACCTACATGCATGCATGAATGCATGCATGCATGCATACATACATACACACATCCATACACACATACTTACACACATACATACACACCTACACACATACATACATACATACGTACGTACGTACGTACATACATACATGCATACAAACATACACACACATACATATATACATACATGCATGCATGTATGCATGCATACATACATACATACGTACGTACATTCATACATACATACATGCATGCATGCATGCACGCATGCATGCATACATACATACACACACATTACATACCTACCTACCTACCTACCTACCTACCTATCTACCTACCTGCCTACCTACCTACCTACCTACACACATACATACATACATACATACATACATACATACATACATGCATACATACATACATACATACATACATACATATATACATACATACATACATACATACATACATACATACATACATACATACATACATACAGACACACATACATACATACATACATACATACATACATACATACACACACACATACATGCATGCATGCATGCATGCATGCATGCATACATACATACATACATACATACATACACACATACGTACGCACGTACGTACGCACATACGTACATACGCACATACGTACATACGTACACACGTACATACA
The DNA here is from genome assembly GCA_963575745.1 of Prorocentrum cordatum. Lineage (NCBI taxonomy): Eukaryota > Dinophyceae > Prorocentrales > Prorocentraceae > Prorocentrum > Prorocentrum cordatum. The sequence goes on along the minus strand of CAUYUJ010014442.1, from coordinate 79,534 downwards.
TGCATGCATACATACATACATCCATATATCCATACAAATATAGATATGTATTCATATGCATTCCTCTTCTTCATTTTTTCGCAATCCTGGCGGGGGCGACCCCCCCTGTACGGTCCCGGAACAGGTCCACCAGCTGCTCCAGGCCTCCAAGGGCGCCTTGTCAGGCCTTACCAGCAGACAGAGAGAGTCCCAAGACATCACAAATGCGCTCCAAGAGTGGCCCAGATGGCCTCTGAGACGCCCCAAAAGGCCCTCAAGAGGATCCCCTGTAGGCATGAATCGTTCCATTCTACCTATGGCAACGAAATTCTGTTTTAGTAGGTTCGTAACCTCTACCTCGCAGGTGGCCTCCGGGGGCCTACAGGCGGCCTCTAGCGCCAGAGACCTCGAAATATCAGTTGGCGGTCCCCCTCTGGGCCCTCTCTTGGGGAGCTCTTGGAGCACAGTTGGGTTGTCTGGGGAGCCTCCTGGGCCGTCTCTGGGCTTTCTTGGGAGCCTCTTCGGCCGTCTTGGAGCGATCTGAAGGGCCTCCGAGCGAGGCTGTGAGGGAGCGCTGGGTAGCAGGGAAAGCGAGAACGCCTAAATCCTTCAAAAAGCATTGGAAAATGAGTGAATCTTGCCTCCCAGGGCCCTCTTGGGGAGCCTCTTGAGTCCGTCCTGGAGCGTGTTGGAGTTCTCGTCGGCCGTCTTGAGGGTCAAAACGAAAAAAAGAAAAACAAAGAAAAAGACCAGTAACACAAAAAAAAGAAAAAAAATAAAAACACAAAATAAAGGACAGAAAAAAAAAGAGCAAAAGCAAAAGATAAAAGAAGAGAACAACAAAAAAAAAAAAAAAACGCAAAAAAGAAAGAAAAGACAGAGAAAAAAAGAGCAGAAAAAAAAAAATAGAAGGAGCAGAAAAAACAATAAATTACAATACCAAGAAAAAAAAAAAAAAAAGAGAAAGAAAAATAAAAAAAGAAAACAAAAAAAACATTTGAAAAACAAAAAAGCTTAGGAGGCGTCTTCGGGGCCTCTCGGGACCGTCTAGGCCCTCCCAGGACCTCCATTAGCCTGTCGTGGCCTGCTTCGGGGCGGGCCCGGGCCGCCTCGGGACCCCTCTGGGCCTTCTCTTGGCGCGCTCTTGGGGCACACTTGGGTTTTTTGGGGAGCATCCTGGGCCGTCTTGCGGCCCTCGTCGGGGCCTCGTGGGCCTTCTTGGAGCGATCTGGAAGTCCTCCGAAGCCGTGAGGGAGCGCTGGAAAGCGGAAAAAGCGAGAACGCCAAAATCCCAAAGACTCGGAAAACGAGTGAATCTTGCCTTCCAGGACCCTTTTGGGGAGCCTCTTGAGTCCGTCCTGGAGCGTGTTGGAGTCCTCGTCGTCTGTCTTGAGGGCATGTTGGGCGTCTTCGGGGCCTCGTGGCCTGCTTCGGGGCGGGCTCGGGCCGCCTCGGGAGCTCTGGACCCCCCGCAACCCCCGGTGGGCACCGATGGGGGGAGCAGGCAGCGCCCCCCCTCCCACGGGCCTACTCCGAGATAGAGAATCATGTTCCCGGGAAGCTTTCCGGGAGCATGATTTGTTCGGCTCTCTAAGAGAGGGGCCTCTGGGGGCTTACCGAGGGGCGCCTTTTGGCCTTGTCGGCAAGCCTATTGGCAACCTGGTTGGGGCGGTGGGCGGAAGCGCAAGGAATCATGTTCCCCGAGAGGAAAAAAAAAAAAAAGAAAAAAAAAAAAAAAAAAAAAAAAAAAAAAAGAACAAAGAACAAGAAAGTATGAAAACAGGAAAAGAAAAAAAAAGGAAAAAAAAGACTTCTGGGAAATACGATTTACCGAAGTGTCTTGGGTGCCCGCAGGGGGCTTCCCTGGGGCCCCCTTGGGGGCCTATTGGGGCTTCCGGGGGGCCTCTTGGGAGCCTCACGGGGCTTCTTGTGAGCCTCTTGATGGCCTCCGGGAGCGTCCTAGGAGCCTCTCAGGCCGGAGACCTTGAAATGTCGCGCTCTTCGGGCCCTTTGGGTAGCTCTTGGGGCTCTCTTGGGGCGCTCTCGAGGACCTCTTGAACTATCTGGGAAACCTCCTGGGCCGTCTCTGGGCTTTCTTGGGAGCCTCTTCGACCGTCTTGGAGCGATCTGAAAGGCCTCTGACGCGGTCCGGGACCGTGGGGAGGCGGAACATGGGACAGCGCAAGACTGCTTCAAAAACCATTGGAAAATTTAAAATGTTCGGCTTCTGGGGCCCTTTTGGAGGGGCCTCTGGAGGCGCTCTTGGGGCGTTTTGGCGGCGTCGTCGGCCGTCCTGAAGCCATCTTCGGCGTGTCCGGGGCCTCTGGGGGCTGTCTTTGGGCGTCCTGGGAACCTGGAAACCATGTTCCCAGAGAGACTTCCGGGAACATGATTTCGAACGAGGCCCGTTTGGGCCTCCTGAAAGCCGTCTTGGGGGCCTCCTGGGCCGGCTTTGGGGCCTCTTGGGCCGTCTTGGGAGGTTCCGTCAGCCCCACAGGACGACCCTTTTGGGCCGTCTTGGGCCCTCTTGGGTCTCTCTTGGGCTGTCTTGGGGCTCCTCGGGGGCGTCTGGGGCACTGTGAAGACGAAGTAAGCGAGCATGCTAAAAATGCACATTTTACTCAGGGAAGATGGCCCTCTTCGGCCATCTTCAAGCCATCTCGGGCCCTCTTGGGCCTCGCTGAGGCTGTCTTGTGGGCCTCTTGGGCGTCCTGGGAACCTGGAAATCATGTTCCCGGAGAGGCTTCCGGGAACATGATTTCGATCGAGGCCCTCTTGGGCATCCTGGAAGCCGTCTTGGGGGCCTCCTGGGCCGGCTTTGGGGCCTCTTGGGCCGTCTTGGGGGGTTCTGTGAGCCCCACGGGACGATCTTTTTGGGCCGTCTTGGGCCCTCCTGGGTCTCTCTTGGGATGTCTTGGGGCTCCGCGGGGGCGTCTGGGGCACTTTGAAGACGAAGCAAGCGAGCATGCTGAAAATATACGTTTCACAAAGGAAATGGGCCGATTTGTGCCTCTTGAATTCAAGCTCTCTTGGGGCTCTCTTCGGCCATCTTCAAGCCATCTCGGGCCCTCTTGGGCCTCGCTGAGGCTGTCTTGTGGGCCTCTTGGGCGTCCTGGGAGCCTGGAAGTCATGTTCCCGGAAAGGCTTCGGAGAACATGGTGTCGAACGAGGCTCCCTTGGGCCTCCCTGAAGCCATCTTGGGGGCCTCCTGGGCCGCCTTCGGGGCCTCTTGGGCCGTCTTGGGGGGTTCCGAGAGCCCTACAGGACGACCCTTTTGGGCCGTCTTGGGCCCTCCTGGGTCTCTCTTGGGCTGTCTTGGGGCTCCTCGGGGGCGTCTGGGGCACTGTGAAGACGAAGTAAGCAAGCATGCTAAAAATGTACGTTTTACTCAGGGAACGGGCTGATGATTACCTCTTGAAGGCCCTCTTGGGGCCCTCTTCGGCCATCTTCACGCCATCTCGGGCCCTCTTGGGCCTCGCTAAGGCTGTCTTGTGGGCCTCTTGGGCGTCCTCGGAACCCAGAAATCATGTTCCCGGAGAGGCTTCGGGGAACATGATTTCGAACGAAGCCCTCTTGGGCCTCCCTCAGGGCGTCTTGGGGGCCTCCTTGGCCGGCTTTGGCGCTTCTTGGGCCGTCTCGGGGGGTTCCGTGAGCCCCACAGGCCGACCCTTTTGGGCCGTCTGGGGCCCTCTTGGGTCTCTCTTGGGCTGTCTTGGGGCTCCGCGGGGGCGTCTGGGGCACTGTGAAGACGAAGCCAGCGAGTATGCTGAAAATGTAGGTTTTACAAGGGGAATGGGCCGATGTTTGCCTCTTGAAGGCCCTCTTGGGGCCTCGTCGGCCATCTTCAAGCCATCTGGGGCCCTGTTGGGGTGCTCTTGGGCGTCTTCGGGGCCTCTTGAGGCTTTCTTGACCATCTGTACGGCCCGCGTGGCCTGTCGTGGGCAATTTGGAAGCGGCCCGGGGCAGTCCCAGGGAGTCTGTGACCCCCCAAAGGTTCTGGAGGGCGCCCATGGGGGATAACGGCACCGGCCCGGGCCCCCCCCCCAGCCTACTCCGACACACACACACACACAACACACAACACACAACACACAACACACAACACACAACACACAACACACAACACACAACACACAACACACAACACACAACACAACACACAACACACAACACACAACACACAACACACAACACACAACACACAACACACAACACACAACGACACAACACACAACACACAACACCAACACACAACACACAACACACAACACACACACACAAAACACACAACAAACACAACATCACACAAACACACAACACAACATCGAACAAATCACACACAACAAAGCACAAAACAACACCACACGCGCACCCACACACCCACACACACTACACACCCGATACCACACAGACCCACACACCCACACCCCCACAACCTCCACAAACACCCACACACACCACACACCCACACCCCAACCCAAACCTCGACACCCACACCCACACACACACACATATATGCACCCACAAATACGAAGTCTGAAACCACATCGCTCCTCGGGTGCGTTCTATGCAGAACTCTTCGTGGCGGGGAGGTCGAAACGCCAATCCGGGTCTCGCTCGAACATATCCCAAGGCAGGCGGTGCTACGCACCCTCGCGCACAAACTGGTTTGTTTACGAGCCCCTCAATGGGCGAGCCTTCAGGGAGTATTCGGCGCGAGGGGGCCCAAGCAAGACAAAAAACCAAACCGCCTGAGCCGGGCGATAAGCAGGAAGAGAGGATGAGGGATAAGGCCCCAAGTAGAAGTTCGTAGGCTCATCAACCAGATATCCAGATAAACAATGAATCCGCATCTACCAGAATTTCTAGCAACTCAAGAGTTATCCGCCTACACCCGCTTGCTGGGGATGAAAAGGCGTGTGAGACATTTGACCGCCCTCCTCCCCCTTCTTCCCCTTCGCCTGCGGTTCAAAATCCCGTTGAAGGGAAGGGGGGCACAGGGGGGAGACGAGCTCGTCAACGCACCTCCGGGGCCCTCGGAGCTCCAAAGCAACCGTCTGCGGACGCCGAGAGGTCTCAAGAACACCCAAGATGGCCTCAAGACAGCCCAGGACGCTCCAAAAAGGCCCCAAGAGGACCCTGGAAGAGGGTCTAAGGAGCAAAACCATTGGTACCCTGTAGGCTTTGAACGATTTTCGCGTGCTCGTTTTTTTCTGGCGCATGGAACTCCAAAACGGCCCGAGAACCTTCCCTGATTCGTCCAAGGCGGCCCAGGAGGCCCCCACGAGAGTCCTGAGACGGCCCCAGAGGGCCCCAACACGGCTAAAAAGCCGCCACCAGGAGCCCTGACAAGACTCCTCGAGGCCGCCCACGTAGGCCTCGAGGAGGCTCCAAAAAAACCTCAATAGACGCAGAGGACGAGGAAGCCGAATCTGTAGCAGCGACATGCAGGCAAGACGACCGGAATACTTCGGAACCGCACATCTGTTCTTCTGGGGCGCCGCGGAATTTCGTAAGCCTCTTACCACAAAATTCGTCAGAAGCTGAGCTGCGAATGTTATGGTGTGTACACATCAAACATTCAACGCATCACAAATATCGACCAGCATTGCACATTATACCACACATACTTTTTATACGGGGCGGGGGGAGCTTCGTGGGTGCGTCTGGGGGCCTCCCGGGAACCTTTCGAGTCGAGGGCTCGAAATGTCAATTCAGGTCCCCGTCTGGGCTCCACTTGGGGCCGTCTTGGGGGCCTTTTGGTGTGCCTTGGAAGCCTTTGGGGCGTTTTGGGGGCCCTGTAGGGTCGTTTTGGGGCCCGCTTGGAGGCCTTTTTGGGCGATCTTGGTGGCCGCTTCCTCTGCGTTTGCTGCTCCTCTCCTCTCCATCCTCGCCCTCGCCGTCTACCATTCCTACATGTTTCCCCCCGCCTGTTTGTCGCCCTTCTGCATGAAATCCTTTTCACCCTCATCCTCCTTATTGTCGCGTCCTTCTTCCTTCCTTTCTCCCCCCTCCCCATGGTCCCTGTCCCCCTCTCGCCCCGCCCCGTGGCGGCCTCCACGCCCTCGGGCAGCTCGGCTGCCATCGCCTCGAGGGCGGCATCGGCCCTGGTGGCCATTGCCGCCGAGGCGCGTTCTGTCGCGAGACGCACCGTCGCGCGACAGAGCCAGAGCGGGCGGCGACGGAAAAGGAGGGGGGGAGTGGAACGAGGAGAGGGAGGAGGAAGAAGGGAGAACGAGGAAGAGGAGCGGGGAAACAAGATGAGAGGATAGGTAGGTAGGTCGGGCCGCGGAAGCGCGGGTTTGCCCCGAGGGCCGAACACGGCGGCGACGCCCGCCGCGGCCGCGCTCCCACACGCCTGCTGAGGTCAGCAGGCGCGCTCCCTCTCAAAGGACGAGGGGGAGCGGAGGCGCCGAACGCGACGTCCAGCGAGTGGTCGGACTCGTGGACCCACGGGTCGGAGTCGACCCACTGCCGCGTGTTCGAGTACGCGTACTCGTACTCACCGCTGCACCCTCTGGTGTCATCACCATCGGTGCCACTGCAAACGTGCCGCAGTGTCGGGACCGACCATCTCCTCGTGTTCGAAACCGTACTGCTCGAAGATGGCGTCCCTCGTCGAGGTTGGTGCGAGAGCGTTCGCTCCGCACCTCGGGCCTAACCACTCGCCTGGCTGGGGAAATCTTCTGTGCCGCCTCGTCGATGATGTCAGGCCTAACCCCTCGCCTGGCTGGGGAATTGAACTGCGCCGCCTCGGCGATGATGATAACAGGCCTAACCCCTCGCCTGGCGGGGGATGCGCTCTGCGCTCCTTCTGGAGCGGTCGCCCGGTTGCCCCTGGCTCGGGAGCAAGGGGCCGGGGTGCTCCAGGAGCTGCCCCCCTCCTTGCTCAGGCAAGTGCGCCGCCCCTCGTGTGACCCACGCGCCTTCCCGCCAACGCCCGATCCTGTGGCGCCTCGAGCCGCGTCCACTCGAGCTGCGCGTCGGTATCAAGGCGCAAACTGGGGCGACTCGGCCGCCTCGGGGCTCGAGGGGGGCCTCGCGACGGGTTCCTGATCCATTGCGTTCGGACCTGACGGGCCCTCAGTGGAGCCAGGCCCGCCATTATGCCGCATCATCGAGTCCTTCATGTCACGCCTAACCACTCGCCTGGCTGGGGGGGGGGGCGGGGGGCGCTGCGCCATCTCGATCTGCGCCTTGGCGCCCTGATCTGATTAGCCCCAACGATGCCAGCCCCGCCAATCTGCCGCGCCATCTCGCTCTGCATTCTTGGCCTAACCCCGCGCCTTGCTGGGGGATTCATCTGCACCGCCTCGTCCATGTTGATGTCAGGCCTAACTCCTCGCTTGGCGGGGAATGCTCTCGTCGCTCCTTGTGCAGCGGTCGCCCTGTTGCCCCTGGCTCGGGGGGGAGGGGCCGGGGTGCTCGCGGAGCTGCCCCCTCCTTGCTCAGGCCAGTGCGCCGCCCCTCGTGTGATCTCTCCCGCTGCGCTGGCCTGTTCGCGACGGGCCGCCGCCAGCGCCGAACGCCAGAGTGCAACAGAGATGGATGAAAAGGGTGGCACTACGGAACTAGTGTCGAACCGTTGCAGGAGACCATGCTTTGTCCTCCAGCATGGGGCATTCCATCGCGCACGCGCCCAGCGCACCAGTGGTACTTGGAAGAACGCCGCTTCAGATCATTCGTGCAACTGCGTTTCCCAACTTCGCAATATATGAAAGCCGCATCTCCACAAGCTTGCTGTATTCATGACTAGCTCTGATGCGTGTGCCACTAAACCGTCTGCTTTGAATGAGAACAAACCAGCCAATCGGAGCGCGTTGGATGGCGAACGAAGGACTCTGTGCAGAACGATTTTTCTTTGTGCAGGTCTACGGTTGGCAAAGAAAGCTGTAGGGCACGAAAGCAGAAAGGGCAGTACTGTTACACTGAAGCGGGCTGACACTAGATTCCGATGACAGAAGATCAACTACAGTCGTACTGGGTAAGAGCCGCAATTTTGCTAGCCTCCCAGTGCTTCTGAAACCTGGAGAGACAGTTGTTAAAGCAGACAGACAGGGCTGCTCAAGCCTCGTAGCATCCGCACTTCCTCCGACCCCCCCCCCCCGTGGAGACGACGACGACACCTCCGCCACCAATGGAACAAATGTCGGGTCCATCGCGGTGGCCCACACCGAACCTGAAACTGGGCAGCCTTACGACACGCCTGAACACAAATGGAACATATATAGCCTTTCGCCCTGCAGCAGATCAAAGCTGCGAGGCTCAGAGTACACTGATGCGAGCAAACTCAGATATCCAAGCGGCACGCAAATAAGGAGAGAACATCTCCCACTGCCAGTAGCTGCCAAGAGATGGAAACACACTGGCTATATCGAGCGCAACAAAGACAGGCGCCTGTGTAACAGCTGTCTCGCTGGTGCTATCCCGGCGGGCAGCTGCGTCTAGTTGGGGCAAATGATGTAGAACATTCCTGCTCGGCACAAATCCCAGCTGGGCTCGGTGAGAGCGCGCACAGACCAGTCCTTTTGAGCCATCCGTGCTGCGCGACACAAGAGGGCAAGTTTGGTTTGGACTCCGCAGGAACTCATTGGCATCACTGGTCTCCCTCCCTGTGGGCAGGAAGGCGAAGATGGGATCATTCAGGGTCTCTGGAGCATGGTGGACCGCCACGGGGCGCCTCAGGAGTACCAGGTCCTCCGAGACCACCCATGCCTGCCGTCGCCTTCCTCGTAGAGCACTTTGGGCTGTATGTACAGCAAACTCACGGTTGGCCTGAAGCCCTGCAGCGTGTAGTGAACGAAATTGACGGCGGACAGAATCGAGAGGATCAGGATGGTGATGATGATGATGAGGAGGAGGAGGAGGAGGAGGAGAAGGAGGAGGAAGTCGCGCAAGGGTCGTCTGAAGCCTCCCGGCTCCTGGGGAGGTCCCGGCGGGAGGCCCTAGAAGGCCTCCAGGGACCCGAGCAGAGATGCCACAGCCTAAGACTCCCGTGGTGAGGTTTGTTGAATCCCAATGCTCTTCCTCAATCTCGGCTGTGCCAGGAGGCCTCCGCAGGCGCACTGGCAGGCCTCCGAGCCCAGAGCAGAGATGCTAGCTCAGATCTCCGACGATGTTTTTTTTTTCAATCCCGACCCAACGTGCTTCCTCGAATGTCGGTCCTCTGGGGCCCGTTATCGGGCCGCTGGGACCATCCAAGTCGGATCCAGGACGACCAACTGCCCCCAGGGAAAGGGTCCGCGCATAGGAAAAAACGCATCGTAGGATGTCTGAAACTTGGGTCCTGGATCCTCGACGACCCCTTCCACCTCCGTGACGGAGCCTCCGTGTTCTGTCCGCTGGGCCGCGCACCTTGCTGAGGGGGAACGATAATCAGCTCACGAAGGGGGGAAGCATCGAACTTGAATCGGCGATGCATCACGATAGGTCGGCGATTAGCCCCCGACTGTCAAGCCGCCCGTTCCTGGGCGGGGTGGGCTAGCAGGCCCGGCGATGAGTGGGCGCATTGGGGGTCGATGCGCTGCCCCCTGAACCCCCCCCTCTCTCTGTCGCTGCCCCCCCTGGATCCCCCGCGCCCAGGCGGTGGGTTCCGGAAACCCCGACCCCCCCCAAAACTGTTTTTTTTCCGGCGACGACCTATTGGCAACGAAACGTGCCGTGCCAGGCTCTCTGCCACGAGGGGGGCCAGCATTCGGGGGACAAGATCCCCCAAAACCTGCCATAGCCAACCTGCCATAGGCGAGCCGTCGCGCGCATCCATGGCGCGTGCATCCCCCAAACTGCCACTTCTCGGAAGACGCCCTCCTGCCTCCGCCGGCCCTCCGCCGGTGGAGGCGGCCTCGGCCCACCTCCGCCACCGCCCGCCGAAGGGGGCGACGCCGACTGCTTCGGTCCTCGAGCAAGGGAGGCCCTCTTCTGGGAGGAGGGGGAGGAGGAGGAGGAGGAGGAGGAGGAGGAGGAGGAGGAGGAGGAGGAGGTGGAGGAGGAGGAGGAGGAGGAGGAGGGAGGGGGGAGGGGAGGAGGAGGAGGGGGAGGAGGAGGAGGAGGGAGGAGGAGGAGGAGGAGGAGGAGGGGGAGGAGGAGGAGGAGGAGGAGGAGGAGGAGGAGGAGGAGGAGGAGGAGGAGGAGGAGGAGGAGGAGGAGGAGGAGGAAGCGAGGCCCTTTTCTGGAACGCCGCGGGCCGTGAGCGAGCTCGGTCCGCGAGGCCGTGAGCTCCGCTCTGGACGGCGGCCCTCCGCCCGCGAGGCCGAACGGCGGGCACCGGCGGCCGCGTGCCCTTCGGGGCACGCCTGGGCCGGCCTCTGCCGCGCGGGCCCCAAAAAAAGCGGGCGCCTCTCCGCACGTCTCCGACGATCTGCGCTCGTCCGACCGGCGTTTCCGCTTCCTCGCCTTCCGGCGCCCCATGTGGGGCCCGGCATCGGGCCCCTGGGGGCCCGCAGAGACGGATCCGGGGCGAGGGGCTGCCCCCCCGGGAGGGGGTCGAGGGCCCTGGGGCCGCGGAGTGGAGAAGCCACATCGGCGGAGTCGGGGTCGTCTCCCCGCTGTTTGGGGGCACGGGGCTCGCGACTCCATCGCGCTGTGAGCAGCGGTCACCTGCGGCCACATGCCAGCAGGGCACGTCAGGGTGGATCCACCCTCTGGGCCAGGAAGCAAACTCCCTCGTCTCCACCCGGGGGAGGTGGGGAGGGAGAGAGGGAGGCAGGGAAAGATGGCGAGAAGGGGCAGAGCATGGGGGGAGGAAACGATGGAGGTGGACGGAGAGAGGCTCGAGGAAGATAGGAGGGATATCTGAGGAAGAAGGACGGATAATGCAGGAAGGATATATGAGGCTCGAGAGAGGGAGAAGGGCCGAAGGAGCGAGGATGGAGGCTCGATAAGGGAGGGTGGATGAAGGGATCGGGGGAGTGCGGAGGTCGTCGTCGTCGAACGATGACGACGACGACTCCCGCACTTCCGACTGGCCTCGGGGTGCGACAGGGTGTAGTTATTCATAAGCGAAAGGCATGGAGGAAGGGGGAGGATGAGGGTGAGGAGTGAGAGGAGAAGGAGGAGGGAGGAAAGAGGGGAGGAGGGAGGAGAGAGGAGCGAGGACTTGTTCAAAGCCGATTGCCTTGTGAGTAGCAGCGCCCTTCAGTTGGAGCATGCAGTGCTGCAAACCTGTAGCACCGTTGACGGTTGGCCCACCGTGGGATGGTGGAAGTCCCCGATCGTGCCATGACGATCCCTTGCTCGAGCTCAAACTAAGTATGTTGGGTCATTGTCTTGCTGGGGAGCGACGCCTCACCACTCGGGATGGGGAGTGCAGCTCTGATGCCCTGTCCGAACTTACAGGGCGAATCCCAAAGGAGGGACAGGGGGTTCCCGGGGGCCCCCCACCCAGGGTCGAACTTGGGACACTGGGCGGGGTACGCGTTAGCTGGCTGTATTGCCCTACTCTCTGTCTCCGTGTCAACGAGATGGGGACTTATGCGGAAAGGCCTTGGCACTGGAGGTATATGACCGCATCGTTGATGTATCCTGGGTTTACTCTGGTCCTACTCCTCCTCGTCTTCGTCCTTGTCCTCCTCCTGTCCTCCTCATCCTTGTCCGTCTCCTCCTCCTCCTCCTCCTGCTCCTCCTGCTCCTCGTCCTCTTCTCCCTCCTCCTCATCCTTATCCTCCCCTCTTGTCCCTCTCCTCGTTCTCATCCTTCTTCTCGTCGTCCTCGTCCTCGCCCTCGTCCACCTCCTCCTCCTCCTCCTCCTCCTCCTCCTCCTTCCGCCCTTCTCATCCCCCCTCGTCCTTGTCCTCCTCCCCCTCTTCCTCCTTCTCCTGATTCCTTCTCGTCGTCTTCATCCTCCCTCTTCTTGTCGTCGTCGTCGTCGTCCGCCTCATCCTCCGCCTCCTCCTCCTCCTCCTCCTCCTCCTCCTCCTCCTCCTCCTCCTCCTCCTCCTCCTCCTCCTCCTCCTCCTCCCCCCTCCTCCTTCCTCTCTGTCTCCTTCCCGCGAGACGACTGCCTACGGACTCTACTTGCCACCCTCATGTGGAGCTGGCGGACAGCGACGCCATGTGGAGGGCCGTCTCGGCCCACGCCTTCGCGGGGTTGTTCGGCCCGTGCGACCGATCGTGCGCCTGGCCTTCATTCTGACCTCGGCGGTCCGCCGCCGATCGGCTGGGCGCCATCCGGCTCCCACTGCTGCTTCTGCGGTTCCGCCTCCTCCTCCATCCCCTTCCTCCTCCTCCTCCTCCTCCTCCTCCTCCTCCTCCTCATCCTCCTTCTCATCCTCCTCTTCCTCCTACGACCCATTCCTCCTCCTCCTCCTCCTCCTCCTCCTCCTCCTCCTCCTCCTTCTCCTCTCACTCCTCACCCTCATCCTCCCCCTTCCTCCATGCCTTTTCAGTATAAATAACTCCACCCTGTCGCACCCCGAGGCCAGTCGGAGGTGCGGAGTGGGCATGCCTGACACTTCCTTACCATGTACGATCCTGAAGCTTAAAGGTTGGCAGCAATTTCATAGTTGGATTGCGGGTCGCTTCCAACATGTGGCTCCCACCTGAGCGCCACGCGCATTCGTCTGAACAAGTTGCAAGAGCTTCACGGGTTGTGAGCGGGTCATTTTCAAAAGGTGGCTCTCGCCATAGCCTCGCCAAAGTGCCGCACACATTTGTATGACAAGTTGCAAGAGCTTCACGGATTGAGGGAAGCGGGGTTCAAAATATGGCTCTCGCCTTAGCGCCGCGCCTATTCGTTGTAAACAGTTTGCAAGAGCTTCACGGACTCGCACTGCTCATGTACCAGAGATGGTGCTTTAAGTGATTCAGGATTGCCAGGGCCCACCAGATACGTTGATTCGCGGTGCTGAAGTCCTGGTAAGGGTGTTCTGGCAAGATTCAGGGTCGTCAAGACGAAACAATCAAATTGATTCGTGGCGTTGAAGTTCCGAGAATGGTGTGTTGGCACGCTTCAGGATCTTCAACAGGTTGTCTCCAAATGCGGTACCTCCCTCAGTGGAAATGAACCCTTTTAGGGACCTCGAGGGAGGGTTTACTTCAACATCGTTGATGAGTCTTGGGTTTGCACTGGTTCTCATCCTTCTCCTCCTCCTCCTCCTTCTCCTCCTCCTCATCCTCCCCATTCCTCCTCCTCCTCCTCCTGCTCCTCCTTCTTCCTCCTCCTCCTCCTCCTCCTCCTCCTCCTCCTCCTCCTCCCCTGCCTCCTCCTCCTCCTCCTCCTCCTCCTCCTCCTCCTCCTCCTCCTCCTCCTCCTCCTCCTCCTCCTCCTCCCCCCGCCCTCTTCCGGACAGATAACCCCACCCTGTCGCATCACCGCACGAATTTTTGGCGCGGGCCGGGCGGTTCGAATGAATCTTCCTTCCAATTTTGACCTCGAAGCCTGAAAGGTCCAACCGTTACAAGGATGCAGTCCAGGTGAGAACAACAGATGGAGCTCTCGCGTTGGCGCCGCGCACACTCGCTCCAACAAATCCAGCATTTACACGGGCGGCGGGCGGTTCTGTTTCAACCCAAGGGCTCCCTCTTTAGACTTTCTCGCATTGTACGGCCCGGAGCTCAACATATTGCAACAGCTTCGCGGATGGATGGCATCACCTTTGTTTTTTGTTTGGGCTCTCGCTTGAGACCTCCTCGAATCTAGGCAGAAAAGCTTAGATGATGTGCACCGCTCGCACGTCTGGAGGCCAGATCGTTCTCAAGACGGAACTTTCGTCAGACGCGTCCTTGAACGTTATTGGCCCGACCTCCCCGCACCTCTCACAGCTACAGCCATCGGCCTGACCTAAGGAACGATAAATAAGGAACGAAGCCCCTTTTTTACCCAAGGAATAACGCATAAGGAACGAAACATAACAAATAACGCATAAGGAACTGTAAATAACGCATGTAAAATCTAAGGAACGACCGAGCCCCTTTTGAAAAGTAAGTGTTCCTCAGTCAAGCCGCTCACTGTAGAGGGACAAGGGGGCGAAGCATTTACGCAACGGAAGCTCACCTCGCCGGCAGGCCCACGGGGCCTTCGTCTGCGAAGGAGCGCAGCAGCCGCAGTGGAAAGCGAAACATGTAGAGACTCAGGCGGCGGGGAATCGGGGCGGGAGGGTCTACTGCAGAGCATTTGCTGCATCTTTTGTTTACGCTGGTCCTCCTCCTCCTCCTGCCCTCTCCCTCATCCCCCTCCGTATCCTCCTCCCTAAGCCTAAACCTGTCCCCTCCTCTCGGCTTCCTCGTGCTGCCTCTGCCGCGCCCCTCTGCTTCTTGACCCAAGCGTTGAGCGGTTGAAGCGCACACCGTCACTGCTGCTGCTCCTCATCCTCCCCTCCTCCTCCTTCTGCTCCTACCGTTCCTGTCCGACATGCCAGTGTTGCGTCCAAGGCGAAGGCCTCTGCTGCAAAGATGGACATTGCACCGCTCACTGTCCCCTCTGCTAACCCTTGTCCTTCCCTATCCTCCTCCTTCTCCTCCTCTTGCGCGCCTTCCACTTCTACTTGTCCCCCTGCATCCAACTGGTTTCAAGCATGCCGCCCTGGCCATTCCACTTTTACCACTCGTGCGGCCATACTATCCACGTGGTGCACTTTGCTTGACTAGTGAACGCTCCCTGTGCATTAAGTGTGGACGAGAGCTGGGTGGACGAGAGCTGAACTTGCAACTGCATTGACAGTTCCAGGTGTCCACACCTCCCTCTGGGCGAGTTACGGCAATTGGAACCTCGCGCAGGTCGCCAGAGGTAGGCGGATCACACAGCATAGTTGCCGACCCGTACCACCCCGTTGAGTATCGCCACATCGATTTTGCGCGGCGTGCTCTTTCTTGGTATCACCCGCACGCAGATATCTCGAGGAGCACTCTCGAGCAGGCGGCATCTGTCCGAAGAGCGTGGTGGCCTTATCCACCTCCGTTGCATATTACACTGCGTCGAGACAGTGCGTCGAAATACCGGTTTGCCTACCAGAGGTTGGCTGAGACTGGCGGGTGGGATCTGTTGCGGCTCCAGTGCGCAGTACAACAGGGACCTCTGTGGACGTGAAGCTTCATAATCATCACGGTGTTCCCTCCGTGGCTGTCGGCCCGGCTGCTTCAAATGTTTCGTGTCCGAAAACGCGCCTTTGCACGCCGCGCACGTCAGCGGCTTCGCGTCCGCCTCTGCTTTCCGCTTGCGATTCTCTGCGTCCGCCTTCTCGTTCCGCCCACCCTTCTCGTTGCGGGCGCACGCCCTGCAAAGCCTCTCCCCCGCATCTTTCGAGTCGTACTGGTTCGCCGCCACTTCCGCCTCCGTCGTCCAAGATTGCCTCCAAAAAAAAACAAGGGGTCGGCGGTGTGGCGTAAGCCTACAGAATCATCACGGTGTTCCCTCCGTGGCTGTCGGCCCGGGTCGTGCGAGAGAGCTCAGGCGCCAGCTTGGCCTTCTCAAGAGCCAGCGCGCAAGCGCTAAGACAGACACCGCCTGCTGAAAAAAACATCGTGCACCCACCATCACCAGAGAGGCCCATCCAGGGGCCCAGACGATGACTTAGGCGGGGGCACGACGGCCAAACCATCACCAGAGAGGGTGGAGGAGGCGGTGGCTGCCGCCGTCTGACCGATGGTCGGGGTCGGTGCCAGAGATTGCGCCCTGCGGACGGTGCGTGGACGCCGAGGGGCACTGGCAAGTTAGGGTGGCACGACCCTCGATTGGCTTTAGGCATCACTGCACCCTCCGCCCTCTCCTCCTTCCCTCCGCCTCCTCCTCCTCCTCTCCACGGCGCCCTCCCCCTCCCCCTCCCCCACCCGACCTCCTCTCGTCGTGAAACAATCGACGTGGAGGTTTTGGCAAATTCGGCCTCCAAGGCCCCCCCCCGGGACCGTCAAAAAGCGACACTCGGGATGAAAAGCCGGTCCCGGGCAAGAAGCTCAGGCGCATGGGGAGCAACGCTGTGAACAGAACGCGCAGGCAGATGTCTGGGCCCCTGGGCCTCGTACGGGAGGGGAGGGGGCCGCCCTAGCAGGCGGCCCAGGGGCCATCGCTGCCGCCTCCGCCCCCCGCCCCCTTCCCGCCGCCCTCAAAAACAGAGGAAGGCACTCGGCCAAAAGACCCCAGCAGCTCTCGCCCACGGGCGCCCCTGGAGTGTCTCCCCCCGCCCCTCCGCCCGCGCCTCCCCTGTGGCCACCGGGCAGCGGGGAGGACGGGCGCGGGAGGCTGCTGTGGGGGAAACAAAGGGTCCTGGATGCGGGCGATACTTATATCCATATCCAGAGCGTCTTGGACTTTTTGGGAAGGGGTGTATGGATAAAAATCTAACCTTGTGAGGCCAGATCTTTATCCATATCCAGTGCGCCTCCGGCTTCTGAGGAAGAGAGCCCCACACTCCAAGACGCACTGGATGTAGATGTAAGTATGGCCCGCACTGGAGGGAGGCGGGCCCAACAAAAACCTGGGCCCCCCTCCCGCCCTCCCGAAGAGCCAGCGCCCCGCCCTGGGCCGACGTCTCGCCCAGCGTCTCGCTCCGAGAGGGGGGGGGGGGGGGGGGCGGGGGCGGCCCCGGAAGCCCCCCCAGGCGGCGCCAGAGGGGCGCCGGGAGCGGAGAGGAGACTCTCGGGGGGGCCTGCGGACCGACCTCTGCGCCCCGTGCCGAGGGAGGCATTCGGCCCACATCAACATGGCAGGCTCTCGCAGCCACAAGAGTCAGGGGATCATCTTCGGGGCGATCGCGGGCGTTGCACCTGCAGGGCGAGGCCCTTCTGGGTGGGGCGCACACTGGGAGATCAGCTTCTGACACTCGGGACTGCTTCCCAGGACGAACGAGCAGAGAGGGAGTCTAAGCTGTCCAATGCTGCACTGCCCTCACGAGCCAGGCCATAAGCCATTCGATCAGAAGATCAAACACGGCTTAGGCCTGGACACATCAACAAGCCCATGACAATCGGCGTGTCCTGGTTGGCGTTGAGCTCCGTGAGCCCGGTCATGACCGCGTTGCAGGAAGCATCGTAGATGTCGCTGGAGCCACGGATGAGGACACCTCGCAGAGGACTGTCACTGACTGCTTGATCTGTGAACCGAGGTTCTCTCCACATGCAACCATGCAGTGAGACTAGAGGCGATCGCCATGCAGCCGCGCTGCTCCCTCCTTCGGATCATGCGGTAAGGCAGGAGGCATGCATGCTTGCTCACCACTGCTTCCCCATTCGGACAACTTCTCTGCAGGAGGGAAGGAGACGGAGATGACTTAGCACGCCGACTCGGAATACTTACCCTTGGACCCTGGTGTACCCCCCCTGGCAGGGCGGGCCAATCCAGAATTCGCGAGCCCTGGTGAGCAAATACATGCGACTCAAACCTTTGCGCCCAAACAAAATACGACCCTGAGCCACAAAGTAAAGCACTGAAGTACTGTCAGCCCGTTTGCGCCTCAGCCTCGACCAACGCGACTAAAAGGTCGTAGCGGAAAGCAAGCGTCATCGTCCTGCCGAGATGCTTTGGGCCGCAGGCTACAATGGCGGCTGCATTACAGCCTCGTGAGAAACCGAACAACAAACCTAGGAAAAGGACCGGCCGAAGCAACAAGGGCCCCCAACTTCGCGCTTCGCGCTGCCTAGGAAAAGGACCGGCCGAAGCAACAAGGGCCCCCAACTTCGCGCTTCGCGCTGCGCGAAGCGCGCAGTGCGAATAACTCCGCGCTCCC
Organism: Prorocentrum cordatum; assembly: GCA_963575745.1. Taxonomy (NCBI): domain Eukaryota; class Dinophyceae; order Prorocentrales; family Prorocentraceae; genus Prorocentrum; species Prorocentrum cordatum. The sequence continues at coordinate 61,901 of CAUYUJ010014442.1, read as the reverse complement.
GCGCCGCCTCCCAGGGGAGAAGAGGATGAGGAGGAGGAATCGGAGCCGAACCGCGAGGCGAGAATAGCTTCGCGCCCTCGAGGGCGCCCTGGAAGCAGGGGCAGCAGCAGGAGCAGGCCTTGCCGAAGCCGAAGCAAGACACAATGGAGAAGGCGGAGGGGGGGGACCGGCCGACGCAGGAACGGCAAGAACACCGACAGCAGCTGCCCCCCGAGCGGGAGCGGAGGCCACCGCCACGGAGAGGCCAGAGGCACGAGCGGCGCGGTGGCGTCCAGCGGGGGCAGAGGCAGCAGCAGCAGCGGGCACGCGAGGGGGATGAGGCGACCCTGCCTGGGAGGAGATGATAAGAGCGGTGAAAGGAGATGCTGCGGAGGAGGAGGGCGAGGAGGGCGAGGAGTAGGAGGAGGAGGAGGAGGAGGAGGAGGAGGAGGAGGAGGAGGAGGAGGAGAAGGTGGAGGAGGAGGAGGAGAAGGTGGAGGAGGAGGAGGAAGTTTTACCGAGGAGGAGAGGAGAGCGGTGGGAGACCCAACGCAAGAAGAAACGGCGCGGGTTATGCTACTCGCCCGTGCTGCCCTAAGACAAGAAGCCGTGCCGAACTCCCCCGTGCCACTGTAGTCCGAGCGGGTGGTCCAAGGAGGGAGTCCAAAAGGCGCCGTATCCCGAGCGGGTGTTCCAAGAAGGGGGCTCGGAAACAGATAGAGAAGAGGGAGGAGCAGCAGCAGCAGCAGCAGCAGCAGCAGCAGCAACAGCAGCAGCAGCAGCAGCAGCAGCAGCAGTAGCAGCGGCAACGGCAGCGGCAGCGGTAGCGGCAGCAACGGCCGCGGCGTGAGTCAGAATACGAAATGGCGTGCGACTGAAAGGGCGATTACAAAAAGGAAGGAGGGCACCGATGACGATGACGGCGTCGGGCTTGGCCTGTCGAATAACTGCACGCGCTCCGCTGGTAGCCAGTCATTTGTTGTCGCCCTCTTTGCCTCGATCGCGGACGGCTGTACCGCCGTGTCTCGTTAGCGCACCCACCCCCGAATGATTTGCCCCGACTGCGGCGGGCACCTCCAGGGCACGCGGGCGATCGAGCGGAGCTTTCGGTCGAATCTGTCTCCTCCTCCTCCTCCTCTTCTTCGTCTTCCTCCTCCTCCTCCTCCTGTCCCTCTTCCTCGCATCGCTCTTCACTCTGCTACTTCCTGAACAGGGGATGCAGTCACAACCCAGCCCATTCCTGCCCCTTCGCCTTGGGACCTGTCCCGGCACCCAAAACATTTTCGCACGAGAAAAAATGGGGAGAACGAGTAGGACGAGGATATTGAGGGCGAGGAGCAAAGGCAGAACGTCAGAGCGTCCTCTGCTTGGCGGCCCAGGATCTGGCGATCCTAGGCGGCTTTCTTCCAGACGCTCACGCGCCTGACGAGCCGCCACTGGCCAAGAGGGCCTTGACGAGGAAGGGGCCGCCCTGCGCGATGCCACGCATCGAGCAGCTTGAGCTGACTGGGGCGGTCGCCCGCATTGGCTCTCGGACAGCGCCGGCGACACGGGCCCGCTTGCAGCGCCAGGGTTGAGAGAGAGAGAGAGAGCCCGAGCTCGAGCCCACGCCCGAATCCGAGCCCGAGTTTGACCCCGAGCGCGAGCCCGAGCCCGAGGCCGAGCCCGCGCTTGCAGCCCCCGCTCTGCCGTCCACCCGCCCAGCAAGGAGAGAAACAAACCGCGCCGTCGAGATTTCAGATGCGGGCGTGGAGCTGCAGCGGCGGCAATGACGCAACAAAATCGCCGCAATGACGATCTGCGCCGCCGCTCGCTGCGCCGACTGCCGGTTGACCAGGCGGCGGCTCCCGCGCCAAAACGACCGCCAGAGCCACTGCTGACGGCACCCGGAGCACCCGAAAAGCTCGGCCAGGGGCGCATTCGGCCCCACCGTGTGGAGCAGCGCGGTCCGAGGCCCCGCCTTCCTGTGCCCTGTCTCCCTAAGTAAAGCTGTGCGTGGCCCGCCTGGCTCTTAGCGGAGGAGGTTCGCTCTCGCCCCGCAGATCAAAACGTTGGAGCAGCGCGGAGACACGCGGCCCCGCAGGGCCGCGCGAAGCGGAGACACGCGGCCCCGCAGGGCCGCGTGAAGCGGGACATCGCGTGGAGCAGCGCGGAGACGCGCCGTGCAGCGGGAGAGCGGCGCGCGTGGCCGCGGCACCGCGCGACGGCGCGGCCCCGCAGGGCCTACGGCGCCCCGGCGGGGCCGCCCGCGGGTGCAGGGCCCGGCGGCGGGGCTCGGGTCTCCGCCCCGTCCCTCGGCACGAGGGGGCTCCTCCTCCTCCTCCTCCTCCTCCTCCTCCTCCTCCTCCTCCCTCCTCCTCCCTCCTCCTCCCTCCTCCCTCCTCCCTCCTCCTCCTCCCTCCTCCTCCCTCCTCCCTCCTCCCTCCTCCCCTCCTCCCTCCTCCCTCCTCCCTCCTCCCTCCTCCTCCCTCCTCCCTCCTCCCTCCCTCCTCCTCCCCTCCTCCTCCTCCTCCTCCTCCCTCCTCCCTTCCTCCTCCCTCCTCCCTCCTCCCTCCTCCCTCCTCCTCCCTCCTCCCTCCTCCCTCCCTCCTCCTCCTCCTCCTCCTCCTCCTCCCTCCTCCCTCCTCCCTCCTCCTCCTCCCTCCTCCTCCTCCTCCTCCTCCTCCTCCTCCTCCTCCTCCTCCTCCTCCTCCTCCTCCTCCTCCTCCTCCTCTTCCCGGTCCCGAGGGAGGCGGGCCTCAGGCCCAGTGACCTTCCCCCAAACCCGAGTTCTTCATTTTGGACGCCCGAAATGGGCACGGAGAGAATGGGCACGATGCCCAACAACAAACGTTGCCCCAAACCAGCAGCGGCCGCTGTTGGGCAGGCGGCCGTCTGTCTCGAAGGGCACAGGCCGCGGCGGCGCGGACAGCGAGTCCGGTTCAAAATGAGCAGGAACTGCTGTTGGGCATTGTGCCCATTCTTTCCGTACCCATTTCGGGCGTCCAGATTCATCCTCAGTCGTTGTCTGAGGGTCCCGGGACCAAGGAAGGGCTTCGGCAGCCCGAGAAGGGCGAGGAAACCTCAGGACCCCTGTACCTCAGGACCAGTTTGCTCATGTCTCTTGCGCCGCGGCTGCCTGGGGCGACCGCCTGTCCTCCTGACCCTGCTCTGCGGCAGCAAAGCCGGCTTCTCTCTCATTGGGCAGGTGCGCCCGCGGCTGGAACTTCGGCTGGGGAGGGACAAGCGACGGCTGCGTCGGAGCAGCGGGAGGTCCTGATCTCATGCAGGTCACGCTTCGCCGCGGCCGCCGCCCTCAGCGCGCCAGGTAGCAGGACACTCTGTCAGTGATGAGCTTGCCTGGAGCTGGACAAGCGCTCCGGTGAACTTAGCAGTCGCTGCAATGCGTTGAGCCATGGGATTCTTTCTCCAAGCTGGCGGACGCCAACGTGGAGATCCACTGCGACGGTCGGAGAGAAAATGCCTGGTCAGCGTCCGCCTGGCTGGTGAAATACCAACGGTGTACGCACGTGGAAAAAAAGGTTACCAGAACACTTGCAATGGTTGGAATCTGACATCAAACTGCCGTCTCATCCGTTGCCGCCGAGCTGATGGCAGCAGGTTCGTGCACAGCATTTCTTGCACAGTGCGCGAGCCCTCCTTCCCCCCTCGGCAGCAGGGAGGATAATGAATGACTTTATTTCGAAAGCCAAACAAAGTGCTGCAAGTTTTCAGCTCCTCAGCTAAACAGACTTCTCTTCCATTCTGTATAAACATGTACGTAAGCAAGCAGCACCTCTCCTTGGGCGTTAGGAAGCGGCTCGGCCAACCGCTAAGCAAACGTACGCAGGACAATCCTTGTAGATCCCCAGGCACAGTCGCGCGCCCACGCGTGGGTCCAACCGCTTTGTAAAACGCGGGTCTAACCGCAATTCTTTTGCTGCTCGGTCTATTTTGACGGTGTACATCCTCGCTCACTAATACGAAAATCATGAGATAGGACATCTTGCGGCTGAACAGGGGGGTGGAACAAATTAGAAACTAGCCGCTGACTTCCCCAGCAGTTTCTTACTTGGCTGGCGTTCCCAGGGCCTTGGCGCGCCCTCTCAGGTTTTTGTTTCTTTGCGACTTGGCATGGCTTCCCGAAAACGCGTCCGAGGACGCCAAGCGGTGGCGCCGACCTCTGGCTCGCCCGCGTTGGTTTTTGGTCATTTTCGACTGCGCACGGCTGCGCCGAAGCGCGTCCGAGGACGCCGGGCGGTGGCGCCGACCTCTGGCTCGCCCGCGTTGGTTGTTGTCCATGTGCGATTGCGCGCGCGCGCTCGGGCGCGCTCTGGTGCGCTGGCGCAGCCGTGCGCAGTCGCAAACAAACAAAAAACAACGCGGGCGAGCCAGAGGTCGGCGCCGCCGCCCGACGACCTCGGGCGTGCTCTGGCGCAGCCATGCGCAATCGCAACGAAGCAAAAGCCCAGGTAGGCGAGCCAGAGGTCGGCGCCACCGCCTGGCGTCCTCGGACGCGCTCTGGCGCAGCCATGCGGAATCGCAAATGAGCAGAAACCAACGCGGGCGAGCCAGAGGTCGGCGCAGCCGCCCGGCGTCCTCGGACGCGCCGTGGCGCGGTCATGCGCAATCGCAGCTAAGCAGAAACCGGCGCGACCGAGCCAAAAGTCGGCACCGCCGCCTGGCGTCCTCAGACGCGCTCTGGCGCAGCCGTGCGCAGTCGCAAGTGATAGATATATACATATATATATATATATATATATATATATAGATATAGATACATATGTAGAAATAGGTGTATTTTTTATTCGTGTATATATATATATATATATAACACCGCGGGCGAGCCAGAGCCACCGCTGAGCGACCCTGGACGCGCTCTGGCGCAGCCATGCACAATCGCACATAAGCAAAAAAAACAACGCGGGCGAGCCAGAGGTCAGCGCCACCGTTCGGCGTCCTCGGGCGCGCTCTGGTGCAGCCATGCACATTCGCAAATAAGCAAACAAGAGCGCGGGCGATCCAGAGGTCGGCGCCGCCGCCTGGCGTCCTCGGACGCGCTCTGGCGCGTCCATGCGCAATCGGAACGAAACAAGAACCAACGCGGGCGGGCCAGGTCGGCGCCGCCTGGCGTCGTCCGACGCGCTCTGGCGTGGCCATGCGCAATCGTGCACGTGCGAAAACCAACGCGGTCGAGCCAGAGGTCGGCGCAGCCGCCTGGCGTCCTCGGACGCGCCCTGGCGGAGCCATGCGCAATCGCGCATAAGCAACAACCAGCGCAATCGAGCCAAAAGTCGGCGCTGCCGTGCGCAGTCGCAAAAAAAACAGCGCGGGCGAGCCATAGCCACCGCTGAGCGACCCCAGACGCGCTCTGGCGCAGCCATGCGCACTTTTTGTTGGTCGCGGCCGCGGGCGAAAGCGCACGCGGCCTGTCGTAAGACCGGGGCAGCCATGCACACTCGCAGCAACGCAAAAAACCAGCGCGGGCGAGCCAGGGGTCGGCGTCCCCACCTGGCGTCCGTGGACGCGCTCTGGCGCGGCCGCATGCGACCCGCTCTGGCGCGGCCATGTGCACTCTCAGATTCGGAGAGAAGCCAGCGCGGGCGCGCCAGAGGTCGGCGCCGCCGCCTTGCATTCTCGGAGGCCATCTGGCGCAGCCATGCTCAATCGCAGCAGCGCAAAAACCGGCGCGGGCGAGCCAGGGGTCGGCGCCCCCACCTGGCGTCCGCGAGTGCGCTCTGGCGCGGCCGCATGCGATCCGCTCTGGCGCGGCCATGTGCACTCGCAGATTAAGGAGGGGGGGGGGGGGGGCCAGCGCGGGCGCGCCCGAGATCGGCGCCGCCACCTGGCGTCCTCAGACGCGCTGTGGCGCAGCCATGTGCTCAATCGCAAATGAGCAAAAACCAACGCGGGCAAGCCAGAGGTCGGCGCCGCCGCCTCGCGGCCTCGGATGCACCCTGACGCAGCCATGCGCACTCGCAAATGAACAGAACACCAACGTGGGCGAGCCAGACGTCGGCGCCACTGCTTGGCGTCCTCGGACGCGCCCTGGCGCAGCCATGCTCAATCGCAGCAAAACAAAAACCTACGCGGGCGAGCCAGGTCGGCGCCGCCGCCCAGCGTCCGCGGATGCGCCCAGGCGCAGCCATGCGCAAGCAAATAAGCAAGAAACGACGCGGGCGAGGTCGGCGCGGCCGCCCAGCGTCCTCGGACGCACTCTGGCGAAGCCGTGCGCAATCGTAAAAAGCAAAAACCGATGCGGGCGAGCCAGAGGTCGGCGCAACCGCCTGGAGCCCTCGGGCCCGCTCTGGCGCAGCCATTCGAACTCGCAAATGCACAGAAACCAACGCGGGCGAGCCAGAGGTCGGCGCCGCCGCCTGCCGTCCTCGGACGCGCTCCGGCGCAGCCATGCGCAATCGCACATCAGCAAAAAACAAACGCGGGCGAGCCAGAGGTCAGCGTCGCCGCCTGGCGTCCGCGGGCGTGCTCCGGCGCGGCCATGCGCAATCGCAGATATTATCTCCGATTGCGCATGGCTGCGCCAGAGGTCGGCGCCGCCGCCTGGCGTCTGCAGACGCGCTCGGGCCACAATCGCAAATGTGAAAAACCAGCGCGGGCGAGCCAGAGGTCGGGGCTTCCGCCTGGCGTCCTCGGGCGCGCTCTGTGGTGCAGCCGTGCGCTATCGCAAATTAGCAAAAACCAACGCGGGCGAGCCGGAGGTCGGCGCCCCCGCCTGGCGTCCTCGGACGCACTCTGGTGCAGACATGCGCGTTAACCGACGCGGGCGGGCCAGGTCGGCGCCGCCGGCCGGCGTCCTCGGACGCGCCCTGGCGAAGCCGTGCGCAATCGCAGAAAGGCAAGAACCGATGCGGGCGATCCAGACATGCGCAATCACAAATAAGGAAAAACCAATGCGGGCGAGCCAGGCGTCGGCGCCGCCGCCTGGCGTCCTCGGACGCGCTCCGTCGCAGCCATGCGCAATCGCAAAAAGCAACCCTTCGCGGGCGAGCTGGAGGTCGGCGCCGCCGCCTGGCGCCCGCGGGTGCGCTCCGGCGCTGCCATGCGCAATCGCAAACCAGCAACAAGCAACGCGGGCGAGCCAGAAAACGGCGCCGCCGCCGAACGTCCTCAGACGCGCTTTGTTGCAGCCGTGCGCAATCGCAAATAAGCGAAAACCATCGCGGGCGAGCCAAGAGGTCGGCGCCACCGCCCGGCGTCCATGCGCAATGGCAAATTAGCAAACACCAGCGCGGGCGAGCCAGAGGCCGGCGCCGCAACCTGGCGTCCTCAGACGCGCTGCGGTGCAGCCATGTGCGCACTCGCAAATATGCCAAAACCAACGCGAGCGAGCCAGAGGCTGGCGCCGACTCCAAGCGTCCTCGGACACGCCCCGGCGCAGCCACGCGCAATCGCAAACCAGCAGAAAGCAGCGCGGGCGAGCCAGACAACGGCGCCGCCGCCGAGCGTCCTCGGACGCGCTCTGGCGCAGCCATGCGCAATCGCAAATAAGCAAATACCACCGCTGGCGAACCAGAAGTCGGCGCCGCCGCCAAGCGTCCTCGGACACGCTCCGGCGCAGCCACGCGCAATCGCAAGCCAGCAAAAATCAACGCGGGCGAGCCAGCGGTCGGCGCCGCCGCCTCCTAGCGTCTTCGGACGCGCTTTGGCGCAACCATGCGCAATCGCAACTGAGCAACAAGCAATGCGGGCGAGCCAGAGGTCGGCGCCACCGCCTTGGCGTCCTCAGACGCGCTCTGGTGCAGCCATGCGCAATCACAATTCAACGAAAACCAGCGCGAGCCAGAGGTCGGCGCCGCCGCCTCGCGGCCTCGGACGCGCTCTGGCGCAGCCATGCGCAATCGCAAATTAGGGAAAACCGACGCGGGGAAGCAAGGTCAGCGCCGCCGGCTAGCGTCCTCGGACGCGTTCCGGCGCGGCCGTGCGCAATCGCAAATAAGAAAAAAACGCCCGAGCGGGCGAGCCAAGGGTCGGCGCCGCCGCCTAGCGTCCTCGGACGCTCTCAGGTGGCCCGCGCAATTCAATCCACGCGCCTGCTGTAATAGCTGAGGAAAGATGGGGGCGCGGGGCCTGCGCGGGAGGTGTATGGTCGGTATGTTTCCGAAGATTGGCGCCGCCAGATTCGCTGGCGTCGGTCGGTTACTCGTCGCGCGCGAAGTCATGTCTGCCTTCTCGTCGTTTCTCACTCTCCCAAATATCAATGATTAAGATTCGCCGTCTCTCTGCTCGGCATCGGAGTGAGAGCGGGCGCGGCTCTTTGCTGACGTTGCTTTGCTTGGCGAGTTATTCCAGCATGCGTTCTCCTTCTGGGTCCTTGCCCGTTTCATTCGCCATATTTCCCCCCCGAGTCTGCGGAGAGATCGCTCGCGCGCTCGTTTGACTGGCGTTCGACTGCAGGGTGAGATTGTCTCGCGCTGCTGGCTGGCAGCTGCGGGTCGTCTCTCAGTTTGATTGCTCTGCAGCTGCCCCATGCACCGCGAGCCCCTCTCTGCTCGCGGCCCTGGCCCCCCCCCATCTCCGCGCTGAGGTCAAGCAGCGCGCGCCCTGGGGCCTGCTTGAAGAACTGCGGGGTGGGGATGTCCATCGTCGCCAACGTTTCCCCATCCAGGTTACCATGTCCCATGGCCCGCCTCGCAAGCGGCAAAGACTCGCGGTGCGCGTGGTCCTGCCGTTCGCGTTGCCGTCGTTCTCCTGGCCCGCGGGCTCGCGCGCTTCCGATGCCTTGCGCATGGGCGCCGTCGCCGCCGAAATCTCCGCCGTTCTCCAGCGCCGCCGCCTGCGCCCATTTGTTTGGGACGTTCTGGCGCCGAGCTAGCGCGGCGTCCGTCGCGCCCGCTGCATCGGGCCCCCGTGTTCAGGGCCAAGATTGCGCGCGCCAGCGGCGCCCCATCTTTGCGGCCTTTGTCGCGCCGGCGTTGCGCGGTCTCCTCCAGCTCGGAGCGCCTCCATGAATAGTCACGTCGGCGCTGCTGTGAGGCAGAAGGCCGAGTTCGCGTGCATCGGCTCACTCGGGTCCTGCGCGTTGCGTAGGGGGTGGCGTTGGTGGCCGTTCAGGCTCTGCCTGAAGTCCAGCTGTTCGCCCCTTTGTCCACGCCCTCTTCGTTCCGGAAGGGGCGGCGCCCTGCTCCCCGACGAGCCGCCGACCGAAATTCCCTCGCCTTGAGCTTTTGCCCCGCCTATGGGTAGGGGCCCGCGATGATCTTCTTTGGGCGGCCCCTCCCGGGCCCCCGCCGCCGTCTGCCCCCTTTTTCAGCCCCCGGGATAATGCTTTGATCTCCTCTTCCTCTCGTTGGGCGTCGCCGAGCAAGTGCCTTCGCGACGGCGGCGCGCGCGGACCTTGCGGCCCACTAGAGTTCGAGCCTCGTGGCCACGCGACGTGCGCGCCAGGCCCCGAGGGGCCCCCGCTTCGCGCGCCCAGCGGCCCCCGTCGCGGCAACGGATCCCGCGACCCTCCGCCGGCCCGGTGGCGCGGTTGACTGCAGCCCGACGGTTCGCAGATGAGCCGAAAGATCATGGGCATTGGTTTGTCGTAGTCATTGCCGCGATGAGGGGTCTGATCTGGCGAACTTCCCCGGGGCGCCCTGCCAACGCGGCCGATGGTGGGGATATTTTACCGCGCGCGTGCCCCCCCCGTCCTCCTCTGTAACTGCGCAATCGCGCCAGCGTGTTTTCCGTGCGTCGGCTTCCTCCGCGCGCTCTCTCTCGCGCCCCTCCCCCCTCCTCCTCGCGGTCGTGCTCGTCGGCGCCTCGGGGCCCGCTCTGGTCCATTGCTTGCGTTCTTCGGTGTGCGTCGAGAAGATGGCCCAGTCTGAGCCCCTGATCCCAATCCAGCGATGCCCTTCCTTGGATGCATTTTTCCGAGCCTGCGAGGCCTGCTTTTACCTGGCGGGCCCATGGGGCTCATTTAACCCAGTCGAACTTCCCCTTAGGGGCCCGAATTCATGTCTTTCCAGGCCGCGTTTCGAATTTCCCCGCTGCAGACGCTCCTGCGTGCTCTCCAAGGTAAGGGCCCAGGCCCTGTGTCATTTCAATCTCCGCCCCCTGAGCGCGGCGGTCGCCCCCTCTATTCCAAATCCCATGGACACCTGGGCCGTCGAGTGACGTCGTATCTGTCTGCCCCCCTTTCCCAAATCATCCGCCCCCCATGAAAATCCTCGCGATGGCCTGCCAATAGTAGCATCTAGCGGGTCGGTGATCTTCCGCGGCGGTGCGAACGACGTCATGCCGCGCCAAACAGCCCCTATCACAAACGCTGTGAACATTGGGCGATTGATGGTCTGGCGTCTCTGAGCCCCAGAAATGCCCCTCTCCCCCCGCCGCCCCCGTGCCATCTGCGCGGCGCTGCCCCTCCTCGCAATCTCTCCTGCGAGCCCCTGGTCTGCGGGCGGGGGCGCGGGGGCCCAGTGCGCTCATCTCCAAGGGGGGGGGGGGGGGCTTCTTTCGACCCCCATCGATGTCCTGAGCCTCCTGGTGGTAGCCAAGCATCCTTGTCCCCTGATGCAAAGGAGGTGGTTTGTCTTGTCTCGGTTGAATCCCCATCCTCCTCCTTCAGTGGTTTGTTCGAGGCTGTCGTCTGGGTTGTCCAGTTGCTGTACTATCTCGTTTGCGATCTTTTTTTGTTGATTGATGTGCAGTGCGACCTAGTGGTGTTGTCCATGAAAACACTGGTTGCTAAGTCTACCGTGTCTCCTGAGACGGGGTTGGCTGTGTCGCTCCAGATCTGGCACGGGTCAGAATCCCCTTCGTTTTGGAACCACCCGTTGACATGTGTTGCTTACGCGTTTCATTCGCCACGGGCAAAGCGCAAACCCCATTTGCGGCCCCCGTGTCGCGGCTGCATGTAGCCATCCGCCCGCGCAGCGCGTGCTCGCGATCGCGTTGCTAAGCGCGCGACGCAAGTGGCCGATCCTCTCTTGCGGCGTACCTCCAAGCAGTCGCAATCAATGGCCCTCTCTTCGCGCTGGCGAAGGCGTTGGAGCAGTCCTAACTTCTGCGCGCAATGCTGAGCCCCTGCTGCTGGGCCTCCCACTGGACAGTCGAACTACGCAGCAGCTCGTTTTCTCTACTCTGGTGCGCAAGTCCCCCCTGGGCCTAGGTCGGGCGGTCGGGATGGGGGCCTCCCTCGCGTACCTTCCAGTGGCGAGCTAAGCTCGTTGAGTAGCGTTCGCGCGTCGCTCTTTTCCCTCCTAGTCCCTCTTGTCCATGTTGTCTGTCTGCGTCTAAGGGTGGAGATCTGACCCGGGCCAGCGGCGTAGTCTGCGAGTGTCGGCACATGATCCATAGTCGTCCAACTTCGTCTGGGAGCCCCATGTCTCCCTCTCCGCCCCAATCCCGCTGGCGCCGCGTCCTGACTCGTCGGGGCGCCACAAGAAGAAATGGATGGCCGATCGTGTCCCAAGTTTGTTTTCTTCTGGCGCCCCTCCTGAGTCTCCCTGGCTTCCACCGCTGACCAATCCCATCGCGCGAAGCATCTTCCTCCCCAGCTTGTAATTGTGCAATGTAAAAAACTTGCCTAAATCCTCCGCGTCCTTTCTTTCCTCCAATGTTCTTGTCCACACCTCCTCCATCTACCGGCTGCGCCGTTCCGGGCGCTCCCCTGCACCTGCGGGCCGAGTACCCCCCGAATTATTGCGACTGGCAGCCCCCATCTTGGCCGCGCCTTGCGCCTCGCAGATCGTTTGCAAGACGCCAGCACCCAACTTTTAGTTAATGGTGCACTGCCCCTTGTCTCTGCATCGTCTGGGACTGCCTCCTGATCTTCGAACTGCTCGCGGTAGTCATCCTCGTATGTCGGCACATGTCGTGCTACCGTTCCCCAGATCTGAGGCTCTTCTGTCCGCGCGTCGGTGTCCCAGTGGTCTTCTGCTGTATATTGTCTTGGCCCCCCTCCCATTGTCTGGCGTGTCACTCGTAAGTTGCGCAGGGTGCTGAAATCGTCTCTTTGATGGGCGTCCCATGCTTCTTGACGAGGGTTGGTTCTACGTGATGTCATTGCTTATTCCCTGAATTGTTTGAGCAACGCAAGTGTCTCGCTCACACATGAATATGTCCCCTGACTCTGGCTCTGCGATCCCTTCTGTGAGCTTGCTCCTGATCTCCCTCCTCCTCATCCTCCTCTGCAGCACGCTTATCCTGTCTTTTCTGACCAGAGCCGCAGCGTTATCAAGAGGCCCCCCCCCTTTGACCAGAACATTGGTCAAGTGCATGTCTCGTGGCTCCGATCCACAGGGCTCTCCATCTGTCCTCCAGTGCTCCCATCTTTTCTTCCAGGCAGGCGAACGAGTCAGGTCGTGATTTGCCTGCTCGTAGGCATTCCATCAGCTGGCCGCGATTTGGCAGGGGGCCCCTTTTCTGTTGTGGCTGTCGAAACCGGAGCGGGTCGTACTGGGGAGGCGGGTGCCTATCGGGATGTGGTCCCCGTGCCCCTCTGGCTTTTCTACACTGCGGCCTCTTGGCCACTGTCCTGAGGGCGAAGCATTTTTTCTTTTCCTCCCACCCCACACACACAGGATGGCACTCATTGCTATTACCGCTCCTCACACTCGCATACCCTCCAAACGGATAGAAGCCCATTCAAACGAAGGGAGCCCACTGTGACGGCGCGCTACCCACACAGACAACGAGACAATGGAACAAGCATCACACGATTGTGAGCGGTTGCATCGAACTGGCAAGACAACTACCCAAGGTGCGTGAATGGCGGCATCGGGGTTCTGCTGCCAAACGCGTCAGCGTCGTCCTCCTGGGAACAGTAGGAGGAGGAGGAGGAGGAGGAGGAGGAGGAGGAGGAGGAGGAGGAGGAGGAGGAGGAGGAGGAGGAGGAGGAGGAGGAGGAGGAAAGAGCAGGGGGAGAAGAGAGAGGGGGAGGGAGAGACGCCCGAGGAGGGTAGCGGGCCATCGAACGCCAGGAAAGGAAACTCGCGGTGCGCAGACCGAACACCCCGAGCAGTGCCAGAGCTGGTGCCCGCACGGATATCCCTCACGAGTCTCCTTTGAACTGCGGTCGCAAGTTGAGGTACCCCCCACAGCAGCCTGGATGGAAGGGCTGTGGCGGCTCGCCAGATGAGCGAGTACCTAGCGCCTTTGATTGCCGATGCGACGCACGGGTAAGGGAAGAGGAAGAAGCAAAACAGAGAAGGAAGCAGAAGGACGAGAGCGAACGGTAAGGACTACGACAAGAAGTTGAAGGCCGCACGAGGGGGTGCAGGGCACGGGAAGCTCTGGGAGCGAACCGTCCCTGACGCCCCCAGGGCGGTGGACGCGAATATGCAAAACAACATTCTGACCGATACTGGAAGGCAGCGGAAGGCGGAAGGCACAAGAAGGAGGAGGGAGGGAAGCAGCAAAGAACAACAACTGGCAGCATTTGAGGCCTGTGCCTCGGATGCCCCCCCCCACACGGGGGCCGACGACGGCGACAAAGGCGGCGACGACGACGACGACGACGTCGACGACGGCGACAAAGGCGACGACGACGACGACGACGACCACAGCGACCACGACGGAAACGAAGACGACAACGACGGCGACGACGACGGGGGAACAAGGAAGGAGGGAGGACACCGCAACTGCAGCAGCAGAGGGGGGGGGAGACGCACGAGGGGGAGAGAAGCGGTCCCCTGCTCCCAAGGCGTGGCCCTGCCCCCAAAGGCGTGGCGCCCCCCGGGGGAGGCGCCCGGCGGACAGCCGTGCGGCCCCCCACGCCGGAACTCTGCCCGAGCGGGCGGGGCCGTCAGAGAGGTCGTCGGCGGGGCCGTCGGGGGTGCAGCCCGTGCTGCAGTCCCAGACCCCCTCGAGTCATGAAAAAATCACGACGGGAGATTTTTCGCTATTTTCGGCCTCCGGGGGCCCTTACCGGGCCTCGGGACCGCCAAAAAACGATTCAGGACGAAAAACCGGTCCCGGGGAATGGGTCGGGACCTTTGGGGGTCGCGTCATGAAAAAATCATGACGTCGGGGGTCTGGGGTCGGACTTGCCCCGGGGCCCGCAGCCAGTGCCGCTGGAGATCGATGCTGCTGCCGTCGTTGCCTGCGCGGGTGCGGTCGTCGGCGAGGCCGTCGGCGAGGCCGTTGGGATGTTGCCCATGCTGCAATCGGACGCGTCCTCGTGATTGGCGCCGCTCTCGTCGTCGTGATCGTGGCCGCTGGCGTGGCCGCACAGGTGGTCGCGGTCGTCGCGGCCGTAGTCGTAGCTGCCCCCGAAAGTTGTGCCACGCGGGATCGAAGTTGGCGCCGGAGCCTGCGTCGAAGTCGGAGACTCGGCAGTTGGGGCGAGAGTTGGATGTGGCGTCGGAGCTGGTGTCGAGGGAGGCGTCGGGCCCGCCGATGTCACTTCAGGCTCAAAACGCGAAGGTAGGGATCATCACGGCACGGTGCAGCACTAAGGACCCCGAGTCCCAGGAGTGCGAAGCACGACTGCCAGCAACACGACACCGAGTAGCAAGACGGGCTCCAGCAGTGCGACGCTGAGCAGCACGCTGGCCTCGTGACGATGACCTCCACGACCACCCCATGGCGTCAATGCGGGCACATGTTCCAACTCATACTTGCTGCGACTTCCATCCCCCCTCCACGCCCGACGGTTGCGCTAGCTCTGCCGCTTGCGCCGCCCCCTGCTCCGAAGCATGTTTTACTAGTGGTAGGGCCGCCTAATGGTAGGGCCGCTGTGGGGATCGTTATGTGGCCTGTTTTTCTGCAACCCCCTTTAGCCCCAAAGTGTGTCAATCTGACGTTGTAGCAGGTCGTGGCAATGTATAACGAACTGTTTCTGCACACTTGTCTGAAGCAGCGGCCATTTTCGCTTACGGTATGCCTGGTTGCCTGTCTTACTGTCATTCCCAAGCGTTTGCCTATCAATCTGGCACTAGCCAAGTGTAACCAGAATTGGCCGTTCACGTCTCCTCCAATCACACTCGTGGTTCTGCTTCCGAGCGGGTCACACCCATCTTCGACCCAATATGTAATCCTCGTAAAATTGTCCTGGTAGCTCTTCGCATGTGTGGGCGTGAACTAGCTAACAAAGAAGCATACATCTACACTTCGCGACGCAATCCTTCGTCCTGATGTCCTGCCCTGAATGGTCGTGCGGGGGTGTGCACGTATCTCCGGGCGCCTCTCTCGGAACATGGTTGGCTAAAATAAGAATCGTACTACATGCTTTCGTCACTGGTATCATGTTTTCCCCTCCGAGCTGTAACCCCCAATCGTGAGGTAGGCTTATCGTGGTAGTGGCCTCTGCACCTGCAACTTACTTGGTGCAGCATAATTGTACTGACGTCCCACCTTTCAGCTCCTGGCTGAGGTCCTCTAGCCTCTCGACTGTGGAAACTGCCAGTGGCTTGTACGCCAGTAACTTCAGTGCAAGCAAGACGCATAATCATCTGGAACATGCCCCGCCTCCCCCTCACTCCTCTTTGCCGTGGGTTGGAGAAAGCGGCCGAGAGGTTGCTAGGGCGGAGCTGTGTGCCCTTTTGGCGGGTTGGTAATCTCTCGAACCTTCCGGCGGCAACCTGCGAGGAGGATGAGGAGGATGAGGATGAGGAGGAGGAAAAGAAGGAGGAGGAGGAAGAGGAGGATGAGGAGGTCGAGGAGGAAGAGGAGAAGGAGGAGGAGGAAGCGGAGGAGGAGGAGGAGGACCAGTGTAAACTCAAGACTCAGCAAAGATAACAACAATATAACAACAAACCATCCCTCCACGTTCCCTCTCCATAGGCTCCATACAAGGATTTTACTCTCATTGAAGGAAATGCCCCGTTGGAAGACAACCGTCTGAAAATCCCGAACTGTGCCAGAGCACCATTCCTGAGACTCCAACGCCGCAAATCACCATTACTGTTGCCCTTTGACCAAATTCCATTCCTGGGACTTCAACACAACTGTTGCGCCCTGACGGTCTGACCTTACGCAACAACAACAATTCTGGGACGCTAACCATGAGAACCCCTGGAGTTGCTGTAAACTTTTAAAACGAATCACGAACGTGCGCGGCGCTGATGCGAGAACCACATGTTGATGAAACTCTTGCAATGTTAAAACGAAGTGCGCAACACAAAACAACGAGAGACACATCTTGAAACCGTCCCGCACTCCATCCGTGAAGCTCTTGTAGTTTTTGAAAACGAATGCGCGCGGAACGAAGGCGAGAACCACGTTTTGAAAACGGCCTGCCCTCCATCCGTGAAGCTCCAACAATGCCTTACCGCGATTGTGCGCGGCGCTGAGGCGATAACCACACATTTTGAAAACGGCCCGCCCTCCATCCGTGACGCCCCTGTACCTTTTGAGAAGCATGTGCGCGGCGCTGCAGCGATGACAACATTTTGAAAAGCAGCCCTCCCTCCATCCGTGGGAGGAGGAGGAGGAAGAGAAGGAAAGGGAGGAGGAGGGCGAGGGAAGAGGAGGAGGGAGGAGGGAGGAGGAGGGTGGGCTAGGAGGGGGAACACGAGGGGGGGGTGATGCCAAACAGTAAAAGCACAGAGGGGTGCAAAAGCGCTGAATCCGCCGCCTGATCAGCTCGCAGGCCCCCGGAACCGCGAGCTTCATGCTCCGGACCTTAGAAACATCGTCCCCATCCCCGCTTCTCACCCTCTTCCTCCGCCTCCTCCTCCTATTTTTCTTCCTGTCTCTCCTCCTCCTCCTCCTCCTCCTCCTCCTCCTCCTCCTCCTCCTCCTCCTCCTCCTCCTCCTCCTCCTCCTCCTCCTCCCCCTCCTTCTCCTCCTCCTCCTTGCCTTCCTGTCCTGACCCCCCCTTCTTCACCCTTCCTCCCCCTACCTCCTTCTCCTCCTCCTTCTCCTCCTCCTCCTCCTCCTGGCTTGTCTCCTCCACCTCCTCCTCCAACTCTTCATCCTCCTAATTTTTGTTCTTCCATGTTTTGCTCATGTGGACTGGCCCCCGCGCCTGTGGATCACAGGCGGAGCTGAGGGGCTAACGCGCGCGGCCGCCGTCCTCGCAGCCACCGAGACAGGCGCACCATGGCCCTCCTCTCAGAACGAACTCCCATTCTTCATGAACACACAGGCCAGCAGGAGGCCTCCGATGTCCTGGACTCCTCCCAAAACTTGTTCGTTCTGGGAAAAGACACGGCGGCCAGAGATATGGAAATGAGAGCATCACCGCCAGCGCTCTCACGACTGGGCCACGCGCGCGCGCGCTCCTTCGAGCGCGCCGCGTGGATGCAGGCGCTGCACGGGAAGCGGCGCAGGCAGCAGGAGAAGCCTTCGCCATCACCGTGCTCGAGTTGATCCAGTGCTTCGAACACGACAAGCACCATCTGGTGTGGGAGGCGGACCTCCTTACTGGGGCTTCCCGACGCGCCTCCTCCGGGTCATGCTCCGCGCATGCTCCATGACGCGAAGAGTCGCCCGCGACGGGGCAGTGGCAGGAGGCAGGGAGTGGGCGCAGGGGCTAGTGGCAGGATCGGTCCACGCGCCCGTCCGGCTCAAGATGGTACTGACGAGAGAGCTCGACCTCGTCCGCGCCGTCTTCCCCAGCATCGACCCATGCGCGTATCACGACGACCTCGCGGTCGCCAACCACGGGGACGTGACCGAGGTCGCCAAGGAGCAGCACTCCAACGCCGTCGACTCCATGATCCACAGGTTTGAGAACCTCCTCCGGCTTCCAGTTTCGCGGGGCGCGAAGGGCAAGACAGTCGCCCATTCCTCCACGAAGGAACTCGAGGACCAGCTGCTCGACCGCGCAAAGAGCTCGGACACCCGCCATGCTCGCCATGCAGTGCACCTCGGTGTATCCACGGCCGCGGGCCGCCGCCGCCGAGTGGGGGCTCAGATCAAGCATATCAAAACCTTCCAGAAGCGCGGCCAGAAGCTGAAGCGGCCACGACGCGCTGGTGGACAACAGGGAACACAGAAGATCGTTACGGCCACCAAAATCCCGATTGCGCTCCACGGGACCACGGTGGTCGGCGCCTCGGACACCATCATCCAGGGTCTGAGGCGAGATGCAGCCATGGCCTACCCTGGCTACAGAGCGGGCAGGTCCACGCGCTTCACCCTCCTCCCTGGAGGGCGCAGACCCCGCCGTTCGCGCGAGTGCTGGCCCAATCGCACAGTGGTCCTTGGCGTGGCACGATGCGGCCAGCGACGCTACGCTCCGGGAGCGACTTGTCACAGCATGGACGAGATGGTCCATGCGGCGCCTCGCATCTGCTTCAGAACCCTGGTCGCTCGCGAAAGGCTCAGCTGGGACCTTCCCGGGGGCCGTTCGCCGTCTGGGATGGCAGTCTCATCAGCCGTGGTCCATCAGTGTAGACAGCTTCAGATATCACCTTCGCTGCGAGAGCGCATGGACGCTCCACAAGCTAGTCCAAGCAGCATGCGCTGCCCAACTGCAGCTGCAGTGGATGGGGCGGTGGGGGTCGGAGCTGGGGATTGCAGGAAGGGTGTTCATCGAATCGACCGCTGATACAGCGCCCGCTAAGCAAAAATCGACCGCGGCTCGTAGGACTGGAGTCAGGACGCTCTACACAGGGGCCATGTGGTCTCAAGCGCGCCTTTTCCAGAAAGGGCTGGACGCCTCACTACTTTGTGTAGCTTGCGGACGAGAAGACAGGCACAGACAGACACCGCACGTTTCGCTGCCCAGCAAGAGCCGAGGCGCCCCGACAGGATCATCGGAAGCTCCAGCTCCGCGGGGCCGCTCCTCCTCCTCTCTACCCGGACATCGAGGCTCTCTGGGGTCGGGGACTAGTTCAGGATCCTGCTCTGCGCCTCAGGTCGCTGTGAGTTTCCCATGACATCGTCCGAGACGGTCAAGACGATGGTTACATTTCGGGGGATGTATACACTGACGGCTCCCTCCTGAACTGAATGTGTAAAGCCATCCGTAGGGCAAGCTGGCGGTTTGCTACCGTGGACGGGATAGTGCAGGACATTTTCAAGGCTTACGGCCCGCTGCCGCTCCTCCACGAAGATCAGAACATATTCGCCGCTGAGCTTTGGCAACATGCATGGCTCTCACGACCGCAGCGGCGCCAGTGCGCGTCCACACGGACTGCGCAAACGTGATATCGGAAATGTTACGTGAACGGGATTGGTTCACGAGGCCCAGCCAACCCCATGTTCGCACGTGGCATCGATTGTGTCACCTCGTCGAAGAACACGGCGGACTCGGCCCGATAAGCTTCTCGAAAGTCACAGCTCCTGCTACCCGAGCTGAGCGCGCTCAGATGGGCGATAGGGATTCCTTGGGCAACCGCGTCGCGGGTCTGGGGGCCAAAGCACGGGTACGCATGCTCCAGCACCAGCACCCAGAGTGGCAGCGCCAGCAATCTATATATATATATATATGTATATATACATATATGTATATATAAATATGTATATGCTCGCTCCATATATGTATGTATATATATATATGGAGCGAGCATATTTAACCCTATTTAACAAAATTGAAGGGGTCCTCGATTTTGCTGCAACAGTCGGAGTCAAACCGTCAGACGTAGTAGACTCCGAGAAAGGCCCACCTACTGAGCCGTCTCCCACCTCAGGCACTGCGGGAAGTGGTGGTGGTGGTGGTGGTGGTGGTGGTGGTGGTGGTGGTGGTGGTGGTGGCGGTGGTGGTGGTCCTCCTCCCTCTCCTGCTCCTAACACGGCTTAAGGGGGAGGGCGACAGGCAAGCCACTCCCAGCGGAGTGCTGGCAGACCGCTTGGCACCAGCTCCCGCGAGGGGGTCCGAGCCACCGGCCCTGCCCTCCAAAAAGCACCGACATGGCACGCCGAGCCCTCGCCCCCCCTCGGTGCACCGGGGCCCTCCTGGTACACCGACTGGGGTGGAGGCTCGGTCCACGAAAGGCTGTACTGGGTGCGGGGGGGACGCAGCGATGCCACCTGGGGCCTTCGGTGGGGCTCCCTTCTGGGGCCACGGAGCGCTGTACGGGGTGCGGCGGACGCATGCGGGCACCCCCACTGGGGCCCTTCGGTGGAGCTCCCTATGGGGTCACGAAGCGCTGTACTGGGTGTGGCGGACGCATGCGGGCGGTCCACCTGGGGCCTTCGGTGGAGCCCCCCCATGGGGCCACGAAGCGCTGTACTGGTTGTGGCGGACGCATGCGGGCGGTTCCACTGGGACCTTCTGTGGGGCTCCCTACGGGGCCACGAAGCGCTGTACTGAGTGTGGCCCACTGGGGCCTTCGGTGGAGCCCCCATGGGGCCACGAAACGCTGTACTGGGTGTGGCGGACGCATGCGGGCACCCCCACCGGGTCCTTCGGTGGAGCTCCCTATGGGGCCACGAAGCGCTGTACAGACTGAGTGTGGTGGACGCATGCGGGCAACCCCACTGGGGCCTTCGGTGGAGCTCCTTCTGGGGCCACGAAACGCTGTACTGGGTGGGGGGGATGCATGCTGACACCCCCACTGGGGCCTTCGGTGGATCTCCCTTCTGGGGCCACGGAGCGCTGTACTGGGTGTGGCGGACGCATGCGGGCACCCCCACCGGGGCCTTCGGTGGAGCTCCCTATGGGGCCACGAAGCGCTGTACTGGGTGTGGCGGACGCATGCGGGCGGTCCACCTGGGGCCTTCGGTGGAGGCCCCCCATGGGGCCACGAAACGCTGTACTGGTTGTGGCGGAAGCATGCCGGCGATCCCACTTGGACATTCTGTGGAGCTCCCTATGGGGCCACGAAGCGCTGTACTGAGTGTGGCCCACTGGGGCCTTCGGTGGAGCCCCCATGGGGCCACGAAACGCTGTACTGGGTGTGGCGGACGCATGCGGGCACCCCCACCGGGTCCTTCGGTGGAGCTCCCTATGGGGCCACGAAGCGCTGTACAGACTGAGTGTGGTGGACGCATGCGGGCAGCCCCACTGGGGCCTTCGGTAGAACTCCTTCTGGGGCCACGAAACGCTGTACTGGGTGGGGGGGGGGCTGCATGCTGACACCCCCACTGGGGCCTTCGGTGGATCTCCCTTCTGTGGCCACGAAGCGCTGTACTTGGTGTGGCGGACGCATGCGGGGACCACCACTGGGGCCTTCGGTGGAGCTCCCTATGGGGTCACGAAGCGCTGTACTGGGTGTGGCGGACGCATGCGGGCGGTCCACCTGGGGCCTTCGGTGGAGCCCCCCCATGGGGCCACGAAACGCTGTACTGGTTGTGGCGGACGCATGCGGGCGGTCCCACTGGGACCTTCTGTGGGGCTCCCTACGGGGCCACGAAGCGCTGTACTGAGTGTGGCCCACTGGGGCCTTCGGTGGAGCCCCCATGGGGCCACGCAACGCTGTACTGGGTGTGGCGGACGCATGCGGGCACCCCCACCGGAGCCTTCGGTGGAGCTCCCTATGGGGCCACGAAGCGCTGCACCGAGTGTGGCGGAAGCATGCGGGCAGCCCCACCTGGGGCCTTCGGTGGAGCCCCCCCATGGGGCCACGAAACGCTGTACTGGTTGTGGCGGTTGTGGAGGACGCATGCGGGCGGTCCCACTGGGACCTTCTGTGGAGCTCCCTATGGAGCCACGAAGCGCTGTACTGAGTGTGGCCCACTGGGGCCTTCGGTGGAGCCCCCATGGGGCCACGAAACGCTGTACTGGGTGTGGCGGACGCATGCGGGCACCCCCACCGGGTCCTTCGGTGGAGCTCCCTATGGGGCCACGAAGCGCTGTACAGACTGAGTGTGGTGGACGCATGCGGGCAACCCCACTGGGACCTTCGGTGGAGCTCCTTCTGGGGCCACGAAACGCTGTACTGGGTGGGGGGGGGGATGCATGCTGACACCCCCACTGGGGCCTTCGGTGGATCTCCCTTCTGTGGCCACGAAGCGCTGTACTTGGTGTGGCGGACGCATGCGGGGATCACCACTGGGGCCTTCGGTGGAGCTCCCTATGGGGCCACGAAACGCTGTACTGGGTGTGGCGGGCGCGTGCGGGCACTCCCTCTGGGGCCTTCGGTGGAGCTCCCTATGGGGCCACGAATCGCTGTACTGGGTGTGGTGGACGCATGCGGGCACCCCCACTGGGGCCTTCGGTGGAGCTCCTTCTGGAGCCACGAAAGTTTTTACTGGGTGTGGCGGACGCATGCGGGCACCCCCACTGGGGCCTTCGGTGGAGCTCCTTATGGGGCCACGAAACGCTGTACTGGGTGTGGCGGGCGCATGAGGGCACCCCCACTGGGGCCTTCGGTGGAGCTCCCTTATTATGGGGCCCCGAAGCGCTGTACTGGGTGTGGGAAAGGCAGGGAGGAGGGAGTACTGCAGGGGGAGGAGGTGGAGGAGGGGGAGGAGAGGAGAGAGGAGAGAGGAACGCGGGGACCGTCTCGTCGAAACGAGGACCCAGCATCACAGGATGGTTGGGAAGAAAAACGAAGCTCCCGACTGAGCGGGGCGATGCCTCTCAAGGGAGGCGCTTCGCGCAGGGAAAAGCAATGCTTGTAGGGACTGGGACTTCTGGATGGGACTTGGGACGAGAGGGTGCATTGCAGAATCATCCTTGATTGATGCATCTTCGGTTGACGATGGTCCTCCTCCGCACATCGTGTTTCTCCCGAGCTGCTCCACCACCTCCTCCTCCCTCGGGAGGTCCCTGGGACTTGCAGCCCCGTCCTTCTCCTCCTCCTCCTCCTCCTTCTCCTCCTCCTCCTCCTCCTCCTCCTCATCCTCCTCCTCCTCCCCCTCACCCTCCCGCCCGAGTGGAGCTCACACCCGAGCTGCTCCAGGCCATCCAGTGGAGGCCAGAGCAGGCCCGCTTCCGCCGCGCGGTGACGGATTCTGTGCCAGCCTCTGGCATCTTCAGTTGCTGCCAAGCTGGCCCTCAAAGATGGTCGGGTCTTCCCGTGCTTGTCCCACGTGTTTGTCATGCTCGCTGGTGTCAGCGTAGTACTATTGCCGTGACATGGTCTGACAATGAGCCGCACGGGGCCTGAAGGTCTGGAGGTATACCTCCTCCTCCTCCTCCTCCTCCTCCTCCTCCTCCTTGCTCCTCCTCCTCCTCCTCCTCCTCCTCCTCCCTCCCTCCTCCTTGCTGCTCCTTCCCTCGCCCTCCGCCTTCCTTTCCGGAGGATGGCCAATCGAGACAACGGCGGCTCTCCCTCCTCCCTCCCGGCTCGAATCCGCTCAAAATCGGTCCTTACAGTCGAGGCGTTGACCTAAGGAACCCTAAATAAGGAACGAGGCCCCTTTTTTCCATGAGTTAACCTTCGATTCCCCGTGGAAAACAAAAGGAAAACCTGAGGCAAGCTGCGAAACACTTAGGGAACGCGGAGCCCCTCCCCAACGAAAAGGGTTCCTTCTTCAGGGCCCCGACTGTAGACCCCCTCACGGGCTCCATCCTGACCCCTTTTGCTCGAGGCGGACCCAGCTGCGGCGGCGAGACGCCTCTGGGAGGCCCAAGAAAGACAGGAAACGCCAGGCAGCGCTCCTGGTGGCTCGACTGGCCCTCCTCCGATCCTCCCCCCCCCCCCTGAGGGGCAACGATCGGGGGGGATAGGCAAAGGGGGGGATGCAGCGACCTGGAATCGGCGATACATCGCCGATAGATCGGCGATAGGCCTCCGACATTGAATCCGCACCTTCCTGGGCAGGTCGGGGCTATCGGGCCCCTATCGGCGATCAATGGGCGATTGGGGGTCGATGCATCCCCCCCCCTATGCCTATCCCCCCCTATCGTTGCCCCCGACCCGCTCCGCCTCCTCCGGCGATGAGTCGCAGAGGCCCCCATATGCCTCCCCCCCTATGCATCCCCCCCTATGCCTCCTATGCATCCCCCACTATGCATCCTCCTACGCATCCCCCCCTATGCCTATCCCCCCCTCCTATGCATCCCCCCCTATGCATCCCCCCCTATGCCTATCGCCCCCTCCTCCGCCGCCCCGCTCCTCCGGCGACGGGTCACCAAGGCCCCCCCTCCGAGGCTTGGACCCCCTCGCGCTCCAGCCGCGCCTCCGCGGCCGCGACGAGCTCCTGCCGGGCGCCGCGCGCCCGCCAGCTTCCCCCCCCCCACCCGGCCACCCCCACCGATCCCGCTGGTGTGGTCCAGCCCCGGTGCAGACATCGGCGAGGGTCCAGACATGGAGTCGGACGAAAGATTGTCGGACATCCTCGCCGGTTCTAGGCGGCTGTGCAGCCTCGGGATGCTCTGAATCTGCTGCGCCTCGCCGACCCTTTGGTGTCCGTTCCATGGGAGCCTGCGTGGCCCCTGGCGCTGTCCCATTTGGGCCTGAATTGGACCAGATCTGGACCAGAATTGGACGAGACTCGCCCCTTCACAGCAAGGGAGACGACAAGAACGAGGCGGAGGAGGAGGACGAGGAGAAACAGGAAGAACGAGGAGGAGCA
Organism: Prorocentrum cordatum; assembly: GCA_963575745.1. Classification (NCBI taxonomy): domain Eukaryota; class Dinophyceae; order Prorocentrales; family Prorocentraceae; genus Prorocentrum; species Prorocentrum cordatum. The sequence continues at coordinate 37,643 of CAUYUJ010014442.1, read as the reverse complement.
CGAGGAAGAACCAAATGCGGTCCCAATGCGGTCCAAATGCAGGAAAAGCTGATTTCAATGTCGCCGCCCAAGGCTCCCATGAACAGACATCGAACCACCCCCACCGATCCCGCTGGTGTGGTCCAACCCCGGTCCAGACATCGGCGAGGGTCCAGACATCGAGTCGGACGAAAGATTATCGGACATCCTCGCCGGTTCTAGGCGGCTGTGCAGCCTCGGGATGCTCTGAATCTGCTGCGCTTCGCCGACCCGAACACCAGACCTCCTCGTGGCGGAATCCCGAAGCGAGGATTTTTGCAATGTTCGCCCTCGGGGGCCCGCGCCAGGGCGCCCCGGGAACGTCCCAAGATGGCCCCAAGAGGCGAATTTGCGGGCCCCGACGGGAGGCTGACTTTCACAACCTTGAATTCTTTCATCGATTGCCTTCAATAATTATGAACCCAAAGGGGCCCCCAAGGCCCCAAGAGAGCCACAAGAGAGCCACAAGAGGGCCCCCAAAGAGTCCCCCCAGAGAGCCCCGAATGAGGGGGCCCAGGGACACACAAATTCGCCGGCCCAACGGGCCAGAGGCGTGCTAAGATCTCGGGTAACTGGTAAACAGTATTTCTAGTTCGCGCGCGCGGGGCGGCCCCTGGGGGTCCCTGGACCAAAAGTACCCCGGGCGGAGCCCGGGACACTCCCCCAGATCCTCCAGGATCGCCCCAAGAGGGCCCCAAGAGGCCCCCAACACAATCCAAGAGAGGTCCGAGACGCCCGAAGATCGCTCCACGGCGCCCAAGATGGCCTCCAGACGGCCCAAGACGTCTCCAAGATGACCCAACAAGCCTCCAAGATGCCCCAAGAGACCTCCAGGAGCACTCCCAAGAGGGCCCCAAGAGGCAAACATCCATGCTTTTTTCTTGGGTTTTGGACAGATTTGGGCGTTTCAACCTTTTCGGTTCCCCGACGCCCCTAAACGGCTCAAGAGGCCTCCAAGATCGCCCCAAGAGGGCCCAAGAGGCCCTCAAAAGGGCCCCAAGACGGCCCAAGACGGCTCCAAGACGGCCCCAGAGGCCTCCAAGACGGCCCAAGAGGGCCCCAAGAACGCCCCCAACACGGTCCAAGAGAGGTCCGAGACGCCCGAAGATCGCTCCACGACGCCCAAGATGGCCTCCGGACGGCCCAAGACGTCTCCAAGATGGCCCAAGAAGCCTCCAAGATGCCCCAAGAGGCCTCCAAGAGAACTCCCAAGAGGGCCCCAAGAGGCAAAAACCTGTGCTTTTCCTTTGGTGTTGGACAGATTTGGGCGTTTCAACCTTTTCGGTTCCCCGACGCCCCTAAACGGCTCAAGAGGCCTCCAAGATCGCCCCAAGAGGGCCCAAGAGGCCCCCAAGAGGGCCCCAAGACGGCCCAAGACGGCTCCAAGACGGCCCCAGAGGCCTCCAGGACGGCCCAAGAGGGCCCCAAGAATGCCCCCAACACTACACAGCTCCCGACGCCGCAGTTCCACACTGCAAACGACCACTCGGACAGGCGACCACGGTGCGACATTATGGGCCGGCGGAGTGAGCGAAGCGATTAAATAAATACCAACAAATCCCAGGATTCTCAATGTTTCAATATTTTTTGGAGCTTCGTCTCTCCACTTCCTATGTTTGCCTGGACTTTCATTGGACTTGACAATTATTGTCTGCGTGTTTCTTCCCTCCTGCGAACAGTTTTCCAGCATGGCCCCCCAGTGGCTGCAAGAGGCCTCCCGAGAAATCAAAAGCCACAAGTGTTTGCCGCCGTGCTTCGCTCCGTGCTTACCTACATACGTCTCTCCGCATATCTCCTCTCAACAACTCCCCCTGGGCGTCGTTTCTGGATGGGCAGGTGATGACATGTGAAGCGTCAATGAGATCGACAGATGGTACTGTTAATCCATGAGGTGGCAAGGCTTCGTATCACCACTAGTCAACACAATTCCAGCGCGTGTTTGGAGTCTGAGGTAGTAGCGCATGGCGGAGGTGGGGAGTATCACTTTCCTGGTTAGGTGTGGGGCTGCACATACGAGTGTAAGAAAGTGGTGAGGCGTGAATAGCGCTGAGCCTCTTGTACTCTCATGACAACGGTGATACTGGAGCCCTGGTGGCAAAAACCATTACAACTAAGGAGGACGGGAAGTGAGGCAAAGCTGGTGATGGGGGGGAGGCGGAGGAGGAAGAGGAGGGATATGTGGAGGAGGCGAAAGAGGCGGATCCGGAGGAGAGGGAGGAGGAAAAAAGAAAAGGGAGGAACGGGAAGGAGGAAGAACAGATAGCAGAGGAAAAGAAAACTGAGGGTGAAGCGGATGATGATGAGGGGGAACACCAGCAGCAGGAGGAGAAGTTGGAAGAGCAGGAGGCAACCGCATCGACAACAGCAACAGCAGTAGCTGCAGAGACAACTTCCGCACCTTGACATAAAACTCGTTCCAAGTGGTGTACACCACGCCGATCACGGCTTTGGCAACGTCCAGGGCCGGCGGCGGCAACTTGAAGGTCTCTAAGACCTGGGCAAGAGTTTGCGACGCGTCGACCGAATTTCCACGTTCCCCCGATGCTAGCCTGGCTGCTCACGATACGTTACACCGTCCTGATGACTCCTCCGTCCTTGCAATGATGACGTACTTACGAAAAGCGCAGCGCAAGAAGGTCCAGGACCACCCATCCAGATGCGCTGCCCAACACGAAGCCTGGTATCGCCGTTACCACGGCCTCCCGTCCTCTACTGCCCCCAAATTATGCGCCGCTCGAACCCTACCAAGAAGCTAGACACACGCACACACACAGACACACGCACACACACACACACACACACACACACACACGCACACGCACACGCACACGCACACGCACACGCACACGCACACGCACACGCACACGCACACGCACACGCACACGCACACGCACACGCACACACACACACACACGTGGCTGGCTTCACATGTGGAGCATATGGAGGCCACGCGCGGCATCTTCGTGCGGAGTGCCGTCCTGTCCGGCCATGCGAGGGCCGTGCAGCAGGAGAGACGCGGGGCCACATGCCCAGGCCAGCCGCGTCGTGTGGCGGACCCAGGGGACCCCTGAGCCCCCCCCTCCCCGGCTATACGCAAGAGTGACCCTGGGTAAGAGTGACCTTTGGTGCGCGGCTTTTGGGGGGCCGCGGGGGGACCAAACCTGGGCGCGCAAGCAGCTGCGGCTGCTTCGTTTTCAGCCACCTGGGGACCCATCTGTGCCCGCACCAAAGGTCACTCCTGCGAAAGGTCACTCTTACGTCTAGTCGACCTCCCCCCCCCAAAAAAAAATGCATCTCGGTGGTGGACAGAACTCCCTTCGGCAAAGCACCCTTTCGTGAAAACGACCTGGGACTGCACCCGGCCGGCGCACGCACCCTAAACTTGCGGGCGCAGCGCCCCCTCGAGAACGGGAAAAGGGAACTTCGCCATCGACTTGGCAGGATGGGGCCCGTCAACCTCCGAGCACCTCTAGGGGGCGCAACGTTTACTTCCGCCGGCTTCCGTCGGCCTTCCCCCACCTTCCGCCGTCGGAGGCGCCCTCGCTTTACTCCTGCCAGCCCTCCGCCGCCTCCGCTTCATCCCTGATCCATTCTTGGATTGCCTCTGGGGCCCAGCAACGAGCCCCAGAGGCCGAGATCGAGGAAAAGCGTCGGGACTGGGAAATCACAGCGCGGGAGATCTGGGCTCCTGCCCAGGCAGCCAGGGCCAGCAAGGCGAGCAGCGGCAGGGCGTCACGCACGGAGCCGCCTCACCGGCCGGCAGGCGAACCACCCGGGTCCAGCCGAGGTTCACCACGAGACGGTGTCAGGGGTGGATCGCTGGAAGCCGCGGGATGTCGGGTTGTTCTCGGACGATGCCTTGGAGCCCTTTCGCTGTTCTCATGCGCACGGGAGAGAACATGCGAAAGTTACCCAAGCATTTGCGAAGCACTATCCTGCCTCAGCTCCCCAAGCCTGGGGGAGCGTTTTCGTCTCATAGGACTTCTACCTGAGACACTACGTGCGTACAATATGGCCATGAAGCATGTTCAGGACAACTGGAATCGGCAGAATGGGCGAGGCTACGAATACGCACGTGCGGGCAAAAACACTGAGCAGACGGTTTGAAAGCATGCTATCATCACAGAGGCGACCAGAGCCTTAGATATGCAAGTGGCAGCTTCACTCGTCATGCTGAAAAAAAGCTTCCGAAACCATCGACCACAATTTTTAAGGGACTCGGCTATCGGACACGGGTTTCTGCGAAGAGAAACGACGACGCTGATGCAGTGCCACGGGGAAATATATCAATCAAACTTGGTAGCATGATGAGCGATGTTATTTCAACACATCGCGGTGTGATTGCTGGGTATGGTTTTGCGATCTCGAGATTTGGTAGTTGATGACTCCACGCTGCAGGCCAGTGGTACAGAGAGGTAGGTCATCGAGGTTGTCACCAACTCGGCCAAGGAAGCATGCCGTCCCTTCACTAACATTCGCATGATAGTCAGTGTTGACACAGGTTAAGTGACGGCCACCAAGGATCGCATTGTCCAAACTATTGCAGCAGCACTGTCATCACACCGATCCCAATCCAGGAGATGCGTGACGCAGCTCGGTGTTGACCGCAGGATGGCGCGTGTTGGCAGACAGGTGTAACAATTGCGAGCTCGCAACATGAGGAGGATAATCACCACATTCAGAAGGCTGACCAATCGAGGTCGCTCGCCAAGTCGGATGTACCGCGCTGGTGGCTTGCATGCTGTGACGTCTGGGATGAGAGTGCATGGGATATCTGAGACCCAGCTGGCCAACCTCAGAGCGACAGCTTCGTACTCTATTTTCGGAGCCCCCCAGGGCAGATCACGGACAGTAGAATTCATGCTACCAGGTAATCCCCCGAAACGACCCCGTGCACGACGCCAACGCCCTATCGCTCGTGACGTGGCCCGAAGCGACGTGGAGGAAACGGGCGACGGCGGAGCAGATGCAACTGGCTCTCAAATGTGCTGAACGCAAGTCCGAAAGCTGGGGCACGGCAGTGGGACCAGCTGACACCGTGTGGTGCTCAGCCTGTGCTGCAAGATGCGAGTCCCGGGTGCATAGGATAGCCGAGCAGTGTGTTGTGAGCCCCCCCCACAAGGGCGCTCCAAGCATCATCGGCGTAGGCACCTGTTGCAAAGGAGGGGGCCAACCGGACAGGGGATGGGAGACGGGCACCGCCGTCCCCTCCCTCTCCATTTTGGACGCCCGAGATGGGTACGAAAAAATGGGTACAATGCTCAACAGCAAATGTTGTCCAAAACCAACAGCCTCCGCTGTTGGGCAGGCGGCCTTCTGTCTCAAATGGACACAGGCCGCGGCGGCGCGGACAGCGAGTCCTGTTCAAAATGAACAGGAACTGCTGTTGAGCATTGTACTCATTCTTTCCGTGCCCATTTCGTTCGTGCAGATCCATGGGCTGAGGTCAGCATCGGTGGCCTCGGCCACCCGTGTAGTTCTTTGCTGGCTTCCCGCCCCGACCGTCGGAGCCTCGCTGCCCTCACCCTGGAACCCTGGAGCCCTCCCTCCCTGCCCAGGCCAGCTATGCCACGTGCAGCTAGCTTCCTGGTGCGCTCCCTCCTTCACTCGACCACCCTCCTGCTTCTCCTCCTCCTCCTCCTCCTCCTCCTCCTCCTCCTCAGCCTCCTCCTCTTCATCCACCTTCTCCTACTCCTCCTCGTTTCATAGACTTTCTCCTCTTCAGACCATCGGTGCTTCAATCCTCCTTCTCCTCCTCCCTCTTCACCTTCGGCCCCAGGTACGGTGCGATGATTCATCCTCTCGCGTTTCGTCTGTAGGTACGCCCTGTTGCGCTCGTTCTCGACCGACGGCAACGCCGTGACGTCCTGTCCGAGAGGGAGCAAAGGGAGAGGTAGAGAAGGGCATCGTACTATTGATTGCGTCTGAAATCCGATTCCACAAACGTTGTCTTGCTTTCAAGAGCTGGGTTTGTCCGCCATTCTGGCGGCTACGCTTGTCGCCGTCGCCGCCCCGTCGTCGCCCCAGATGTTGCACAACGCAGTTTGCACAGCAGACATTGACCAACATCGATTGCACAACATTGATATTCCTCTCTGACTAAGAATTAAGATCTCACCCCCCCCACCTGGGAATATCGATGCACCCACGGAATGTACAATTCACAATCGATTCTGCCCGATCATACCATCCCAATTATGCTGGGTCGCCCCCATCCTGCGCGCGCAAACTCGCTTACCAACTATCACCCGATAGCAGCCACCCATTTCAACACATGGGACGCAATGCGCACGCGCGCATCGTCGCGAGCGCATGCCGGAATCCTTCGACAACCAACTAGTGGCATCGTACAAACTTCAAGGTCGAGATCCGCGAAAACATATGTAAACACAATTCACAACCAATGGTTTTGCAACCTGCTGTTTTTTTTTTTGGCTGAGCGCGCACGCACATACAGCACAGCCTCTGCGCGTGCGCTCCATCGACCCCCTAACACAAGCAACACATTAGGTTGTTTAACCTGTTCACTAACTGCGACCAGACGAGCATCTCGCGCGCGTATCGAAATCATTCGGATGCCATCGCGCGCGTGTTTTCTGTTTGGGGGGGGGCACGGTCTCTGACAAATAACACCATGCGGGCCACTCGTACCCGTCGGCCGCGCGCTTGTCGAAATCCGCTCAAAACCTTCATCGCCGACGCGTGGGCACCATCGTTGTCGTCGGCGTGATCAGCATCGGCGCCGTCATGGGTTTCACAATTATCATTGCCATCGTCGCCGATAGCATCACTACTACCATCATCGTGTCTGCCGTTGCCGACGCCGCCATGATACCGCGCCCGCCCGAATCATCGACTCGCACTGGAGTGCCTGCGCGTCAGCGCGGCCTGTCAGACGCAATGGGAAATCCCCAACGGTCAGCGCCAACGCGGCCGCGTCGGTCGCGCCAGACTACCTGGCCGCATTGAGCGCGAGCCTGCGTGCGCTGGCGCGGTCGCAGCGATGCGCCAGCCAGCGCCAAGCAGTCATCGCAATCGCCGCCGCATGTGCTTGACAAATCAAATTGCGGGTGGGTGGGCGGGGCGATTGCGCGAGCAGTGGAGCTGGCAACTCCAAGGCCGGCAGGGTGGATCGCGACACGTAGACTGCACCGCGCGATTCTCCTTTCAAACAAAACATTGAAATCGACCCCCCCTTTGATTACCGCTTCCCGCTGGGATAATGCAAGTTGCATCTGCTTCTGCCTCATCGCTCATCCAAAATATGCACTCGTGCCACCCCAGCAACACCCGTGTTGCCCCCACGTCACCCCTGTCCAATAATGTTATACGCGCGCACCCGTTTGTCACAAAGTATCAGCTCCAGTGGTCCTTCTACACCAGAAAATGGCAGCGTCCACATGCGCGCGTCGTCGCGCGCGCATGCCGTAATTCTTCAACACCCTACGCTGTGCACGGATTGCAAAATCGAGATTCCCGGGCACGTATCACAACAAAACAACGGCTTTGCAACGCGATGTTTCATACAAGTCTGCGCGCTCGCTCTTGCGAGTCTTCGCAGAACCTATGGTTTGTGCAACGTATTCATCACATGCGACCAAGCAGGCCTTGCGCGCGCATGTCGAAATTATTCGAACGTTTTTGCGCGCTTGCTGGGGGGGAGGGGGGCGATCCCTGCCCAGCGATGCCGCGTGGGCCACGCGTGCCCGTCGGCCGCGGGCGCGTGTCGAAATCCTGTCAAAACTTTGTCGCCGACGCGCGGACATCATCATCGTCATCGGTGCGATCAGCATCGCCGCCGCCAGCGGCCTTGCCGTCGTCATCGCCATCATCGTTGCCATCATCACTACTGTCAGCATGTCTGCCATTGTCGAAGTCGCCATGGTATCGCGCCCGCCCGAATCACTGACTCGCACTGAAGTGCCCGAGTGTCAGCGCGGCCTGTGAGAAGCGCCGGAGAGTTCCCGGCGTCCAGTTTCACCGCGGCCGCGTCGGCCGCGCTGGCCTACAGGCTCGAGAGTATTCTACCCTTGCGCCGCGCCAAGGCCCCGACGGCGCCCGAAAGAGACACGAAGGCCTCCGCGCCAAAACCCGCTCGCATTAGCGGGCGCGTGGTCCAAACGGCCCCCCCCCTCATTAAAACTACTCGCGGGGCTCCGCCTGCGGAAGGCCCCCGGGACGATCCACCTCTTCAACTGGAATCTCATCAAGAGTAAAATGGATGGGGCCTGGCCTGGGCGATGCTGCCTGGGGCGCCCCCAGAATGTGCTTGGTTTGGCCCCTGGCTTGGCGCGGTTTGGCTTGGTTTGGCCTGGTCTGGCCGCGCGCCCCGCCTGAAACATTCAAAAACAATTGCCTGATTTGGCCTCTGGTGTGGGCTGGCTTGGGCCAGGATTCGCCTGGGACGTCGTCGGAATTTGCTTGTGAGCAGCCCTGCTTTGGGCGGGTCTGGGCCCAGTTTCGCCCAAGACGCCGTCGGAGTTTGCCTGGCTTCGCCCGTTGGTTTGGGCCCGGTTTCGCTTGGCACGTCGCCAGAAGTTTCCTGGTTTGGCCATGGTTTGTCACGGTTCCAGTTTTTTTTGTTTGCATCAGAGGCCCTCAGAGTTTGCCTGCGTCCCCCCTCGTCTGGCACGGTTTCGGCCCCAAGAAGCCCCGCGAAGCTCGCGGAATGAAGAACCAGCGAATGTCTGCACGGTCGGGGAACGTCCATTATGGTCGCCGCGCGTTCTCAACGCGCAGTGACATCGGTCGCGCTCTCTTCGGCGCAGACTGGTCAATTGACACGCGTCGTGGTGGGCGCGTGCAAACCGACATAGTGGCGCGGTGTCATGACTGCTCACCGTGGTCCACATGCAGCACGGCTGCGCTACAAATGGCGGCTGGCACAGGTGCGGGCAGTCTTGGCGCGCCGTGGATCGGCGCAGGTGCGCGTGGCCGCGTCAGGAGAACGCCTTTCCGAAGCCGATCAGGCTCGGAAATGTTGCTCCCAACGCCGCGCCAAGGCCCCAACGGCGCCAGAGAGAGAAATGATCCTGGCGAAGGGCCCAACCATATGCGGTTGTGAGTATCGCCGCTGTGGGCATCGCCTTCGGTGTATCTCCTTACGGGGCCACGAAGCGTGTAAGGGGCGTGCCGAGATGGCCCGGGGCCGCCATTCGAACCCTGCCACTGGGGCCTCAAGTGGAGCTCCCTATGGGGCCACGAAGCGCGTGATCAGTATGCCGGAATGAGAGGGGGTGGCGCGGGTGAGCGTCGCCACTGGGGCCTTCGGTAGGGCTCCGCATGGGGCCGCGAAGCGCGCGAGAGGTGCCGAAATGGGCGGGGGGAGGCCCGTGTGACCACGGCCGCTGGGGCCTTCGGTGGAGCCCCCTATGGGGCCGCAAAGCGCTGTGCTGGGCGACGCGGGAGCATATGATCACAGCCACTGGGGCCTTCGGTGGAGCCCCCTATGGGGCTACGAAGCGCCGTGCTGGGTTGTGTGGGACGCATGTGGTCACAGTCACTGTGGCCTCCGTTGGAACCCCTTTGTGGGGCCACGAAACGCCGTGCGGGGTGGCGCGGGACGCATGTGGGCACGGCCACTGGAGCCTTCGGTGGAGCTCACTATGGGGCCGCGCTGTATGTGGTCATAGCCACTGGGGCCTTCGGTGGAACTCTCTATGGGGCCGGGAAGCGCCGTGCTGGGTGGCGTGGGACGCGTGTGGTCACAACCGCTGGAGCCTTCGGTGGAGTTCCGTATGGGCGCGGGACGCATGTGGGCACGGCCACTGGGGCCTTCGGTGGAGCTCCCTATTGGATCACGAATCGCCGTGCTGGGTGGCGCGGGCCGCATGTGGGCGCAACCACTGGGGCCTTCGGTGGAGCTCCCTATGGGGACATGAAGCGCCGCGCGCCGTGCTGGGTGTTGCGGGACGCACGTGGTCACAATCCACTGAGGCCTTCGGTGGAGCTCCTTGTGGAGCCACGAAACGCCGCACTGGGTGGTGCGGGACGCATGCCTTTGGTGGATCTCTCTTTGGGGCCGCGAAACGCCGTGCGGGGTGGCGCGGGCCGCATGTGGGCACAGCCACTGGGGCCATCGGTGGAACTCCCTATGAGGTCGCGAAGCGCCGTGCTGGGTGGCGAGGGACGCACGTGGGCACAGCCAGTGGAGCCTTCGGTGAAGCTCTGTATGAGGCCACGATACGCTGTACTGAGTGGCGCGTGGCGCATGTGGGCACAACCACTGGGGCCTGGGGTGGATTTCTCTCTGGGGTCGCGAAACGTCGTGCGGGGTGGCGCGGGACGCATGTGAGCACGGCCACTGGGGCCTTTGGTGGAGCTCCCTATTGGGCCACGAAGCGTCGTGCTAGGTGGCGCGGGCCGCATGTGGGCCCAACCACTGGGGCCTTCGGTGGAGCTCCCTATGGGGCCACGAAGCGCCGTACTGGGTGGCGCGGGACGCATGTGGGCACAACCAATGGGGCCTTCGGTGGAGCTCCCTATTGGGCCACGAGCCACGAAGCGCTGTGCTGGGTGGCGCGGGCCACATGTGGGCGCAGCCACTGGGGCCTCTGGTGGAGCTCCCCAGGAGGTCGCGAAGCGCCGTGCTGGGTGGCGCGGGACGCATGTGGGCACAACCACTGGGGCCTTCGGTGGAGCTCCCCAGCGCTGCGGTGGGTGCGGAGGGCTTCTAGGGATGGGGGGAGGGAGGGAAATGGAGGAGAGGAGCGGAGGAGGTTCGAAACGAAGACTCAACACCACAGGATGGTTGGGAATAAAGGCTGCTGCGCCCGACCCTGGCCGCATCGGCAAGCGCGCGGTCCAAGCGCCTCCACCGTGAACTCCTAGACGGGGTTCCGCTTGTATGTTTGCGGGGGGCCTGTTGTGATCCGCCTCTTGAAATGCATTCTTTGCACGGAATATGGATGGAGCCCGGTCTGGGCGGTTCTGCTGGGGACGCCCTCAGAAACAAACTGCCTGGTTTCGCCCCTGGCGCGGCTTGGTTTAGCCTAATCTGGCCGGGCGCCGGCCTGAGACATCATGAGAATTTCCATGGTTGGGCCGCTGGTTTGGCTCGGTTTGAGCCCAGCTTCGCCGGAGACGCCCTCATAACTTGTTAGCTTTGCATGTGGTTTGGGCTGGTTTGGGCCCAGTTTCGCCCGAGACGTCGTCAGAATTTGCCTGGTTTCGCCCTGGTTCGGCCTGGTTTGGGCCTGGTGTCGCCTGAAACGTTGCAGAAATTGCCTGGTTTGGCCCTGGTTCGGCACGGTTTTCGGCTTAGTTTCGCGCGAGAATTCTTCAGAATTTGCCTGTCGGAAGTGTTTCGGCCCCGAGAAGCCTTCGCTAGGCTCGCAGAAAGATCAGCGGATGTCTGCGCGGTTGGGCAACGTCCGTTATGGACGTCGCCACGCGGTCTCCACGTGCAAAGGTAAGCGTTGCGTTTTCCTCGACGTTGAATGGTCAATTGACGCGCGTCGTGGTGGGCGTTTGCAAACCGAAGTAATGGCGCGGTGTCGTGAACATCCATTGCGGCCCACATGTAGCACGACTGCACTACAGAATGGCGGGCGGCATGGGCGCGGAGAGTCCCGGCGCACCGTTCGCGCGTGGCGGCGCGAGGAGAAAACCTTTCTTACGCAGTTGCTCGCCGCTCTGCGAGCGAGCCTGCGCGCGCTAGCGCCGCCGAAGCGATGCGCCAGCCAGCGCCGAGCAGTCGCTGGAACCGCCGCCGCATCACTTTTGCAAGCCAAATTGCGGTTGGGTGGGTGGGGCGATTGCGCGAACAATGCGATGGCAACTCATTGCACCAAATGGACTGCACCACGTCGATTCTTTGTCCAACAAATAATCAGGATCTACCCCCCCTGGTTCTCCTCCCCGAGGATGGATCGTACAATTTACACGCGGTTTTGCCTCGTCTTTTCATATTGCAAATAAGCTCGCGCTATCCCAGCCAAGCCGCCCCCCCCGCCCCCCCTCCCTGTCAAATAATGCTATGCGCGCGCAGTCGTATAGAATCACAAATTTCAGAGAATCCCTTGCAACAGATTCGCGCCAAGTCCACGCACGCGCGTCGTCGCGCACATGCTGGAATTCTAACCATCGGTTGCGCGCGGATTCCAAGATCGAGTTTCCCGAAACATATTTAAACAAACGCTGAACGAGGTTTTTTCCCCTAAAACCAAAGTCTGCGCGCGCTCTTGCGAATTCTCGAAGGAAGCGAAAGGGCTTTCAACCTTCTCATCAATGCGACCGAACGGGCTTCTCGCGAGCGCGTGTCGAAATGGTTCGAATGCCCCGGGGGGCGGCGCCATCCCTGCCAAAAAATTAACACCGCGCGGGAGACTCGCGCCCGTCGGCCGCGCGCGCGCGCGTCGAAATCCTTCCGACACCTTCATCGTCATCGGCGTGATCAGCATCGGCGCCGTCATCGGCCCCGCTTTCGTCATCGCCGTCATCATCGTCACCATCATGCCTAGTATCATCCATCGCGCCTGCCGTTGTCGACGACGCCGTGATCCCGCGCCCGCCCGAGCCGCCGACTCTCGCTGAGGTGCCCGCGCGCCAGCGCGGCCTGCGAAGTGCGTTGGGCAGTCCCCGGCGGTCAACGCCACCGCGGCCGCGCCGGTCGCGACATAATGCCTGGCCGCCCTGCGCGCGCTAGCGCGGCCGCGAAGATGCGCCAGTCAGCACCAAGCAGTCATCGGGGCCGCCGTCGCATGGGCGTTAGTTGCGGCCGGGCGAGATGATTGCGAGAGCATTGGAAGTAACAATTCATTGCGAACAGATGTGAACTCTGTTCTAAAACGGAGTTCACAAACAATCAGTTTCGCAAGGATTTCAAAGTCGAGGTTCCCGAGAACATATGCAACAGACTATGGCTTTTGCAAGTTGAAGTTATGGGAGAGCTTGCGCGCGTGCTCTTGCGAATTCTCGAGAACGCCAAAAGGTTGCCCAACGATTCCATCAAATGCGAGACAACGGGCCTCCCGCGCGCGCGTGTCGAAATCATTCGAACGCCCTTGCGCGCGTGCTGGGGGGTGGGGGGTGGCGCGATCCCTGTCAAATAATACCATGCGGGCCGCAAGGGCGCGTCGGCGGCGCGCGCGTCGAAATCCTCCCGGAACATTCATCGCCCGCGCGCGGACGCCATCATCGTCATCGGCGTGATTAGCACCGGCGCCGTCATTGGCCCCGCCGTCGGCCTCGTCATCATCGTCAGAATCATGGCTGCTATCAACCATCGCGCCTACCGCGCCTACCGTTGACGACGTCACCATAATGCCTCGCCCGCCCGAGCCACCGACTCGTACTGAAGCGCCCGCGCGCCAGCGCGGCCAGCGAGGCGCGCTCGGAAGCCCCCAGCGGTCAGCGCCGCCGCGGCCGTGCCGGTCGCTCCAGACTACCCGGCCGCACTGCGCGCGAGCCTGCGATAGCGCGGCCGCAGCGATGTGCCAACCAGCGCCAAGCAGTCATCGCAATCGCCGCCGCGCGGGCTTTACCGACCAAGTTCTGGCTGGGCGGGTGGGATGTTTGGGCGAGCGGTGGGGTTGACAACTTCATGTTCGGCAGGGTGAACCGCGCCGCGTAGAGTGCACCGCGTCGATTGCCGTTTCTAAAAAATGAAAAAGATCTCTCCCACCCCTGGAATTAACGGTTCGCCTTTTTCATATTGCAATTTACATCGTATGATTCTTGAAAATGTACTCGTACCATCCCAGGCAGGCCGGAATCCTCCCCAAAAAAGATCAGCAGTTTTCGCAACTCCCTTTCAAAGCAACGAAATGCACACGCGCGCGCCGTCGCGCGCGCGCGTGCCGACATCTCTCAAAAATCTTGGTTTCGTACGGATTTTACAAGCGAATGCCCCGACAACGCATGAAGACGCATGATTTCGCAACGCGCCTTTTAACACAAAGCTTGCGCTCGGGCCATTGCGAATTTTGAAGAAAACCATCGGTTTTCCAACATGTTCAGAACTTGCTACCTAACGGGCCTTGCGCGCGCGTGTCGGAATCGCTCGAACGCCCTGGCGCGCGCGCTGTCGCAAGACATCCGTGCAAAAAGTTTGACGAAGTGCACGCGCGTGCGTCGTCGCGCGCGCATGCCGACATCCTTCAAACAATTCAGGTTCTGTACGGATTTCAGAATGGAGTGGCCCGAGCACATACCGAAAAGTGGTGGTGCGCTGCGCTCGCAGTTTTCAAAAATGCCTGCGTTCGCGCTCCTTCGAACCCAAAAGAAAGCAATGGTTCTCAACATTTTCAACAAATTCGGCCAAGCGGGCCCCTCGCGCCGCGCGTCGAAATTATTCGAACGCCCTCATGCGCGTGCTGGAGAGGTACGATCCGTGCTTTTAAACAAAAATAGCGCGGGCCACTCTCGCGCGTCGGTCGGCCGCGCGCGCGTGTCGAACACCGACGCGATGGCGCCGTCATCGTCGTCGGCGTGATCAGCATCGGCGCCGTCACTGGCCTTGCCGTCGTCGTTGTCATCACCGTCGCCAGCAACGCTATCATCATCATCGCGTCTACCTTTGTCGGCGCGCGCCAGCCCAAGTCGCCGACTCGCACTGTAGTGCCCGCTGGGAAGTGCCAGGCGGTCAATACCACCGCGGCCGCGTCGGTAGCGCAAAAACCATCTGGCCACTGCGCACGCGAGCATGCGCGGGGTAGCGCGGCCGCAGAGATGCACCAGCCAGCTCCAAACACTCATCGCAATCGCCGCCGCACGGGTTCTGCAAACCAAATTGTGGGTGGGTGGGTGGGGTGATTGCGCGAGCAGTGGCGTTGACAACTCCAAATCCTTCAGAATCGATTGCACCACATAGATAGAGGGCACCACGCAGATTGATCGCAAATAGAACTATAACCTACGGAGGATGAGGATTAGGATGGGAAGAAAGGGAACAGGACAAGGACAAGCAGAAGGGCAGGGCGGAGCGGAGAAGAAGGAAAAGGTGGCGGAGCCTCCCTGGCGCGACCTACTTTTCGCCCCCCCCACCCCTACACCTCCCCCCCTCGCAGCCAGGCCTGGAAACGTGATGCAGCGCCCCGGAGCGTCTTGGAACGCTTCGAGGGCGCTCCAGAACAGCCTCTGGAGGGCCCCTGGAACACCACGCGCCCCCTTGGCGCAAAAAGCAAGCATGCGCGCCCGCTCCCAGACCTGGTTTTGGCCGCTGGTGTCAGAGGCAGGCCTCTCAGCGCGACTCCTACCCCCACAGCCCCGGCCGCCACACGGGCGTCAAAAACTCCACGTCCTGAGCGCCGCGCCCGCGTTCAGCCCCCCATCCGCGGCCAGCCTCCTCTCTCTTCCGCTTGTCCTAGGCCACCCCGCGCCTAGCGAGAGCCAGCGCGGCGACAGCAACTTCGGGAGCCAGGCCCCCTGTTCGTTGGTGGCCAGCGCCCCTCCAACCACCGCGCGCGCTTCGCCTGGAGTCTGGACGCGCGCGCCCGCTCCCGCAGCCGACCCTGCCCGACGCATCGCCACGGCAGGTGTGACGGGTCGGATTGTCGGCGACTCGTCCCGGATCGCATCGAAATCGAAATCGTGCCTCAACGGCCCTGGGCTCCAGCCGATGTCGGCGAATCGTCCCGACTCGGATCGAATCCGAGCTGCGGCTCCGCCCGGGCGAATCGCATCGCATCGAATCGGACCGCGGGCGGCCCTGCCGGGAGTGAGTCCCGGGGGAGCGGCCAGGGAAGTCCAGGCGGTCCGAGACCTCGGTGCGCCGAGTGCACGGGCGAATCGCCGTGTCCAGCGCACGAGGCGTTCCAGAGAGAGCCTCGTCTTCGAGGGACCGAAGGAGATGGCGTCGTCTCTTCCCTGGCGGAATGCGGCGGAAGCAACGAGGTGACGGCTCCGCCGGCGGAATGCGGGCGGAAACAAAATATGCTCCCCCGATGCGAAGCGGTCCCAGCCGGAGGGGGGGGGCACGCGCCAAAGCGTCTCCTTTGGGACGCACTGTCGGTGCACAACCAGGGATACGAAAAAGATCAATCATCGCGTGAGAAAGGTGTGCCAGCTTGAAGGCAATATCTCGCGCAAACGTTGGGCCAGCCCTACTCGCCAAACCCGGAGCGCGCGCAGGGGGTCGAGGAAACTGGGCCAGCCTACTGGAAGCTGTTGAAGAAACGCTGTGCCAAGTCGATGTGTGGGGAGGCTCCTCATCATCGGCGAAGCTGCCGAGCGGTGTGCCAGCCCTGGCTGGCTGGGTCTGGGGCGGCCTGGGGGGCAGGGTCCACAGGGACAATCTGAGAGGTGGCCCCATAGGAGAGGAGAGGATGCCGCCGCTCGCGGGAGCGGCGCCTGTTGAGGATAAAGAACGAGTGGGAGGAGGAGGAGGAGGAAGAGGAGGAGGAGGAGGAGGAGGAGGAGGAGGCGGGGCAGAGGCAGAGGAGGGTATCATTGTTGTTGCTGCCGAGGCCGCGCTAATAACACGTCACGCCCGCGCCCTCCGCTCGGATGCAGAGGGAGAGGAGGAGAAGGATGAGGTCGCGCGAGGGTAGAAACAGAAAAACAGAGTGAACATAAGCTGCTGGAGGTCCGACCGGATTTGGTGGATCGGCGCCCCCCTTCCTGGCGCGCGAGCTCGCGAGGCAGGCCGGGCCCCGCCCCGATCCAAGAAATTCGTACGGAGCTCCAAACACATAAATTCATGCTGCTTATTCCTGGCGGGGATGAACAGACTGTAGCAAAACACCCTGTAGTGTGAACACGACCTGGGACCCGACCCGGCGGGCGCCCGCAAACATTGCCAACTAGAGGAACCAACACATAAACAGAATGTCGTGGCGGTCCGCGTGGAGCTCCGAGAACCCATGCTTCTGCCCCTTCTCGTTTTTCGGATTGCGCCCTCAGCACCCCTTCGAGAGACCAAAGCGGGCAGTCTTCTCCTCGACCTGGCAGGGTGGGGCTTCTGCCACCTTCCGGGGCTTCTCTGAGGGAGGGGGCGCCCATGCGCGAGAGGAGCGAGGAGACCGCGCGGGGGAGGGGGGCGCGGCTCAGTACGGCCCCGACCTGGACCAGCTCGGTGCCCAGCTGCCGCCGCCGCCGCCGCCGCCGCCGCTCGATTCGCCGCGCCCGGCCGCCGCCGCCGCCGCCGCCGCGGCGCCGAAGATCGACCCGCGGATCACGTGGCCCGGCCCAGGCGGAGGAGGCGGCGGGCGCTCGTGGTCGCCCTTGCCGTCGCCCTTGCCCTGCGCCCGGGTCGCACGGCCAGGGGGGGGGGGATAGCAGAAGAGGGGCCCGCGAGTCAGCTCACGCGGCTGGCTCTCCCAGCGCCGCCCGGCGCCGGTGCGTCGAGGAAGCTGCGGCGGGGGGGCCGCAGCCAGCTGCACGCAGCAGATTTCGATCCCCCGCCCCCCTTTCCCTTTCCCTGTCCCCCCATTCCATTGCGTCCGACCCGACCTTGTCCATCCCCTTGCCCTTGCCCTTGCCTTTCAAGCTTCTGGAGACCTCGATGAGGTTCTGGCTCGGCTTGTACCGCACCTCCTGCCCGTTCTCACTGAACCAGGGGTGTTTGGCGATCTGCATCGCGAAGGCGTGCTTGGCACTCTTGTCCTCGCTGAGCACCCCGTTCACTTCGGCCACCAGGCTCTGCACCTTCTCGATGATGGCGCTGTTGTCCCCGTCGGGCACCGTGGCCTTCACGAGATCGTTGAACGCGCCCATGCAGAGAGCGAGCTGCGCCTGGACGTTTTCGTCGGGCGAGAACTTGCCGAACAGCGTCTCCGCCACCTTCTGCTGCTGCGGGTTGTGTGGCGCCGGAGGGGGAGCGCTCGCCCGGTGGGAAGAGTCGCCGTCCTTCTGCAGGTCCGGGGGGGCCTTGTAGGTGCCAGGCGGCACGTTCAGCATGGCGGCCAGGTCCTGGAAGGGTGGTCTGTCCGTGCCGCACTTGCGACACCTGTCGCGGTTGGAGAACTGAATCTCGTTGCACTTGGGGCACCTCCAATCGCCAGGCTGCATGTGCGCGGCGGTGTTGTCGTCGTAGTCGTCCTCCTCTTCGGGCCACTCCTCCCGCGGAGGCCTGGTGCCGATCTCACACTTCCTGCAGATCTTGTTGCGACCGAAGTTGCTGAACAGGCAGTTCTTGCATTCCCAGTCTGGCGGGTGGCCCTTCCTCCAGTTCCTCTTCCACTGCTCCTTCTTGGCCAGTTTCTTCTCTGACAGCTTCTTCGGACCGAGGTAGGTTCGTCTGCCTTGCCCAAGGTACACCATCTTCTTGGCCCGTACTTCGTTGCCCCGCGAGGGGTCGACGGTGATCTCGAACTCGACGAGGTCCTCTCTCTCGAACTTGATGCCTTCCATGCCGGGGCTGTCGGTGATGTGCCAGAACACCTGCCCGTGGAAGTGTTCGGAGCCACAGAAGCCCCAGCTCTGCTTCTCGACAAGCTGCCACTGCGACTTCACTTGGCCCTCTATTCTCTGCCCCGCCAGGTCACGGGGCTCCGGCTTGCCAATGTCCTCGCCGTGGGCATTCTTGACCCCATTCTCCTGCTCGCTCACCTGTCTGGGCAGCAACAGCTTCACCGCCTCGACCTGCCCGTTGAATCCTACCAGCCCTCTGGCCAGAGGTGGTTTAGAGTGTTTCCTAAGCCAGCCCTGTCCTTAACCCTTCGTAGACGGGTTCATCCCTCCCCCTGACCCGCGCTGCAAGACTCCCCTCCTCGCGCGATCAATGATGTTCGAATGAGCGGGGCAAAAGGCCGAGACACAGCGGGAGCAAGGTAGACAAGGAGAGAGAGAGAGAGAGAGAGAGAGAGAGATCGAGAAACAGGGGAGAGAGAGAGCACAGGAGGCCAAAACTCCAGACCAGCACGGCAGCCCAGCACGGGAGACCAGCGCGGCAGACCAGCACGACGGACCAGGCCAGCACGGCAGACCAGCAAGGGAAATCAGCACGGCAGACCGGAACGGCGGACCAGGCAAGCACGGCAGGCCAACACGGCAGGCCCGCACGCCAGACCAGCACGGCAGCGCGGAAGGGTCCGGGGCCCTCTTGGGGCCCTCTTGGGCACGTTTTGGGGGCGTCCTGGGGACCTCGGGGGCCGTCCTGGGTGAGCCTCGTTGGCCCTTTCGAAATATGGAAGGGCACAAAGACTTCTTGGGGCCATCTTGGGCCCGTTTTGGGCGGTGCCTTGGAGGCCTCGGGGCCGGCTCGGGCTCCTCCAGGGGTCCTTCCTGAGCCTCTCTTCGGCCATCTGGGACGCTGTGAAGAATGAGAAAGCGATCAAGATGCTGAAAATGGAAGTTCTCTCATGGGAATGGGACGATGTGGGCTCTCCTGGGGGGTCCTCTTGGAGCTCTGTTGGGGCGTCTTGCTCTTGGGCCATCTTGAGGACATCTTGGGCGTATTGGTCTTGGGCCATCTTGAAGGCTTCTCGAACCCTTTAGGAGGCCTCTTGAAGTCGTCTTGGAATGTGGGCTCCCCCCCCCACACTCCAGTGCCGTACCCTTGCAGCGACTAGGGGTTCATCCGCCCTATTGGGGAAGTCCCTCCCCCTCGGTCTGGATGGGTGGGTGGGCGGCGACGGGTTAGAGCATCCAAGATGTGCCAACATGGCTCCAAGATGGCCTGATAAAGTTCAAGATTACCTTCAAGATGGCTCAATATTGCTCAAGGTGGCCTCCAAAACGCATCCAAAAGACTCCATTTCCGCGCCAAGACGGATCGGAGTGGCCACGGAGTTTCCCAAAGATGCCCCCCAAACTGCCCAAATCCTTCCCAAACTGGTGGAACACCCACGACTTGTTGCATGCTGGCCTTTTCGCTTCCGACGGGGTTACCAGGCCTCAAGGTGGCTCTAATATGGCCTAAGAGAGCCTCAAGAGGACCCCCACATGAACACAATATCGCCCCAAGAGCGCCCGAAGATGGGCCCAAGAAGCGGCGGCCCTAATTGAGGACCCCCTCTTCTTGGATCCATGCTCTTGAGGATGACCCCAAAGAGGGCCCCAAAGGCTCCCACAAGGAGCCCAATAGGGCCCCATTTGGGCGCTCAAGAGCGCCTCCATGAGGCTCCTGGAGGCGACTTTTCGGGCCCAAGGGGGGCGACACCCTCTTGGATCGATGTCCTCCTAGATGGTCCAAAGAGAGCCCCCAAGGCCTTGGGGCCAAAGAAAGCCCCAAAGGCTCCCAAAATAGTCCCAGGACGGCACGCATGTGGCTTCAAGAGACCCCCAATCGGCTCCCAGAACGACGGATATTCCTTCTGCTCGCGCGCCTCCTCTTCCTCATTGCTCCTCCTTCTTCTTCTCCTCCTCGTCCTCCTCCTCCTCCTCCTCCTCATCGTCCTCGTCCTCGTCGTCGTCGTCCTTCTCCTCGTCCTCCTCCTCCTCTTCTTTCTTCTAAGTTGGCAAAGTTGCAGCTCAAGACAGGTATGTTCCCTCATACTGGCGACTGGTGGCTCAGTTCCCTCGGACAGGACAAAGCTTTATCGGCGCAAGTGTGTAAAGCTTCAGACGGTGAAGATCAGCCCTCTCAGAGGGGGGACATGTCTGCTAGATTCGCCGTGCACTCGGACGAGAGGCGTGTTCTGACGGAGATGTTTTCCTGGATAGCTCTTGCAGGGAATCCCCAATCGAAGAGCTCTGGAGGGCTGGTTGGGGAACGGCTAAGCTCTCGGATGGTGGCCAGTTGTTCGCCACTCTGCATGGGCCTCTCAGAGAGCCGAGTTTTGAGCTCCAACTTTCACGGCCGTGTACTTGCCTGCTCAGAGTGTCCGTTCAAAGCCTGGCCGTGAGAATGTTGGGATGCTCTGGTCCCTTCCCAGACCTGATCGGTATCATAACAGAAGAATGTATGCGAGTTTACTTTTACAGGCCGATGCCTTGGCGTGGTTTCAGGTGTGGGCAGACTTGCTGCCCACCGGGAACGAAACGCTTCGTCGGATGCTGAAGAGCTGTATCGTCGCAGGGGGGATGACTGGGCGGACAGGGCGGCCAGGCTTGGAGCTGCTGACACCGGCGCGTGGAGCACCTTGCTGCTGCCTCGAGGGTCAAGCCCGCAGCCGAGACACTGCCCCTCGGGCCTCGCACCTGTCCCGATGGAGTCCAGCTGGTCCGCCGGCCCGCCACCGACGCCGAGCGGGTGGACGCCGGTCGGCAGGCCGCCTCGCACGTGCTGGCACTGTTCGCCACGTCTGCGAGGCCCCCGCTCGGCGCCCGAGGCCGCCCCGGCACCTTCGCGTCCGCCCGCAGGCCCCGCGGGGACCCTGGGCACGGCTGCGTTGTGCTGGACTGCGGTGGCGAGTCGCTCGTGTGCACCCGTCGGCGTTTTGGAGCGTTCACCTCGGGTGAGCGGCTCGCGGAGCCGGGTGCGCCGTGCAAGCCTTTCCATCCTTCCTCCTCCTCCTCCTCCGCCTCCGCTCCGCCTTCCTCCTCCTCCTCCTTCCTCCTCCGCCTCCGCCTTCCTCCGCCTCTTCCATCCTTCCTCCTCCTCCGCCGCTATAGCGCAGTGCAAGCCTCTCCGTCCTTCCTCCTCCGCCTCCGCACTCGACAGGGCCACGCAGGCCTGCGGTTCACTGCTGGGGCTGCTCAGGCTGGCTTGAAACTTCGGCTCCACGGCTGCCCCCCTCTTTGTTCCACTGCGTGCTCTCCTACGCTTCCCCGGTCATTGTAGATCGCCTGGGCACTGCTTCTGGATGGCCTGGTGTGGGTGCTGTATAATTTTTGAATGGGCCGGAGCCCGCGTAAAAATTGCAAGAGTGACCTTGACGATCAAACTTGACGGGAATTGGAGTAGTTTTCAACTAGCAAACAGCCCACCTCCGCTAAGCGTCACTGATAGCGCTATTGCCCCTTGCGCAAGGAACCTGGTGTGGGTACGCGAAGCGTCTAGAATTCTATTACCTCAAAGGTGACTGGGTCCTTCTTCTGGAAGTTCACCATGCGAAGCAGAGGGCTCCGCTGCAGGTGAAAGAACAGGTCGCCCTCGAAACAATAAGACCTGATGTGCCCCCAACCCCTGCCCTCGCATATGTACGCGGGCGTGGAGAACCAGCCGTCCAGGCGGCCAGCGCCGATGCACTCCGTGGCGGGCATGGAGGAGAACTGCGCATTGATCTTCTCTCCCTTGTGAGGCGAAGCCAAGATCGAGACAGCGTCGAATCGGGATGAGCCGGGGATGTCTCAGACCTGGCAGCCCTGGACGATGCATCGGGCGCCGCGGACGTTCCAGAGCCCTCCAGAACTCCAGAGACATCCAGAGACATCCGAAGACAAAACAAAGACATCCAAAGACATCCAAAGACAAAACAAAGACATCCAAAGACAAAACAAAGACAAAACCAAAGACGTGTTGAACTCAAGCAAACTCCTGCAAACTCCTAACATCGTGCCAGGACGCCCTGGAACGATCTGTCCCAGCCCTGCGCCCGCCCGACCTTGCCCTTGCCCTTGTCGGGCGGCGGCATGGCGGCCCGCACGCGCCCGGATCCCGGCGGGCTCACCGGACTCCACGGCGCCCTCTCCCTCGGGAAGCAGAAGAGAGAGAGGGGCGGCCAATCTCGAGCCAGAGCGGTTACGGAGGGGCGTGACGACGAGGAACAGCAGGATGAGGAGGATCGTCATCACTGAGATCCTGGCATCGATCTTCTCCACGTGCATGGATTTCGCCCTGTGTCGGGCCCCAGGACCCTCACGGATCGAGTCGGCTCGTGAAACGCCGCAGGAAATCATGGTCAAGGGTTCTGGTGGTGATTTCACGCGATGGCGCAACTGTTTCGCGGCGTCGGATCTCAGGGATGCGGCTACCAGCCAGCCGGCTCCCCCCCCCTGCGCTGGCTCGTCTCGAGGGGGCCCCTGTCCTTCACGATCTTCGACAGGACGCCGCCAGACTTCAAGGGGTTGTTCGTGTACAGGCGTACGGTCCTGGCGTCGGCCGGCCCGGGTTGTACACCAAGCGCTCCAGTGCATGAGCGGGCCGGTGCGGTGTGGCTGATGGCCTCGTCCTGTGCCATTTTTCGGGTTTGGGGAGCAAGCGTTCGGTTGCGATGACATGGGCAAGAAAAGCCATCCTCACCCCGACCGCGGAAACCATCGCTGGCCGCGCACGGGCTGAAGCGGAACTTCAGAAAATCCTTGCCTGGCGTTGTGGCCAGAGAATCCGCCGACCCCTTGTGGGTCTCTAGGCGTGTGAGATGTTCCCCCCATATATCATGTATCCCACCCAGTGGACCCCAATATATCATATATCCCCCCCAGTGGATCCCCAAACTGAAAATTTACAGTCGCTCGAGCGATGTTTCATCGTTTGACAGTGGGTGGCCCACTGTCAAAGGGCCAATCGACGAAACCACCCCCGAATGTCCATGTGACAGTGGGGTGTAAGGGATATTCCACTGTCAAATGGGGAGCCGGGTTTCCCGATGTCACCCCTGACAGCGGCGCCCCCACTGTCAATTTGGCGTGCGGGGCTCGTTTCCCGCCGCTCTAGCTTGGTCCCCCAGGTTGCCAGTTTGACAATGGGCGGCCCACCGTCAAATGGCACACTTGGGATCCCCCTTCCAGCCCGCTCGCCCCCCCCCCGAATGCCAATTTGACATCGGGGCCGCACTGTCAAATCGCCATTCGGGCCCCCCCCCGCCCGGGCCCCCAAATGTGAATTTGACAGTGGGGCCCCACTCTCAAATGGCCATTCAGGCCCCCCCTTCCGCTGGATTCCCTCAACTTCGTTTGGATCCCTTTGGACGCTTTGAAAGTATTTCAGTTTCCGCGGGGTTACTGAACTCTCTTGGGGATCATTCTGGGTTTCTTTGGGCTCCTCAGGGTTCCTGCACATGCCACCGGATTCATTTCAATTTTTGGGGCTCCTCAAGATGCCAAATTCCTCCAACGTCCTTTCGACTCATGCAGGTTCCTGAGGTCTCCTCCAATTCCCAGAACGTTCGAAGGTTTCTGTAGGCACGTCAGGATTCCTTCGGAATGCTCCAGATTTCCAATTTTCCCCAAGAAACCTCCAGATTCCTGCGGATTCCTTCGGACTTCCCCAGGTTCCCCAGAACTCTTCCAAATTCCTCCGGATTCCTCCGCATTCGAACACGCCCTACAGGTTCCTCATTTAGGGCTCCAGAATACGGATTTCACTGTGGGGCCCCACTCCCACCCTCTGGATTCTTCAAACTTCATCTGGGCTCCGTTGGGTGCCTTCAAGCTCTCGCCCTCCCAATGAGCATTTATCGGCGGGGTTTCACCGTCAAGTCTCCATTCCCCCCCTTTGGATTCTCCAAACTTGGGATTCCTTGGTGTGCCTTCAAATTCTCCCAGATTCTATTGGTCTCCGTTTGTTTCCCCAGGGTTCTTCTGGGTTCTTGTTTGGGTTCCTCGAAATTCCTGCTGATTTGTTCAGGATTCCTTGCGATTTCTTTGAATCCCTCTGGATTCCTGTAGATTCCTCCGGTTCCTCAGAAGTCCTTCTGATCCCTGCAGATTCTTCCGGCTCCTCCAATTCCCAAGAAATTCTTTCGGATTTCTCTGGATTCCTCCGGATTCCTCAAGAGTGCTCAGGATTTTCCAGATTCCCATGGGGTTCTCCAGATTCCTTCGTATTCCTTATGACTTCTCCAGAACATTCAAAACTCACCCAGGCTCTTCCAAATGAACTGTGCCAGGGTTTCTCCGGTTTCCTCAGGATCCCCCTGGAATGCTCCAGATGTCCCAGATTTCTCAGGATTCCTCTAGATTCCCGCGGATTCTCAGGGACTTCTCCAGGTTCCCCAAAACTCCTCCAGATTCTTCCAGATGCCTGTGGACGGCGCCGTCTGGGCTCCTCCCACGCGCGCGGGGGCGCGCGGCGGGCGCGCCCGACGGCTCCAGCCGCAGGCGGCCTGCGGCCCAAGCGGGCGCCGGTGCATCCAGGAGACGGCGGGCCCACTGCCCCGCCGCTCGCCGTCGCCAGCCCAGCACAGGCGGAGGAGGAGGAGGAGGAGCAGCAGGAGGAGGGAGGAGGAGGAGGAGGAGCAGCAGGAGGAGGGAGGAGGAGGAGGAGGAGGAGGAGGAGGAGGAGGAGGAGGAGGAGAAGGAGGAGGAGGAGGAGGAGGAGGAGAGCCTCGGCCCGCCAGGTCCCCCGCGTGGCGGAGGCCCGCAGGACTCTCGCTGGCCACCGCGGCGGGGCCATCTCTGGGGGCCCTGCAGCGCGGGGCGCCCCCGAGTCGAGCTGCGCAGCCCCGCCCCAATGGAGATGCCGCCCGGGCGTGCTGCGTGGCCACGCGGGCACGCGGGTTCGCCAACAACTTCGAGGGCCGCGAGTCAAGGCCGCGGGTTCGCCAACAACTTCGAGGGCACGCGGGTTCGCCAACAACTTCGCTGGGCCTGCGGCAGGGACCGCCAAGGCAGGCCCACGGGCGCGAAGGGTGCCCGCCAGCCAGCCAGGCCGCGCTCGGCAGGCAGGCCCCGCTCTGCAAGTGCTGGCCATGATCATGCTGCTCGTGGCGGCGCGAGTTAGGATTGCGCGCCCGTGGATGGGTCCAGCGGCGTGGAGTCCAACACCGTGGCGAAGTGCAGAGAGGCGCTCAAGGCGCTGCGGAGCATCTATGATGACAAGCGCCAGCTCGCGTTGGCGGCCAGGGCGGAGCTTGCCCGAGCCGAGGCGGCAGAGCGCGCCACAATGTCGCCCGCGGACGCGCTGCGCTCGGCCCTGGATCGGCAGGCCACTCGCGAGGCAGAGCGGTCCAAGCTTCAGGCGGAGGTGGATCAGCTCACCGAGCAGCTCCAGTCGGCCCCAGAGAAGCTCAACGTCGTCAAGCAGCAGCTGGCGGAGTCCAACGCGGAGGCTGCTCGGACGAAGCTCGCCGACGTCGCCCCCGCCCCCCCCCCGTCGGCGCCGACGCTGCGAGCGCGGCGGTCGCCCTCCAGCAGCACCTCCAGGGCGCTCACAACTCCACCCAACAGGGCCAGGATCGCAGCGCGGTCAGAGGCGCCATCCTCGAGCAGCCGGTGGGCCACGTGGGGCAGCATCGCGTCAAGCCTCTACTTGGACCCAGTCGTCGCGGACGCGAAGGGGGCCTCTCTGCAGGGCAAGGCCATCGCGCGCGAGCTCTACTTTCGGACCCCAACGAACCTCGGGAAGCGCATCGTCCCGGGCGTGCCGGCAGACGACCTGCCGAGGCTGAACAAGATCACCTACGGGACCAAAGACGCGGCAAGAGCATGGCACGCGGCTCCACGCGAGACGCTTGTGAAGCTTGGCTGGGAAGGTCTGAGATTCGAGCCGGCGCCCTTCATCAAGCGAAATAAGCAGGGCGCGATCATCGGGATCATGTGCCTACACGTGGACGACTACTTCGCGGGCGTCTAGCAGGACGACCAGGAGGGCACCAAGATCATGCAGGATCGGCAGAAGGATATCGACTTTGGCGAGGTCAAGTACGCGAGGACGGAGAAGGCGACGTTCTGTGGCCGAGCCTACCAGCAGGAGAAGAGCGGCGGCATCAACGTCACCATGGAGGATGACGCGAAGACGACGCAGACAGTGCGCGCGTTTTCCTGGAGCGCAGCAACGCACCTGACAATGCACCAACCCCTGCCGAACATCGTGGACAACGAGTGGTAGTTGGACAATTGCAGTGGGCTGCGCGAATCATTTGCTTCGAGGAGGCGTTCGAAGCATCTCGATTGGCATCTGCGCTTGGAGCTCCCACGGTGAAGGACCTACAGGATGGCAAAGCAGCAATCAGGGGGATCCAGAAGCGGACAAGGCTGGCCTCAACCTGTGGGAGGCCATGGTGATCGATGTGACGGACGGCGCTTACGAGAACCCGCCGAAGCACAGGTCACAACGTAGACGCTTCATCATGCTGGGCGACCAGATGATCGGCGAGGACCACGACAACAAGTACAAGGTACACTGCGTTGGATGGCAGTCTTCAAAGATTCAGCGAGTGGTGCGATCTACTCTATCGGCGGAGGCGCACTCATGCGCAATTTCAGTGGACATTATGACTTGGACGAGGTATACCCTAGCGGAGTTCCTGTACTCAAAGGTGGCGCTACCGAGATTGTGCATGACACCTGCCCGGAGACATGCACTTCAGTGACCGACTGGAAGAACCTCTACGACACGATCACGAAGGAGAAGATTTCCATTACATATAGGAGATTATCTTTCAAAGCGGCCATGCTGCGCCAGAAGTTTGAAGGGCCAAGCATCAAGTGGGTCAAGAGCGAGCAGATGCTGTCGGACTGTTTGACAAAAGCGCTTCCAGGAGGCTACGCGAGGAAGATCGTGATATCAAATGTGTGGACTCTTGGTCCTGAGAACAAGGCACCATCGATACGCGGACGACAGCTAGTTGCACCAGAGAAGGTGGCAGCTGACCAGGAGGTCGACGAGCTAAACGCGAATATGACAACGTACGTCAAGCAAGAGCTGTACGACGACACCGAAAGCAACAAAGACTAGGTTTCGACATGGCGGGTGGATGAGTACAACTGCGTGGGCGAATGCTTCCACGACGAGAAGGACGAGGCTCAGGATGAAGCTGAAGACATCGAAGCATTCTACATGGACGATGCGACGGACAACTACCCGATGAAGAGGAGTGGCGCGCAGTGGACTATCCAGACACCGGACCAAACTGCAGTTATGTTTCCAGTCCGTGCGCTCGCAGTGTATGAAGTTTGTCTTTCGATGACTCCTACGGTGGTGACAGTAGTCTCTATCATCGCGGCTGTTATCATGTGTCTACATAGTGCAACCTCAACAGAGCGATAGCGACGAGAACCTTGGCATGTCAGTGCCACTGGAGGTGGACAATTCGAGCAACGACAACCTGCTCCAGAGGGAGCGTCAAGAGTCCGACCTTTAGGAAGATGAAAGTGGTGGAGATGCTCAAGGTTACCCTACGCAAGAAGGGAAGAGCCCATGGAGATTGTACCCTACCGCGACGGGATCAAAGGAGAGGGACCATTATTCTTGGGAGACAGCACACTTCTGAGGCAGTGGCCAATCACGACGGGCACGGCACGCATCAAAAGTGGCAAATACGAGGGAGACCAGTTTTCTGACAGATTCCAGAAGGACAAGCATGGCGCAAATTGCTTCGGAAGGTGTCCTAAGCTGGACGCCGACGAGAGCCGGTACCACAATCCCGACCCAAACATCCAGACCTACGTGGCCGACTACATCATCAGGTCAGCTCATAAAGGCTGAGATCCTCTACCAAATGAAAGGAGAAGTTCCCTTGAGCCAGCGGTGGCAGTGGCTCGGAGAGAGATGGTTGCAGATGTGAAGGCAAGCGCTCCTTCACAGCTCAGATAAATAGTGGTATCTTAAGATATGTTGCTCGGTACTCGGACGGTGGTTTGACCAGTCGAGCCGAACACGAATATCATAAAAACTTGCAATCGAATTGATTTGCGATCTTTAGCAACGATTTATTTTCTGGTGTGAAATACGCACGGGCAGATATATGACTTGTAAGGCAGTAGTGACATTATCTCTGCTGCTGCTCTCGCTCGCTCGCTCGTGCTTGCAGCACCCCTCTCGCCGCTAACTGCTTGGCTCAATGCTGCAAGCTGTGGCGAGAGGGTGGACGCACTCCTCGAACCCGTAGCTTGCCTCGGAGATAACATCCGCATCTTATTACTCTCGAGTGCTATTGCAGTACGTGGTTTGGGAGAGGAAAGGTTTGGATTACCATCTGCTCTCTGCCGGCCGCATGACCACCTCGGCACACCCCTCACGCGCTTCGTGGCCCCATCGGGAGCTACAGCTGAGGCCCCGATGCCGGGGTTCGCATGGCCTCGCCGCCTCGTGCCTGCCAACCCCTCGCACGCTTCGTGGCCCCACATCAGTGAGCTCCAGCTGATGGCCCAACTCCAGGGCTCGCCTCCTCCTCCTCCTCCTCCTCCTCCTCCTCCTCCTCCTCCTCCTCCTCCTCCCCCTCCTCGTCCCCCTCCTCGTCCTCCTCCTCCTCCTCCCCCTCCTCCTCCTCCTCCTCCTCCTCCTCCTCCTCATCCTCCTCTTCCTCCTCCTCCTCCTGCTTCTCCTCCGCCGCCTCGTTTCGGCACACCCCTCGCACGCTTCGTCATCCCACTTTCGCTCCACCTGCCCTGCGGTAGTCGCACTTGCCGAAGGTTGGGTGGGCGTGCCAGCAGATGGCCTGCTCTGCTCAGGGCCACCATCCCTGCCAACATTCCTGGCGAAGGATCCAACAATATGCAGCCGCGGGTATCGCGAGGCCGGTGAGACAAAAGAGGCGGGCCACGAAACGCGTAAAGGCGTGCCGAAACGGGCGCGGCGGCGCCATGCGAACCGTCCCACTGGGGCTGTTGGTGGAACTCCCTGCGGGGCCACGAAAAATATAAGTGTGCGAACCCTCCCACTGTGGCTTTCGGTGGAGCTCCTTATGGGGCTACGAAACGTGTGAGGGGTATGCTGGATTGGGTGCGGCGTCGTCGCCATGCGAACCCTCCCACCGTGGCCTTCGGTGGAGCTCGCCATGGGGCAGCAGCGTGCGAGTGGTGTGCCAAAATTTGCGCGGCAGCGCCATGTGCACCCTCTCACTGAGCTCCCTGTGCGGCCACGACGCGCGTGAGAGGTGCTCCGAAATGGGTGCGGCGGCGCCATGCGAACCCTCCCACTGGGGCCTTCGATGGGACTCCCTGTGGGGCCACGACGGGAATGAGGGGCGAGCCGAAATGGGCGCGGCGGCGCCATGCAAACCCTCCCGCCAGGGCCTTCGGTGGAGCTCCCTATAGGGCAGAAGCGTATGCGGGGTGTGCTGAAATGGATGAGGCGGCGCCATGCGAACCCTCCCACTGGGCCTTCGGTGGAGCTCGTTATGGGACCTCGAAACGTCTGAGGGGTGTGCCAAAATTTGCGCGGCAGCGCCATGTGCACCCTTTCACTGAGCTCCCTGTGCGGCCACGACGCTCGTGAGGGGTGCTCCGAAATGGGTGCGGCGGCGCCATGCGAATCCTCCCACTGGGGTCCTCGATGGGACTCCCTGTGGGGCCACGACGGGAATGAGGGGCGAGCCGAAATGAGCGCGGCGGCGCCATGCAAACCCTCCCGCCAGGGCCTTCGGTGGAGCTCCCTATGGGGTGCGCGGCGGCGGCGGCACCATGCGCACCCAAAATGGGCGCCGCGGCGCCATGCGAACACTCCCACTGTGGTTTTCGGTGGAGCTCTCTATGCGGCCACGGAACGTAGGAGGCGCGCACCGAAGTTTGACTGATGATGGTGATCGTGCTGTTCCTGATGCCGATGCAACTGGTGATGGCGGTGATGCGGGTGATGTTGATGATGACGTTATTGGTGCTGGTGATGATATTCATGATGCTGATGATCATGGTGGTAGTAGTAATGGAAATGGCGGTGATGATGCTGATGATGCTGATGATGTCGATGCTCATGCTGCTGATGGTGGTGTTTGAGATGGTGGACATGACAATGGTAATAGTGGTGATGTGGGTGAGGATGGTGAGGTGATGCTGGTGACGACGACGATGGTTATGATGATGCTGCTGCTGATGATGGTGGTGATGGCAGTGTTGATGATGATGGTGGTAATGCTGCTGGGGATGGTGAGGGCGATTGTGATGACGATGGTGATAATGATGACGATGCTGATGGCGATCGTGATGATGATGCTGACCATGCTGACGATGATGACGGCAATGGTGATGAAATGTGTTGCCTGGTTGCGGTTGTGGCTGCGGTTGCGCCCGCGGGTGGGTTGAAATGTGTCGTCTGGTTGCGGTTGCGGTTGCGCCCGCGGGCGGGTTGAAATGTGTCGCCTGGTTGCGGTTGCGGTTGCGCCCGCGGGCGGGTTGAAATGAGTCAGCTGGTTGCGGTTGCGCTTGCGGTTCCGACCGCGGGCAGGTTGAAATGTGTCGCTTGATTGCGATTGTGGTTGCGGTTGCGCCCGCGGGCGGGTTGATGTGTCGCCTGGTTGCAGTTGCGGTTGCGGTTACGCCCGCGGGCGGGTTGCAATGCACTTGCGATTTCGCCCGCGGGCGGGTTGAAATGTGTTGCTTTGTTGCGGTTGCGGTTGCGGTTGCGCCCGCGGGCGGATTGAAACGTGCTGCCTGGTTGCGGTTACGGTTGCGACCGCGGGCGGGTTGAAATGAGTCGCCTGGTTGCGGTTGCGCTTGCGGATGCGACCGCGGGCAAGTTGAAATGTGTCGCCTGGTTGCGGTTGTGGTTGCGGTCGCGCCCGCGGGCGGGTTGAAATGTGTCGCCTGGTTGCGGTTGCGGTTGCGGTTGCGCCCGCGGGCGGGTGAAAATCAGTCTCCTGCTTGCGGTTGCGGTTGCGCTCGCGGGCGGTTTGAACCGTGTCGCCTGGTTGCGGTTGCGGTTGCGCCCGCGGTCGGGTTGAAACGTGCCGCCTGGTTGCCCGGGCGGTTTGAAGCGTGTTGTCAAGAGCGCCACTCCAGTTCTAGGGAGCCCACAAAGGACCTACGCGCCCAGCTATGTACATGAACACGGCCCCTCGATCCGCGAGACGGGCCGCGTTCTACGAACATCTGCGCAATGCGTACTCTCGAAAGCAGCGTGGATTCATGTACGTGTACGTCCTTTTGTCGCTCCTGAAGCTCAGTCAGTTCAGTGCAGGCCAGTGAAGTTCAGCTCAGTCGGTCAGTCATTCAGCGGAGGGCACGGGATCTCACCCGGCTCCGCCAGGAATCAAATATGGACTTCGCCGGGCCGAGCGAGCCAGCGGGCCCCGCCTATCTCTCCCCCTCCCCCTCCCCCCCCCACACCGTAACAGTCCACAACGCTTTGGGGCTGGATCGTGTTACCACCCAGCGAACGAAAAGAGCTCGCGCGCGGCCCCGCTTCCGACGACTCGGCGAGGGAACGCGCCCAGGCGCCGCACGTGCGGGAGCGGAGCTTCAGAAGAAACTCGTGCCGCCTCCGCGGTGAGAACACAATGATGCCCTTTCGCGGGCGGCTAAATTTCAGATGGGTGCGGCGAAGACGGAACTTGTGCCGAAACCAAACTGCAATCTTTATGCACACTGCGTGGCGGCGCTTGGGCGAGGACAGCATTTCCCTCGCTCTCGCTCGGCCCCGTTGCCGCTGCCGCTTTCATGCACTCCGACGGGTGCAAACATGATGCCGGGAACGCCACTTCTAGGCGAAAAAATTGCAGAACTTGAGCGGGAGCGCCATGCTCAGGCGAAACCTGCGCGGCACCGAAGCGAGGACAACATTTTCATTCGCGCGCGGGTCGACGAATTGGCGAGTAGAAAACAGCGTGCGCTGCGCACTTGCGAAGCGGGAGCTCAATTCTGAAGCTCAATCTGCTGGCGGGATGGCAATGTATAATTACGTACTGCTCCGGAAAAATAATAATAATGAGGATTATTAGGAGGAGGGATGAAGAATAATCAAGGAGGAGAATGAAGAAGGACTAGGAGGGGTAGGATGGGGGTAAGAAAAGGCCACCCCGGGCGGAGTCTCCTTAGTCCAAGGTCTTGGAGCACAAACAACGAGTCGTCATAGGTTCGGGTGTCCACCGGAAGCCCGAGCTGCAAGTTGGCATCGACAGTGTCGACCCCTTGGTCCTGTGCGCAGATGACTCTATTCGGTACTCACTCTGCCACTCGTAGTTCTCTTCGCCGCTTCTCCGCGTCCACCTCCGCCCTCTTCATATTATCATCCCCCTCCTCCTTCTCCATTCCTCCCCTCTCCTCACTTCCTCCTCTTCTCGTCGCCATCAGCCTCCGCCGTCTCCTGCACCTCCTCCTGTTCCTCCTCCTCCTCCTCCTTCTCCTTCTCCTCCTCCTCCTCCTCACCCTTCTCATCCTCCTCCTACCTCCCCCCGCCCCTTGTTCAATTTTGCTGTCAATGTGGGCACTTTGCTGTTCAAGTATTTGCGAGCCTGAAGCAATACATCATGTCACAGGGTCAGGGTACTGGACCCCACCCGGCAGGTGGCCGAAGGTTGGAGGTCGGGCAGAGTTGGCTCGGCGGGGGGTGTAAGTTATCCCGAGCTCGCTTCACGACAGTCGTCGCTCACTCCTCCCCCCCTGCACTCCCTGCCCAGTCCTGCAGGTGGTACGCCCGGATCTTGTTCGCCAGCCCTATCCCCCGGCCCTCGTGCCCGCGGATGTAAAGCAGCACCTCGGCCGGCCGCGTGTTGTGGCGGCCAGGCGAGGGCTGCAGTGGAGCAGGAGGAAGAGGAGGATGTGAAGAAGGAGGGATTGAAGGAGGGCTTGAAGGAGGCTAGGAGGAGGCTCGGAGAAGGCCAGGGGGAGGCTAGGAGGAGGCTAGGAGAGGGAGAAGGAGAAGGAGAAGGAGAAGGAGGAGGAGGAGGAGGAGGAGGGGGAGCGATCGAGAACATCGTTGACAAAAACCACGACGGAAGGTTTTGGCAAATGTTCGGCCTCCAGGGGCTCTCGCCTGGCACTGGGACTGCTAAACATCTAGTCAGGATGAGAAGCCGGTCCCCGGGGAGGGGCCGGGACCTCTGGAGGTCCACGTTGTGGAAAAACTCAGCCTCGGGGGTAGGAGGAGGAGATATTGTATGAGGAATCATCAGTGTGGCCAATCGTGGGGAAGCCGCTGGTCGTCTCCTTCGCTTCGACAGAACATGAGGGCGCGCCATTAATCATTACCTCGGGAGGGGATTCCCAATACAGCGCTTCCATCAAGAAGTGCCGAGATGACCATGATTACGCTTCAGATGATTACCCTGTTGTCTGTGCGGCAAAATACGAAGATGCTGCCTTTTTGTAGCTGTTGGTTGATCACTGGCCCATGCCGAGTCTGATGACAGTGGCCCTGATCCAGCAGCCCCAAGGGAATCAGCTGAACTTGCAGCGCGTCGTTGCTTACAACGATTAGCCACATCAAAACATATTGCCGCATCTTGGCATACTCTTACATGCAGTTTCTGTTTCAACGTAATCACCGGACGACATCTCAAATTCACAACATATTGTCTTACTGAACGTGGCACGGTGGAGCAACAACACGCTCGGGTGAATAAAGGAAACGACCCACGAACCCAATCTCACGGATGAGGAGGCTCGTCGTCGTCTCCTCCTCCTCCTCTTACTCCTCCATCCCTTTTCCTATTAAACAACTCCTCCCTGCCTGGGACATCCCACCCATTTGAGTTCCTGAAGCTTGAAATTTGCAACAGGTTCACGGAACGGGGGCGGATGTTTTTTTAATGTGGCTCTCGCTTTAGCGCCGCGCACATCGTCTTGAAAGTGTGCAGCAACTTCACGGATGGAGGGCGAACCGTTTTCAGCATGTGGCTCTCGCCTCACCGGTAGAGCCGCGCACATTCGTTTTCAACGTCTGCAGCAGCTTCAAAGATGGAGGGCTGTTCGTTTTCAAAATGCGGCTCTCGCCATGGCACCGCGCACGTTAATTTTTGATTGCTTGCCGCAGTTTCAAGGATGGAGGGCGGCTCCTTCTCAAAATGCGGCTCTCGCGCTAGCGCCGCGCGC
The DNA here is from genome assembly GCA_963575745.1 of Prorocentrum cordatum. Lineage (NCBI taxonomy): Eukaryota > Dinophyceae > Prorocentrales > Prorocentraceae > Prorocentrum > Prorocentrum cordatum. Next base: position 3,233 of record CAUYUJ010014442.1, on the reverse strand, counting down.
AATGCGTCTTGAAAGCTGTGAACAGTTTGAAGGCTTCGTAAGTTTGACATCTGAAGTCCCAGGAATGGCATCCTGGCTCGATGCAGGATTGTCAGGACGCAACAATAGAGCCGATTCGCAGTGTTGGAGTTCCGGGAGTTGTGCTCTGGCGCGGTTTCGGATTGTGAGGACGCGACAGGAGCGTTGATTCGCGGTCCTGAAGTCGCAATCATGGTGTTTCGGGACGACTGAGGATTCTCAGACGGTTCCCGCTAAGGGCACTTCCAGGAGGGTGTATTGCAACATCGTTGATGCGTCTTGGGTTTACACTGGTCCTCCTCCTCCTCCTCCTCCCACCCTCATCCCTTCACGATCCCTGGACCCCGCAAGGCTCTGTGTTCATGATCCGGAGGAAATTGTGCAGCTGCTGCCCGCAATCGCACCGCTTGGACCCTATCACGTCGCCCGTGAAGCACTCCGAGTGAACACGGGCCGGTACCCCGTCCTGGGAGAATCGATTGCAGTCCAGCTGGGGGAGGAGGAGAAGGAAGAGGAGTCTCTTCCAATTCTTTCTCAGAGTTCTTTTGAACGAGAATGATTTTCCGCCCCCCTTCCCTGACGAAGGCCGGGGAAGAAGGGTTCGAAGGCGTCAGGCTCACGCAGTCAGAACCGACTACAACTCGAAGCTCGAAGAGGAGGAGTGTTTCCCAGAAGTCGCTTGAAGGTAGACGAAGCACGGCATGCATGCAGGCACCAAAATAGTTCTGAGCGAGTGGGAGCTGATTTGCCAAAGTAGCTGCCGGGTCCTGCCCCTTGAGGTCGCCCTTCACTATCGCAACGATTTCTATGTTCGAGCTCGTGCTGTAAAACTTGATGGAGCAGTCGGCCTCCACGTCCTCGATCCACATCTGGCTCTCCGCGTCCAGCGTGGGGGGGGCATGGTCGCGCACCCCGACCGACCCCTCGCTGCGACATCTGAACGACCTCAGCTGGTCGGCCGTGACAAACGGGATGTCGTGATCTTGGCTGAATTTCCGCGCGGCCTCCAACGAGGATGGCTCGCCGTCCTTCGGTGTCGAGATATGGACACTTCGGACGCAAGTGCTTCACAACTGACCCTTCCTGCACGCATTGCTGCAGACACGTATGCCGTGCTCACGGTCGGGGCAGGTCGGAAACCTTGGAATTGTGAGGTCTGCTGTGAGACACCAGAATCACAGTCTCCGTTTCTCGGCATCCGCATCCTCTTGCATCAGGTCCGCCATCGCCCCCACCTGACAAAGGACAGAAAGCAGTGCTCGGGCGACGCCGAACTATGATGGTCGAACTTTCGTCGCGTTGCGTGGCCACTCTTGCGCTCTGCGCGCCGCCTCCCGCCACGTCCCACACCTTCCTGCCCCGCGCCTCCCTAGAAGAGCGGGCTCCGCTTGCCACGCGTCCAGGCCACGACTCACACGGTGCTCCCAATACGGCCAGAGAGGGTCTGGAGTTGCCCCCAGACGGCATACCCCTAAGAGCCACTCAAGACGCTCCCGATCCGACAAGTTATCGCAATGGCGCCAGAACGTCTTCGAATATGCGGACACTTGTTTCGGGTGTGCGGGCCCTCGGGCCCTCGTCGGGCTCCCTTTGGGTCTCCGACCCTCCTGGGAAAGTCTTGGCTCTTGCATCGCCGGCTATCGCACAGAAGCTGTGGGTGTGTGGTGAAAGCGAATCGTTTTGAAAAAAATTGAGGTTGTTCGTTTCTTCGTTGATGTCGTTGTTGCCTTTAGTGGTATTCGTGCTGACCAATCCCGCGACGGACCATACTTTGTTCTTAGGCCCTGAGAAGTGTATCGATGCAATTTCCTTGGGGGGTACTCCTCTCTGGATTAGCTCGGCGACTTGCTTGTGATTCAAAACGGAAAATAGGGCTGAGTGTAGTTTGGCTCGGTAGTGGTTGATGCACTTGCATGTTTTGCTGTCAACATGTTGAATGTTGAACCCCTCGTGACCCAGCATACTGGACACTACTGAATGCCACCTATGCGTGAGCACGTGATTGCGGCCATGCCTTGCTGCTTGCGTGATGCACAGTGTACACCGCGTCTAGGAAAGCACGCATCTACGTACGCATTCACTGTCGGATGTCCGCTCGAATCTGTTGGATCGGCGCTGGACCCCCCAACCCTCCCTGGCGCGCTCCGCGCGCCAGGGACGGCGCCGGAGGCGCCGCCGAGGGGCCCAACGCAGATCCACAGAGATCCTCGCAGACCTCCAAAAGCTTGCTCCCCAAGAGGTGCTTGCACTTAGTGGTTCTTTACTTGTTTGGTTTCAACGCATGGACGGGTCCGCCGCTTAGCTGCCCCGATGCGCAACACGCAACGCGTAGCGTACTGATACGGAGCTCAACACGCAGGCTGCACACGCAGGTCCGACGCGATGCATGCGCCAAAACGTGGTCCAACACGTGGAGCCAACGCGCAGCGCATTGACACGGACGCTTTGAGCACGGGACGTGCTGCGTATCGAAACGTGCGCATCGAGGGAGGAGAAGGAGGAGAACGAGGAGGGCTGGGAGGAGAAGGAGGAGGAGAAGGAAGAAAGGGGGGAAGGAGGAAGACAACAAATAATCACGTGGCTGCAGCTCTGGTAGCAGACCGACCTCAGGCGTCTAGACTGTATACGCATTGAGGCTTCGCAGCAGTCCCTGCCGATTGGCGCAACGAAGGTCCGCCGAGGTCATTCCGCCACGCCCGTGAGCGCCCGCGGCCGCCCGTGGGCGCCCCGTGCCCGGGGTGGGCCCGCCGAGGCCTCCCCGGGGGCCCGGCCCTGGGCGCCTCGCGGGCGCTCGCGGGCGCTCTCCGGGCCGCCGCGGTGGGCCCGCCGAGGCCCAAATCTTGCCGCGTGCCGCCGCGCTGCACAGGCACCTCATCATCGTCGTCATCATCGTCGTCATCATCGTCATCATCATCATCATCATCATCATCATCATCATCATCATCAGCATCATCATCATCATCATCATCATCATCATAATCATCATCATCAGCATCAGCATCATCATCACCACCACCACCACCACCATCATCATCATCATCATCACCACCACCACCACCATCATCATGATCATCATCATCATCATCCTCATCCTCATCATCATCATCATCATCATCAGCATCAGCATCAGCATCAGCATCAGCATCATCATCATCATCAGCATCAGCATCAGCATCATCATCATCATCATCGTCATCATCATCATCATCATCGTC
>CAUYUJ010014441.1:384257-404848 GCA_963575745.1 Prorocentrum cordatum | reverse complement strand
CTCCTCCTCCTCCTCCTCCTCCGACGTCGCCGACGCATCGCCGATACATCGGCGATGCATCGCCGATGCATCGGCGACGTCGGCGTGAAGAAAATTGGACACCGCATCGAGCCGCATCGCTGATGCGTCGCAGATGCATCGGCGATGCGGCGAGATACTCCGACCCCATCTACTCCGACCACCTCTAGGAGGCCTAGAGAGAGGGGACGCGCCTGCTCACAAGGCTCGGAAGTCCCCCGGCCTTCTCGTAAGGCTGAGAAGTTGTCGGAGCCTTCCCCGAGGACACAGAGCATTTCTCGGGAGGCCCGAGGGCTTCTGAGAAGTCTCGCCGGCTCCTGACAAGGCCTTCTTCTTCTTCTCGCTTCCCCCCTCGGTCGCCGCCGATGTCTGATCTTGCATTGAGTCGGGCCTGTCCCCCTACAGGGGGATTTTCGACGAAAAGTACAAAATAACCCAAACATAATCAAACAATAATCGCAACATCGTATGCGGACTATGTTTTGAATATGGTTTGGCCTTTTTTGGTGCATTTCTGGAGTATGTGTTATTTTTCGTCGAAAGTCCCCCTGTAGGGGGACACGCCCGACATAAATCTTGCAGATCTGGGCGCGCCCCGATCTACGGGGCCCCACGTTCCTTGCTGTGTTGTCGTTGGTGGTGGTAGTGTTGAGACTGTGGTTGTTGTTGTCGTGGTGGTGGTGTTTGTTGGTGTTGTGGTTGCTGTTGGTGCTGTTGTGGTTGTTGATGGTGCTGTTGTTGGTCTTGTTGGTGGTGTTGTTGTGGCTGCTGCTGCTGCTGCGGTCGTTGCTGCTGCTGTTGTTGTGGTTGTGGTTGGTGTTGTTGCTGTTGTTGTTGTTGTTGTTGTTGTTATTGTTGTTGTTGGCTGTTGCTGTTGTTGTGTTTGTTGTAGTGATAGTTGTTTAATGTTGTTGTTGTTGTTGCTATTGTTTTTTGTTGTTGCTGTCGTTGTTGGTGTCGTTGGTGTTGATGCTGTTTTTGTGGTTGTTGTTGGTGGTGTTGCTAATATTCTTGGTGGTGGCATCTCGTTCTCGTCTGCGCAGCTTTCGTCGCCGGCCAGGAGCCCACAAAAGGGGCTTGGTGGGGGCTCCTCGGCAACACCGGGAGACCCAGACCCCCTCGCGCAACGAAAAAAACACGACGGCCAAGAGGCCCCCAGGAGACCCCATAAGGCCCCCAAGAGGCCCCAAGGGGCCCCCAAGAGGCACCCCAAGAAGCCCTTCAAGAGGCTCCCAAGGGCCCAAGAGGCCCCAACACGGCCCCCAAGGGGCCTCCAAACTGCCTCCCAGAGGCCCACTAAGAGGCCCCAACACGGCCCCCAAGCGGCGAGGCAATCTGGGCCAGCGGAGTGAGCGAAACAATACAAAAAATCACGACGGACGGGTTTTCGTCATTTTCGCCCTCTGGGGCACCTCGCCGGGCCTCGCGACCGCCAACACACAGCTCGGGAAGAAAAACCTGTCCTGGGAGAATGAGTCGAGGCCTCGGGGAGTCGACGTAATGGACAAACCATGTCGTCGGGGGGCTCCGGAAGAGGCTCTGGGGCTCTTCGGCACCATCGGGAGATGAGACATTATCGTGGGGCACCCCCGTCCGAACCGAAGCGGCCGAACCGGACTGGTCTGCCACGCGAGCCGAAACGGTCGAACCGAACCGGTCTGCGACGCGGAGCGAGGTGGACGAGCCGAACCAGGCGCACATCGAACCGAACCGAACCGAATCGAACCGCGGCTTTCATGGGATATCTCGAGTCCTATCCGAGGCTCTGGGATGCTTCCAACTGGACCAAAATTTTAGGGCCCAGCCCTAGGATCTACGATGGGAGGGCGTCGGTCCTCGAAAGGAGAGCGTCCGAATAGACACCTTGGGGTGTATCCCAGGGTTCCCCCCGTTGTCTGAGAGGCAATTTTTTTCGGGCGGAGCGCGGGAATTGAGGGGAGAAAATGCGCCTGCAGATTCTTATTCCCTGCGCCTGCGGCAGGGAGTTTCTCAGAACCCCCCTCAGCTTCTTGGAGGCTCTAACCCGAGATTCGACGCCGCGACAAACTTGCAGCATCGCAGAACATCACGACTGGAGCCCCCTGCCCCATCCTTCTGCTGCATTTTCCGAGCCGGGCCAATCCCACCATCCCTCTGGGCGTGAGCTCGCTCTGGTAACTCTCGTCTCCCCCGTCGAGGAGGGGAGCCCCCCTCCACCGATCCCATACCCCCTTACGGAGGAGGAGGAGGAGGAGGAGGAGGAGGAGGAGGAGGAGGAGGAGGAGGAGGAGGAGGAGTGGAGGAGGAGGAGGAGGCGGAGGAGGAGGAGGAGGAGGAGGAGGCGGAGGCGGAGGAGGCAGGAGTCAGGAGGCAGGAGCTTACCGACTCCCCCCGGGTCTGGGCCCTTCACCCTCCACCGCCCCTCCAGAACCCCCCCCTTGCGGAGCACCTGTGCGCCGCCTGCTTGCTCCGGACTCCTCCTCTGTCTCCTCCTCCTCCGCCTCCGCCTCCCCCTTTTCCTCGTCATCCATCGCCATCCTCTCTCCTCCTGCGCTTCCTCCTTCTCCTTCTCCTCGGGGAAAATCCGCGAAAGCGGATGTGGTCCACTACCGAGTTGCACGCTGCCAGTCATCACCGAGGCAACTCGTCTGGCCCTTGTTTCTGGAGATACGCGCGAGCGTCAAAGAATGGCCACGCCTGGATCTCAGAGAAGGCGGCTGCTGCCTTCCAAAAAAAAGAACGCCTTCTTAGACGCCGCTCCAGGGGAAATCAAAACATCCCGAGACCGCCACTCTCAGGTCGGGCATGTCCTCCTACAGACGGTTTTCTGACTACTTTTGACTAGTTTTGATTACTCTCCTCCTGCAGAGAGACACGCCCGACTTAACGCTACTCCCCAGACCTCTCCCCAGTGTGCGTTCCGACTCGGATTTCGAGGGGCGTGTCCAGCAGCGGCGACGAGGGCCTCCACGAGGACCCCCAAAGAGGCGAACACGAGGCATTAGAAATTTGTAGCGCTCCGCGCGGATTTCTTGGATCCGCGCTGGATCCCCTTCTCTGGCGCGCGGAGCGCGCCAGGGGCGACGCAGGAGGCGCCGCCAGGGGGGCCCGGCGCAGATCCAAGGAATCCGCGCGGAGCGCCAACAGTTTATCTTTACAGCGTTCTGTCTTCTTCGAGGCATGGGTAGCGGTATCGGCATAGTAGAAGCCCGACCACAAGAAACCTTCCATCAGAAACCCAGCCTTGAGGCACCATGACGTCCACTGATCTTTAGTGTGGGAACGTCGCGCCCTCCAGAGCAAAACCATCGAACCCCAAGAGATCCAGGGCACCCTGGAGGCAAGCAGAGTGTTGCTTGGCATGGGCCTCCACCGTACCTCTCCCTCGCCCAACCAACCCTCTGTCCCCCTACCGGCAGATATTGGGCGACAAATCTCAAATATCAAAACATATGCAAACGTTGTCGATGAATAATAGGAACATCGTCCCCTGACTATGTCTTGACTGCTTCTTGATTTTCCTCCTGTATAGAGGGACACGCCCGACTGAAGGGCAGCGGTATCGGTACCTTTCCCTCCCCCGAACTCGGCTACACGCAAGAGTGACCCTGGGTAAGAGTGACCTTTGGTGCGCGGCTTTTTGTGGGCCGCGGGGGGACCAAACCTGGGCGCGCAAGCCGCTGCTCCTGCTTCGTTTTCAGCCATCAGGGGACCCATCTGTGCCCGCACCAAAGGTCACTCTGGCGAAAGGTCACTCTTACGTCTTGTCGACGAACACCCCTCGGTCCCCCCATCCCCCTTGCCGGTGCGCGCCGCCAGCCTGCCGCCCGCCAGCTCGAGGCTCCGCACCTCCGCGTGGCATCCCGGACTCTCGGAGGAGCGCTGCTGAGCAGCTGGGGCCGGGAGGCCCGCGCGGCATCGCCGACACATCTCGGCGGCGAGCGAAGGGGGGAAGTGAGAAGGAGAAGGCCTCCTCGGAAGCTTCGGAAGTCCCCCGGCCTTCGGAGAAGTTATCTCGGCCTCCCCCGGAGACGATCGACAAGCTCTCGGGAGGCGCGAGGGCTCCTCGGAAGTCCCGCCGCCTTCTGAGAGGGCCTTCTCCTTCTCGTTTCCACTCTCCCACTCCCCGCCGAACATCGGCGATACATCGCCGATGCATCGGCGATGCACCGGCGCTGCATCGGCGATGCATCTGCAACGCCAGCGTGGACAAAATCGGGCTCCACATCGAGCCGCATCGCCGATGCATCGACGATACGGCGAGATCATCCGACCCCATCCACTTGGACCCAATCGAGCAGGCCGGCGACGCCAGCGTGGACAAAATCGGGCTCCACACCGCCTCGCCGATGCATCGACGATACGGCGAGATTCTCCGACCCCATATGCTTGGACCTCACTTGGGATGCCTAGACGCTCCCTGGACCTCTCTTTGGGGGTGCGCTCTGGCCAGCACTCAAAGGAGAATCGAGCCGCTGCGGCGAGGGACTCCCAGGAGGGCTTCCCAGGAAACGATCCTACCTCGACCCCATCTGTTCGGACCCCATCTAGGAGGCCTAGAAGGCTGCGGCGCTCCCCCCCCCGAACTTCCAGGCGCGGCTTTCTTGGAGGCGTCCGTTGGTTATCGGAGGCTCCCTCGCCTTAGCGTTCGACTCGGACTCTACGCGGATTCGACGCAGAGTCGATGCGGATAGGGGCGCGACGGGACAGACGATGATAAGCAATAAAAGGACCTCTAACCCTTTGGGACGGGGCCCAAGTTAGGAGAGCCACGAGCATTGGGGACAGGAGTTTATTTGCTTTTGCCTGCAGAGGTGTCGGACCAGACCGCCCAGACGCCATCCCGAAGGCGAGGACGGGGCCCTCAGTGAGGCCACGTCTGCATCGTGTGATTCTGGGGTCAGGGGCTCTTTGTTCTGGCGTTGGTAGAACTGGGTTTAGTGGAACCTGGTTTAGTGACCTGTACCGGGGGCGCCCCCCCGTCCCATTTCCACTAACCGGAACTGCCGTCACCCGAAAAAAACACCAGCTATGGCAAACCTGGCTTAGTGATTCTGGCCAATTCGAAGGCTCCTGGGCCCTACCGCTAACAGGGTCCCCTTATCCGGGGTCCTGGCCACACCCGATTTGTTCTCTACTAGACGAGGCCCCCCCGAAGATGCCACAGAAACCTGCTCGGGGCCCCGTCGCCTCCAGGCCTCGTCGGCCCCTGCGCGGGGCGGCATGCCCTCCGGCCTCGCACGCAGCGGCGGGCGCGCGCGCGCCAATGCCTCCACGCCCGGGCGGGCACGCCGCCGGCGAGACTTCTTTTGCAGCTCGGCCTCCCCGGAACTCGCCATCGCTCGGGCGTCCCTCTCCCGTGCACTTTTCTCGGCTTCGTGCGCGTATTTTTTTCCACAGCATGACCCCACATGCTGCTCGATGGTCCCCGCCGAAGACGGAGTGCACACGTCCGAGCGATGCCAAGGGACCGCCAAAAAAGGAGCCCGGGGCGAAAAACTGCCTCCGGGGAGGGGGTCGGGACCTCTGGGGTCTCGCATCAAGCGCATGATATCGCAGGGATGTCTGGGCAAGGGCCAAAAACAAATGACCCGAGACGTACCCACCCCCTTTTCCACGCGAGACGAAAAATTACGAACGTGACATACAAAAGAACACATCGCCAGGTATGCACGATCTGCGGTGCCCCCTCCTCCGCCTTGCCTCCCAGAAGCCAAAGGAAGGGGCGACCATTGCGCAGCTCGCAGAACCCGAAGGAGCCGCGAGGTCCCGTCTGGGTGCGCGCGGCCTTCGACTCCGCTGGACCTCCCCAGAGCCCTCGAAAATTGTGACAATGGCGCAGTTCGCAGCCACCCAGAGAGACGCGAGGTCCCGTCTGGGTGCGCGTGGCCCCCCACTCCGCTGGACAGCAGCGAGGTCCCAGACGGATCTGCGTGGACACCGACTCCGCTGGACCTCCCAGGAGCCCTCGAAAGTGGTGACAGCTGCGCACCTCGCAGCTACCCAGGGAGCATCGAGGGGCAGTCTCGATGCGCGTGGTCCCCGCATCCGCTGGACCTCCCCAGGAGCCCACGAAAGTGGTGACAACTGGCCAGTTCGCAGCCACCCAGGCAGCAGCGAGGTCCCAAATGGATCAGCGTGGCCCTCGACTCCGCTGGCTCTCCCCAGGAGCCCACGAACGTGGTGACGGTTGCGCAGTTCGCAGCCACCCAGGGAGCAGCGAGGTCCCGTCTGGGCGCGTGGCCCCCGAATACGCTGGACTTCTCCAGGAGCCTGCGACAATTGGTGACAGTTGCGAAGTTCGCAGCCGCTCAGGGAACAGCGGGGTCCTGTTTGGGCGCGTGGCCCCCGACTCCGCTGGACCTCCCAGGAACCCACGGAAATGGCGGCAGTTTCGCAATTCGCAGCCACCCATGGGCAGCGGAGGAGGAGGCACTAGGAGGGTAGAGGAGATGGAGAAGGAGTGGATACCACCGTGCTCTATCCAAAACGAGAACCTAACACATGAAGGTTTGGAAAAACCTTCCGTCGTCAGAACGAGGGCGCCGAACGGTCATTCACTGTCCCTGGGTGCGTGGCTGAAGTGGGGGTCCGCGGAACGGATTGTTGTGGCGTTGTTGAATTGTTGTCGTCGTCCTCGCCCGCGGCCCACCCGCGACCCACCCTGTGACCCACCTGCCACCCATCCTGCGACCCACCCTGCGACCCACCCTGCGACCCACCCGCGACCCGCCTGCGGCAGGCTCGTTGTGCAATGCATACAAGTATCGGCGCCTGGCGGCGGGCTTCTACAGAGCTCCGGAGGCTGCCGACGACCTCACATGCGGACGATCTGGCCGCCTGCTCCCTCTTATCCGCAGCTGCGGGGGGCTGTGTAATTTTGCTCACGACACAAGAAGGAGGATGAGGAGGAGGATGAGGAGAAGGAAAGTCAACGAGGGCGAGGAGGAGGAGGAGGAGGAGGAGGAGGAGAAGGACAGGGATGAGAAGGAGGAGGAGGAGGAGGAGGAGGAGGAGGAGGAGGAGGAGGAGGAGGAGGAGGAGTAAGGTCAACGAGGGAGAGGAGGAGGAGGTGGAGGATGACCTCCTCATCCTCCCTTCTCCCCCGTCCTACATATTGTAATGGTGGTTGCGGCCCATGCCAAGAAACACCCTGCTTGCCTCCAGGGTGCCCTGGGTTTGTTGGGTTTCGGTGGTTTTGCTCCGGAAAGCGCGACGTTCCCACACCAGAAATCCATGGACATCCTGGGCTCGCAGGGTCGTGTTTCTTGTGGAAGGTTTCTTGTAGCACGGGGGAGAAGGGAGGATGAGGAGGACAAGGATGAGGAGAAGGAAGGTCAACGAGGGCGAGGAGGAGGAGGAGGAGGAGGAGGAGGAGAAGGAGGAGGAGGAGGAGGAGGAGGAGGGGAGGAGGAGGGGGAGGAGGAGGAGTGAGGAGGAGGAGGAGGAGGAGGAGGAGGAGGAGGAGGAGGAGGAGGAGGAGGAGGAGGAGGAGGAGGAGGATGAGGAGGAGGGGGAGGAGGAGGAGAAGGAGGAGGAGGAGGAGGGAGGAAGGAGAGAGAGGAAGAGGTCAAGAAGGGAGAGAAGGAGGAGGAGGAGAAGGGAGACGGTCAACGCGGGAGAGGAGGAGGAGGAGGAGGAAGAGGAGGAGGAGGAGGAGGAGGAGGAAAAGGAGAAGGAGAAAGGTCAACGAAGGGAGAGGAGGAGGAGGAGAGGAGGAGGAGGAGGAGGAGGAGGAGGAGGAGGAGGAGGAGGAGGAATGGAAGGAGGAGGAGGAGGAGGCGGAGGAGAAGGAGGATAATCAAGGAGGATCCAGGACCCGATCTCGTCGCCCCACCACCTCCACGATGACCAGGCCCTGGTGGCACGCCGTCCCCACGCGCGCCGCCGCCTCCCCGCCAGCCGCCGCTCGCGACCTGCCCTCCGGCACGGGGGAGGACGGCGCATACTTCGCCGCGATGAACCGGTCCTGGAGGAAGGGCAAATTGCGCTACAGTGGAGGCCAATCTCCTCCTCCTCCTCCTCCTTCTCCTCCTCCTTCTCCTCCTCCTCCTCCCCTCCTCCTCTCCTCCTCCTCCTCCTCCTCCTCCTCCTCCTCCTCCTCCTCGCCTCCTCCTCTTTTTTTGGCAGCAACGCCGCGGCCTCTGTTATGAATACAGTATCTGCACGACCAGCCCAGAGGCGCAACTGGTACGGCACTGAACCTGTACCTTATAACAGCGGGATGAATTCGTCGATGTCGACGTAAACACCCTTCTTATCAGGATGCAGGCCTCTACGGAGCTTACGCATGTTCTTCACGCCAGACTCCGTAGGTGGGGCGCACTTACGCCCCAGGCCTAACACAACTCCACCACTGCCATAAAACTTGCACGACATGCACAGAACAGGTTAGAATTATCAGTGCAAGGGAACGCTATCACGCGATGCCCGAGACGCTCCAGAACGCACCTGTCGAGCCTGCTGCGGCCCGCACACTCCGACCCGCCGCTCGGCAAGGATGACGCTCTGGAGCCTCGCAAACACACGCGGCACCTCCAAAAGCTACCTTGGCGTTCCCAATCGTGCTCCAGCACGAGCCGAGGAGGGCGTGGTGGCTTCGGCGGCTGGACTCGCTCTAAGCCACGGAACTCGACTTTGGGCCAAAGCGGGAGCAACGCTGCTCCGCCCAGCAACACAGCCCTAGCAATCTTGAAAGTGCGACTTAAAGCATCGGCCTCCGTTGGCGTCATAGTCGGATGGCGCTTCGCACCTTCCTTAGCCTCGACGTCGGCACACGCATTGCCCAACCTCCGAAAGCGCTCCTCCGCCGACAAACCCTCCTCCTCCAGATCTTTGTGGGCAGCCACTTTGCGGAAGCCCTCGCAAAAGCGACCAACATGGTGGCGAGCTTGCATGACGAAACCAGCATACTCACGGGCTGGGCCACTCGCCTCGGCTCCGCCAAGATTCTGCAACATCACCACATTAGCACAATCTGAGTAACACTGAGCAGGGCCCTCCGTGTACAACGCAGTCCAGGCTAGGGCACCAAATTCGGCTCCCTGGGGGGTCTGAGGCCACGGAGCCCAGAGGGGGCCTCTTATGACCCCAAGCGTCTCCCCCGACTCCGAGACCATAACAACAGACCGCCCCGCCCTAGACAACTCCCTAACCTGATGCCTAGAGCAGGACCCATCCATGAAAATGTGCCCCCAGACGCCGTCCCTGGGAACTAAGGAGGGGGGCGAGCCTGGCCTGGCAGGATCCGGGAGCAGGTCAACATACCAGTCGACAGTGACGCCGTCGGGCGAGATAGCCGGCTTCGGGGCCCAGTCCCCAGGATGTCTGAACGCACCATGAAGCCACAGAGCTTTTCTCTCGGGGTCGCTCTCAGGCACTTCAAGCGCCGCTTCCTGGATCCACTTCGGCATGTACTCGTCCCGCTCGGCCTGCACGCACGGGCGCACCCAGAGGCGGTGAAACAGGGTGTCCTTGGCGCCGCAGCCCAGCGGGCACAAACTGGAGATGGGATAGCCTAAGTCGGCTGCATCGCCTGCAGTCCAGCAGGCATTGGTGGCCAGAGCACGGATCATACCCTTCTGAACCCCAGGAATTTTCTTGGACGCTAAAAGCCTCTTCGGGACGTCCCAACAGAGACGGGCACCAGCCTGGAACTTGCCCCCAGACTCCCGCTCCAGGCTCCGAAAGACAACCTCCTTGCAAAAAAGCTTCACCAGTTTGGGCGGCGACAACGTGAGAGAAATCTCGTGACCAAAATCGTCCACGAGGGTAATACAATTGGGCATGGTTCACCCAAACCTGTACAGCGACATTTGAAGCCCTGAGATAGGTCCCGAAACTTTGGCCCAGGTCCAGTCGTCTTACCGAACTCCACCCAGTCCGAAGCTCGGCCCAGCTCAGGGCCCACTCAAAGGCCCTCGTCTGACCGATCCGCACCTCCTTGGCCCAGCGGATGATAGGGGCGCAGCTGGCCCTCCACGTAGGGTCCCCTTCTAAAAGACACAGAACGGCAAGGGACCTACCCTGGGCAGAGGGTTTAACGCAAGACATGGCCAAACGTCGAAGCGACAGCAGCTCACGGTCAGAGACCCCATACAAGTCCGAACCATACACAGCCCCAGCTAAGGGTCCAGAGGTGAAGATTTTGACCACCTTGCGCCCCAGAGCGGGGCCCAACCTCCCGAGACGGCGAGCTTTCCTGAGGTCCGCTGCCGCCCTCTGCTTAGCCTTGGAACTCCTATTCTTTCCAGGAGCTCCGACCGCTCTGCCAGCCGTGGAATCCACACCTAAGTTGGCCACCCGAGCGCAAGCTGGATCGCCAACTAAGTCCCCGAGCTCAGCCGAGAGCGCAGCAGAAAGGTGCTTGCTGCTGGAGACCATGCCAACCTTGTCCATAGCCAGCTTGCACTTGAGATTCGTCGTGATCGCAGAGTGCAGAGCTCTAGCGCCTGAAACAAGAAGCTTCAAACCACAGCTGGGCTTGCCAGTCGCGCTGAGGCTCAAATCGTCAACGTAAACGTCAAAATCAGGTCCCCTCGGGATGGAGTCGAAAGCCTCTAGGGCGAACGCCCGAAAAAGGCTCGTCGCGAAGGTACAACCCGCGACGATCCCTCTCAGGGCATAGAAGGGGCCGTCGACAATTCCCCCCAGGGTCATGAACCTCGCGCAGGAGTAGGCGTGAATCGCGAGGCGCGCGATTCCCAAAGGAAACTGATGCTGCTTACACTTGGCCTAAAGAAAGCCGAGGTCAATGTGTTCGTAGTATTTACGCAAATCCCAAACAATAGACGCACTGACCTGACCCCTGACCGTCCCCGACTCCGCTCTGAAAGCCTGCCTCCAGACCACGTCCCCCGCGCCACGGTGAGCCCCCGCCGCCCAGTAAGGGCGGCTGTGCTGGATTTCCCAACGAAGAGCTTCGAAACGACGGCACCTGCCCCAGACACGGTACCAGCTCGGAACAATCCCAATGGGTCGAAAGCCCCCGCAGGGCTTGGCCAACAAGGCGACCAGCACCCAAGAGAGCTGGACAGGCAAGGACCCCGTGGCCTCCATGACCGAGAACCACAGAGACAGAGCCATCAGAGCCTCGTCAGGGAGCAGGCTGAAATGACGGCAGTGGAAGCCGTCCAAGCTGACAGCAGAGGCAGGCCGATATTTCTTGGACATGGCCCTGACGATGTCGGGCTCGAGAGGGGGGGGGGGGGGCATGGCAACAACTCCTTACCGCAAAGACCCTCCCCCCAGATAGAAAAAACTTGGCCGATTCAGCCTTGAGCAAGCTCATGGGATCTGACACCGCAATGCCCGAGCGAGAGAGAGTGGTGGTGGGAGCCCAGGCCACAGGGTCCCGAATAGCCCTCTGCGCATTACGCGACCCTTTCTCGAGCCCTTGACGCACCCATTCGTACCAAGCCTTCCGAGAGGACTTGGCCGCGGATGCCTTAGCAGTGACACACGCTTCAGAAACTTCGCAGATGTGCCGATCGAGGTCGGCGGCCACCTCGGGATCGTCCACCGAGCGCAGCAGACTACGCGCTAAGCCAGCGGCAGTGCGAAAAAGAGGCGCATAGTCTGAGTTCTCTGCCACCGCCACCGTCGTCGGCGGCTCCGCGAGCGCCGCCAGCACCTGACGACCTCCATCTAGAAGGCCCTCAGAGCTTAAGTAGCACCTGGGAGCACGAAGTTGGCTGCTCAACCAAAGCACCGACCTGAGGGTAGGATTAGGCTCACGGCCCCCTTCTTCCGGAATGCTCTTCCAATGCATCTGCGGCCGCTTACCCCTGGCCCCCCTAGGAACCATCACCCCCATGATGGCGCTGAGGTCCCGCTCGGCCGAGTTGGCCCACGCACGGTATCCAGGGGCCAGCATAGCACGAGCACGATCACCTTCGCCCTCTTGCACCGCCCGAAAAGCCTCGCGCGCCAGCCCAAGGGGGACCTCCCACGACCCAGGCTCAGGCTGCGGGCCAACCGGTGGCCCCACAGGAAGGTCATGCGGGCGTCGGAAGGCGAGAGCCTTGAGATCACCAACAGACGCGTGGAAACGCAGAGACACAGGTCTATGAGGGTGGATGGGCGAGTCCCCCTGCACATCGATCTGCTTGAGACCGAGGGAGAGGGCGCGCGACACAACGAACAAATCAAAACGTTCGGGGGTGCCGACCCTGGGGAAGTGAGCGTGCCCTTAGGAACTGACAATCACCCCATTAGCCTTAGCATGGAAGCCAGACGCAGCCAAAGCCTCGGGGGGGAAATTCCAGTCAGCCCCAATGATGAAATCGCATTCTAAACCCCCGGTAAATTCCCCCCACTGATTTTAAGATAGACAAGTTGGCCTCTGACAGACCTTCGCTGTGGCGGAGGTAGAGGGAGAAGACGCAGAAGGTGGCGCACCCTGGCACGTGCACCATGGCTGCTATCGCGCGGCCCTCGGCCAGCACGATCTCGTCCTGGTGCTCGAACATGCCGAGCGCGTCACGCACAATGACGCCGACCCCAGAGGAGGTGTCCCCGCCCTCGCCAACTATACCAGGAGCCCAGAGCGACTCCCAACCCAAAAACTTGGTCCCTTTCGCGGCCGTTGCAATATCGTCGTCACCTCGTAGGCGATGCTCCTGCGCGATAACGATATGCGATACACTGCTCGTAAGGTAGTTTTTTTCAGTGTGCCCCAGCAGTTGGCGTTCACGGTGGACACCGGCAGGCCTTCGTCGAGCCCGCAACTCTGTGGCCTGGCTGGACCAGACGTCGCTGGAGGCGCAGGGGCGGGGGCTGACCAGTCCATAGCCCCTCCCCGACTGGAGGCCCTGACCGTACTTGCTCCAGCAAAAAAGATCGGATGGCGGCAAGCGCGCGACACCATGGCTGCGGGACCATCGCTCAACGTCTGATCTGCCAGACCAGGGAGAAGAGGGACGAGGATCAGGGATTTCACGGTCACCTGGGGGCACAGGATGAGGGTCCCAAGGAAAAATTGGAGCAGGAAAAAACTCGGAGACGCCCTGGGACATCGAGTGTAGCTTGCGCGCCAAGCGCAAGCCTGACTTCTGTACTGAGAGCCAACAGAAGAGACTCGGCCTGCCAAAAAGTTGAAAAAAAGAGGACAAGTCACCCGAGCTCGGAGTGCCACAATTTACACCACTAGGCCGCCCCCCCTCAAGCGAGGGGGGGGGAACACCTGACAAATGTTGGTCAACCCGAGCTCGAATGTCAGCGGCTGCAGCAGCAGCGGCAGGCCTCGCAGCAGGCTGAGACGCGGCGCCTGGCTCAGAAGGCGCAGCAGCCTCTCCTCCACCTGCCGCGGCACCGCGACCTGCATCGCCATCGTCCTGAACAGGAAGTCCTTCGCCATCGTCACCTTTACGTCGCTTGCGCTGAAGCCGTGCCTTGTGAGCCAGATGGGCTGCCTTGACCTCCGCGGCCGTAGAGGTGAGCTGCTCGAACAATGACTTGGACAGGTCCTGCACGCCAGACTGCAACTTCTCCAGCCGAGTCTGGTACTCCTTGCGATCTCCATCAGTGACATCGTACTCGCTGCTCTCGAACTCCTCCATAATGTCAAAAACTTGATAATGCTCGTGGGATCGAACTTGCCCTCCATGATGTCCCGCAGCGGGATGGCTGGAGTGCTGCGCGGAGCCAAAGTCTCTCCAGCGCCTGTCGCACCTGCGCCGCTGCTGTCACGAAGCCGTTCGACAGCCGCTTTGTACTCCTTATCGGCCTTGCCGAGCTGGTCCCGCGACTGGCGAACCTGCTCCTCCAGCTCTGCAGTCTCCTGCTTCCACTTGAGCAAGCGAGTGAGCTGTCCCTCGAGCTGCTTCTCCAGGCGACGGACTGCGGCATGCTGCTGTTGAACCTGCTGGTGGACATTGATCTCCGCGGGCTTGCTGGCGGCCTCCAGGCTGGCCGCCACGTCGGTATAGTACTTACCCCTCGTAGCATCCCCCGCCTTGTACGACAGGGAGGCCATCTGCTTAGCTTCATCGACGGACAGCGCAGGAACAAGTCCAGCGGGGAGCGGCGGGGCACCCCCTCCCATCCCTGCGGGCTGCAGCTGGCCTCCTGGGGTTGAACCATGCCACTCGAACCGAGATGCATCATTGAAACCCTTGCCTTTGCCTTTGCCGACGCCTTTACCACCAGGCCCTCCTTTATTCCCAGAGGCAGCGCCAAACCACCCAGGCGGTCTCGACCAGTAGGACTGAGCAAGAGGGCCAGAGCGATCAGGAGTAATTGGAACCTGAGGGAGAGGACCATGACAGTTTTTGCACCACTTCGCCGAGGGAGCGTTCTTGCGACACCCACAACCTGGGCACTTGATAGGCGACTTGAGATTGTTGTACCACTTGCCACCGCCTTTGACCTGCCACTCCCCTTCCCCGTCATCACCCTCAGATGCTTGCACCCACGGTTTATAAGTGAAGCGAGACAAAGAAGGAGCCATCGAGGATGTGGGCAGTGAAAGTGGCGCTTCGATAGCCTGAACGTGATGTGAAAGATGCCTGGCGGGCGAACGCCAGGGAAAGCTGTCGGGGGCCGCGCGATCCCCCTGCCAAATCTCAAATCCTTGAGCAACCGCTACGGACTTGAGCCAAAATGGCTACGGACTCTCCTCCTCCTCCTCCTCCTCCTCCTCCTCCTCGCCCTCGTTGACCTTCCTTCTCCTCCTCCTCCTCCTCTTCCTCCTCCTCCTCATCATCCTCCCTTCTCCCCGGTCCTACAAGAAACCTTCCACAAGAAACGCGACCCTGCGAGCCCAGGATGTCCATGGATTTCTGGTGTGGGAACGTCGCGCTTTCCGGAGCAAAACCACCGAAACCCAACAAACCCAGGGCACCCTGGAGGCAAGCAGGGTGTTTCTTGGGATGGGCGTCAACCACCATTACAATATGTAGGACGGGGGAGAAGGGAGGATGAGGAGGTCATCCTCCACCTCCTCCTCCTCCTCCTCCTCCTCCTCCTCCTCCTCCTCCTCCTCCTCCTCCTCCTCCCTCTCCGACCTATGGTAGTGGTGGTGGCTCAGCAAGGAAGGAAGCGTTGCGCTAGCGAGGGCCCCCACGTACCCATACGACCACCCGTGGGGTGACAAGGAGGTTCGGGGGGAGCAGGAACCAACGCCTCACTCAGTCGATCACCATCGATCTCACCACCGACTTCTCCATACATATCACGATCGATCGCACAATTGGTCTCATAATCGATCTCAGAACCCCTCTCAAGATCGCTATCACTGTCGATCGCACTATCGATCTCACAATCGACCTCGCAATCGAGCTCACCATTGATCTCACTATTGATCTGACTGTCGATCTGACTATCGACCTCACTATCGACTTCCCTACCGATCTCACTATCAATTTCACTATCGCCCTCACTATGATATCACAGTCGATCGCACAACCGATCTCACTATCGATCTCTCGATCTCCCTAGTGACCTCACGGGACACCATTGGACACCACGGGACACCGCGGGTCACCGCGGGACACCACGGGAAGCCACGGGACACCGCGGGACACCATCGGGACACCACGGCGGGACACCGTTGGACACTGCGGGACAGCACGGGACATCACTGGACACCATCACGGGACACCACGGGACATCAGGAGGAAACCGCGACACACCGCGGACACCATGGGACACCACGGCGGGACACCGCGGGACACCACGGGACACCACGGGACACCGCGGGACACCACGGGACACTACGGGACACCACGGGACACCACGGCGGACACCACGGGAAGCCATCGACACACCACCAGGACACCATCGGGACACCAATCGAGACACCATCGGGACACCACGACAGGACCCCCCTGGCAACCGCGGCACGCGGCCGGGGGGGGAGGGGCTTCTGTCCTCCCCGCGACCTGGTCAGAGGAAGGTTCATTCCTCTCGCCCGCCCACGCAGCTTCGCCTCGCCCGTATGCACGACACGAGCCCCAAACCGACACCGATTGCCTGGGGGCTCTCCGTCCCGCTTCGGATCTCACCCTATCCACCTCCGGCTTCTCCTGAGACCCTGGCGTCACAATCTTTTCGAGCAGGGCGTTTTCACCAAGTTTCGGGCGCGGGGACCAACACAGACCGATCCGCCTTAAAAAATGGCGCGCGCAGAAAGATGGGGTCCAATGCTCCGGTGGTGACACTTCGCGATATAAGAGGAACAAGCCAGTCCTGGAAGAAGAACAAAACCCAAACCCCGTCAGATCACGAGCAAATCACGACGGAAGGTTGTCGATATGTTTGGCCTCTGGGGGCCCTCGCCGGCCCCGGGACCGTCAACAGAAACTACTCAGGATGAGAAGCCAGCCCCGGGGAATAGGTCGAGACCTCTGGGGGTCGATGTTCTGCGAACGAATCATGAGGTCGGGGGTCTGGGAACTGCGCAAATTACCGAGGGACCCCACATACGTAAGTGATGGGGAAACAAGGAAGGGTAGCGGTGTGGCAGTGCCTTCCCAGACATGCGACGTCCTGATTTTTTTCAAGACGGCGTCTCTGGAAGTCCCGACACGTTCCCCGGGACGGGTTCTTCGTCCTGAATCGTTTTTTGACGGTCCCGATGCCAGGCGAGGGCCCCCCGAGGCCGAAAAAAATATCCACCAAAAAAAACCTCCCGTCCTGATTTTTGCTTACGACACGATCATATATGGGTTTTCTTCCTCTGATCGTCCCCCCTCCCTCCTTCGGGAGCGGCCAAGAGGGGGGTGTCCAAGAGGGGGGGGTGCAAATCATGACCGGCGGCATGTGCGCGGCCCAGCGGGGGGGGGGCAGGGGCGTAATGAAGTGAGAAGAGGCGCCATGAAATCTGGGGAAATATCATGGCCCACGCCATGATGTCCACCCCCCCTAGTCATCCCCCCCCCCTTTTGCCGCCCCCGACTCCTGCCCGTTTTTTGCTCCCGAGGTCCAGCTGCTCCCGGGGCGCTCCCGGCGCGAGCCGCTGGGCGGCGCCCCGAGAGCACAGCCTCCTGCCGACCTCGGCGTTGCCGCCCCCGGACAAAAACTGCTGCACCTCGTCAGGCTTCCAGGAGTCGAGCCTCGGGGGGCCTCACCTCCTCCTCCCTCCCCCTCCTCCTCCTGCTCCTCCTGCTCCTCCTCCTCCTCCTCCTCCTCCTCCTCCTCCTCCTCCTCCTGCTCCTCCACCCCATCCTCCACCGCCTCCTCCTGCTCCTCCACCGCCTCCTCCACCTCCTCCTGCTCCTCCTCACTTCCTCGCTCCAGTGCTGCGATGCTGCAATCCTCCCCCACACGCAGGCCACTGAGAGCGCTCCGAACCTCAAGAAGTACCCCTGAGGACTCTGACCCAAAACCCTCGCACGGTGGCGGGACGGGCTGAGGAAGGCCCTTCGATAGAATGCCCCCGACAATAACAAAGGGGTCGGGAAATGTGGCGTAAGCCTGTAGAATCCACATCCGGAGGTAGCGTGCCGAGCGGCAGCGTCTTATGGCGAGCGCCTTAACGCAACGTATCCACTGCATCCAATGGTTGCATATTTGTAAAACTGCTGTATTTGTTACATTTTTATATATCATGTATCCCCCGCTAGAGTCCCGCTACATGCGCGTACCAATCTGACGACCCTCATTCTGACATGCAAGAATGTACCACAAAGCATCGAACCTTGGAAAGATCGGCATCTTGGGCCTCCTGGGGGTCCACGGCGACCTCAAGACGGCTCACGATGTTCTAGGGAAGGGCCAAGGCGGCCCCAAGACGGCCCAAGATGACCTTCAGAGGGCCCAAAAGCCTCCAAGACAGGCCCACAATGCCCCAAGGGGGCGCCCCAAGAGCACCCCTCCGCAGCGAAGGAGGAGGAGGAGGAGGAGGAGGAGGAGGAGGAGGAGGAGGAGGAGGAGGAGGAGGAGGAGGAGGAGGAGGAGAGGAGGAGGAGGAGGGAGGAGGAGGAGGAGGAGGAGGAGGAGGAGGAGGAGGAGGAGGAGGGGAGGAGGAGGAGGAGGAGGAGGAGGAGGAGGAGGAGGAGGAGGAAGAGGGGGCGCCCCAAGAGCACCTTCAGAGGCCGAAAACACTGACGCTCCACAGGCTTTTGAAGGATTTTAGCGTTCTCACTCTTCCCGACTCTCGGGGGCCCCTGACGGCCCGAGCAGCATCCAAGATTGCCCCAAGAGGGCCTCTTATATGGTTCAAAGAGCAGCGAAAAAACGATAAGAACCTATATATATATATGTATATATATATATACATACATACATATACATATCTATATATATATATATATATATATATGCATCTGCATATATATATATATATATATATATACATATATGTATATATATATATATATGTATGTATGTATGTGTGTCTATATGTATATATGTATGGGTGTGTGTAAAAGTGTGTATATGCAGATCTGTATATCGTATTTCGGCCTGTTGGGCCTCATAGGAGCCCAAGAGGGTTTCAAGATGGCTCAAGACGGATTCGACACCCGCCAAGACGGCCCCCAAGACGGCCCAAACTTGCCCAAAGAGGGCCCAGGAGGCCTCCCAGACAACTCAAGTGAGCCCCAAGAGGACCCCCGATGGCGCCTCCAGGTGCCATCAATCAATGATGCCCCTAGAGCTTTTTGACTCTCAGAGGCCCAATGACTGCCCAGGCAGCCTCCAGAATGGTTCCAAAACGGCCCAAGAAGTCCCCAAGAAGGCACCCAATACTGCCCAACAGGGCCCCAATACGCTCCAACGAGGTCTCGAAGACTGTCCGAGAGGTCCCCAAGAGAGCTCCAAGGCGGCCGCGAGAGGCCCACAGGACGGCCTGCGAAGAGGCCAAACGGCGCAAGAGCGCCCCAAGACGGCCCACGATGCCCCCCAAATCCCCTCACATACCCTAAAGAAGCCCCCTAAGAGGCCCCAAGAAGCCCCTAAGAGGTCTCCAAGAGCCCTCGAAGAGGCTCCCACCAGGCCCCGCAAAGACTGGACTGTACGTGCTTCAGGCGTGCGCCCCGCAAAGCGAGAGGAACCATTCTCAGTGCCTGCAGCTTGTCCTCGTTGTGCCTGCAGCTTGCCAGACGGAGCAGGAGATGAGAGCGCGTGAGAGCGGGGCATGCTTTCACAGCGCCGTGCCGAATAAGTCCGCCCGGATTATGTTTTCAGTCTTCGGGCGGAGCTCCGCGTGCTGGGGAGGTCCCCCCTGCCCTCCCCCACCTCGTGAGACGGGACGTCGCAGTCTGGACGCCGTCGGCACCGCGCCGCTGTTGGGTGGACACTCCGGTGAGCCCAGCGAGCCCCTCCCCGCGGGGGCGGGCGGGTGGGGGCCACTGGTCCCCCCGAGGGTTGCCGGGCGCCTGCCAGGAACAGGCCCGGAGCTCGACGCGGAAGGGGAAGTCGCAGGCCTCGAGATTGACACCAACACCAATATCGGCGGTGTGCATCCACCGAGGGAAGAAGATCCCGATCTCGGCGATGGTGGTAGTATTCTGGCTTCCAAGGTGGCCGAAATATTACCACCAACACCGAAATCTAGGATCGTCTTCCCCCTGTGGAGGCAACCCCCTGTGTTGGTGTGGGTGCCAATTTCCAGGCCTCCAAGGAAGGGGGGGGAGGGACCTTTCTACCCGAATAATCCCCACCATCCCTGGTCAGCGTCGGGGGGGGGGGCGGCCCGCACGCCCACCCTCCTACCACTTCGTGGGCCCCGGAAAGGGCGGGGGTCGTTTTGTTTTTACCGTTTCCGAGAGAGCGTCTCTTGAAAATGGAAGAGGCAAAACAACGGCGACTGGAAACGGCAAAAAACGGCTCCGGGAATGGACCGGGAGCCGGAACCAGAAAAAAAACGGCGACGGAACCGTCAAAAAAAGGCGTCGGAAGGGGCACGAGAACGGCAAAACTGAACCGGTAAACAAAAACGGCCCTGTCTGTTCCAGGGCCCACAAAGTGCCACTATAGGGTTTAGGTCGGGCATGTCCTCCTACAGGCGGTTCAGAACAACAAATATCCAAAACACACTACAGCATAGCAAAATAGAGTCCAAGAACCGTCCCCAGACTATTTCTTCACTGTTTTTGAACATTCCTCCCGTGGAGGGACATGCCCGCCTGCACCATTGGGGAGGGTGCGAAGTCCCTGTGCGCGGGACGGGGTGGGCACGGATGGGCACCGTGCGCCCTTCCAGCCTTGTGGGGCCCAGGCGCCAGGAGCCTGCCCGACACCAGAGGGTCGGCACCTCCACGAGCCTTCCCCGCAACTTTGCGCCAGACGCCACGCCATTGAACTGCATGAGTGAACTCATGGACTTCAGGGCTTCTTCCTCCTCCTCCTCCTCCTCCTCCCTCCTCCTCCTCCTCCTCCTTCTCCTCCTCAAACTACTCCTCCTATTTTTCCTCCTCCTCCTCCTCCTCCTCTTCCTCCTCCTCCTCCTCCTCCTCCTCCTCTCCTCCCTCCTCTCCTCCCTCCTCTTCGTCTCCCTCCTCCTCCAGGAGTCGTCGAGCCTCAGGGACTTCACCTCAGGAGCAAGGATGATCGGCACCACCACCACCAGCGCGAGCAGCCAGGTGAGGGAGGGCCCTCCCCGTGGCATGGTCCCCCCCCCCTCTCTCGAGACACTGCCCCGGCCCCCCTGC
>CAUYUJ010014441.1:371757-379257 GCA_963575745.1 Prorocentrum cordatum | reverse complement strand
GGGGAAGGAGGAAGAGTCCGTCTGTCAGGGTTCGGTCGCAGCCTGGGCCATGCAGAAGTGGGCCCGCGGCTGGGGCGTCGGCGGGTCGGGCGGGCCCTCCCCCCCAGCCTGCCTCGTTGTAATCCGCACCCCCGCGCGCCTCGTCCGGCAAACGGGTGTCAACTAGAGCGCCAGACCTTGCCCCAACACACGATCGCGTCGTACAACATTTATCCTGGCGGAAGACCCAACCACGCGCAATTGTGAATACCGCGTTGTGGGTACCGCTTTCGGTGGAGCTCCATATGGGGCCACGAACAGTGTGAGGGGTTTGCCTCAAGTGGCGTCGGGCACATGCGGCCTGTGCCACTGGGGCCCTCGGTGGAGCTCCCTGTGGGGCCACGAACCGTGCCAGGTGCGCCAACATGGGTGGCGGTCCCCGCATGCGGACCTTGCCACTGGGGTATTCGGTGGAGCTCCCTGTGCGGCCACGAACCCTGTTGGGCCACGAGCCGTGTGAGGGTGTACCAAAATGTGTGGCGGTCCCCGCATGCGGACCCTGTCACTGGGGCCTTCGGTGGAGCTCCCTGTGGGGCCACGAACCGTACGTGTGAGGGGTGTGCCTAAATAGGTGGCGGTCCCCGCATTCGGACCCTGCCACGGGGGCCTTCGGTGGAGCTCCCTGTGGGGCCACGATCCTCGTGAGGGGTGTGCCCAAATGGGTGGCGGTCCCCGCATGCGTACCCTGCCTGTGGCCTTCGGTGGAGTTCCCTGTGGGGCCACGATCCTCGTGAGAGGTGTGCCAAAATGGGTGGCGGTCCCCGCATGCGGACCCTGCCACTGGGGCCTTCAGTGGATCTCCCTATGGAGCCACGAACCGTGTGAGAGGTGTGCCAACATGGGTGGCGGTCGCCGCATGCGGACCCTGCCGCTGGGGCCTTCGGTGGAGCTCTCTGCGGGGTGTACCAAAATGAGTGGCGGTCCCCGCATGCGGACCCTGCCACTGGGGCCTTCGGTGGAGCTCCCTGTGGGGCCACGAGCCGTGTGAGGGGTTTGCCTCAAGTGGCGTCGGGCGCATGCGGCCTGTGCCACGGGGGCCTCCGGTGGAGCTCCCTGTGGGGCCACGAACCGTGTGTGCCTAAATAGGTGGCGGTCCCCGCATTCGGACCCTGCCACGGGGGCCTTCGGTGGAGCTCCCTGTGGGGCCACGATCCTCGTGAGGGGTGTACCAAAATGGGTGGCGGCCCCCGCATGCGGACCCTGTCACTGAGGCCGTGGGTGGAGCTCCCCGTGGGGCCACGAAACGCTGTCCTGGGTGGCGTTGACGCGTGCGGAGGAGGGGGAGGAGGCGGATTAGGAGGGGGATGAGGAGGAGGAGGAGGAGGAAGAGGAGAGGAGAGGAGAGGAGAGGAGAGGAGAGGAGAGGAGAGGAGAGGAGAGGACAGGAAATGAGAGGAGAGGAGAGAGGAGAGGAGAGGGGAGGGGATTGGAGGAGAGGAGAGGAGAGAAGAGGAGACGCGGGGCGCCGCCTGTTCAAAACGAAGACTCAACACCACAGGATGTTTGGGAAAAACACAAAATCAGTACGGGAGATGTTTTTGGCTATGTTCGGCCCTGGGGGGCCCTCGCCAAGCCTTGGGACCGTCAAACAATTATTCGGGACGGAAAAACCAGTCCCTGGGAAAGGGTCGGGACTCTCTGGGACGCCGTCCCGAAACGATCAGGACGTCGCATGTCTGGGATGGGATTGGCTCGGAGGACTTCCAGGGTGCCTAGTAGCCATTCTCTCTGGCGCTCTTTGGTGGAACATCTTGGGGTCTTGGAAGGCCTGGAAGCCGTGGAAATCTTGGAACGCATTACATTATCAGGACCTCTTGCTCCTATGGGTCACCAGCCCCGAGCTGATCCCAGATCCTCGGCGATACGGCCAGGAACTTTTGCATAGCGTGTCGCCGCGGCGGCCCTGGCGACACACTATGCCATGCAAGCAGATGATGGCGTGCGTTTAGCTCTGATCCGCGGGTTGGGAGGCTGGAGCAGCTCGCGACGTTGACGCTTGGGAGTGTGGACGTGGATCCCGTGTCGCGCCGAAGCGTGGTGGACCAGAACTGACGGCGCGACACGCTAAGCAAGAATTTCCGACCGTATGATTTGCGTCAACTGGCGTTTTTGTTTCCCACCCACGCAGGGGCCTTTTCTGGGGCCCAGGGGCTGCCAGCAATGGATCCGGGAAGTGGTCGGGACCTCTGGGGCCGCGTATTGAAAAACATGAATACCAGAGGATGTCAGGGATCCCTCACTGCCCCTGGGATCGGCACGCCCCGGGCGATGGCAATCCAAAGGGTTGGCCCACCAGAAGCTGAGGGGGACACTGAAGATCAGCACCGAGACGGGATGATGCCGATCACAAGGATAGGGATGTGTTTCAGTGAGGGGGAAACTTCAGGGGGGACCAGCTCAGGAGGGGGACATCGAGCTGGAACCGTCGATACATTGCCGAATCGATCGGCGATCGGCCCCCGATGGCGAGTCCGCACATTCCTGTGCGGGGGGGGCTGTCGGGTACCTATCGGCGGTGGATGGGGGGCATGGGGGGCCGATGCGTTCCCCCTACCCATCTGTCGGAAGAAGTAGGTAGAACCCTGAAGTAGGAAGGCATTGGAAGTAGATAGGGTTTCCGCCCGCCTCCTGAACCGGAGGGAAGAGTGAACACCACTCAACTCTTGAAGTAGGAAGGCGGCTAAAGAAGATTGGGAACTGGGGATCCAACACCACCTACTTTCAACGACAGATGGGGAAGCCTGTCCACCCCTAACTGGGGAGGCCAAGAGGCACCGATGCCGCTGCTCCCCCAGACCTCTCCTGGGGCGCGCTCTGACCAGCATCTCAAGGGGAAGCCAGCGGCGGCGACGAGGGCCTCCCGGGAGGCTGGAAAAGGGCAAAACACTGGCGAAGAGTAGCGGTACAGTCGGGGCGTTGACCTAAGGAACCCAAAATAAGGAACGAGGCCCCTCCTTTCCCATGAGTTAAACTTCGATTCCCCATCGAAGACCCTGGGAAAACCTGAGGCAAGCTGCGAAACAATCAGGGGACACGGAGCCCCTCCCCAACGAAAAGGGCTCCTGCTTCAAGACCCCTACTGTATAGGGGACCGTTTCCTCCTCTGGCGAAACGTTGCCCTCCAGCGGTCGGGGCCACATCTCGGCGCGCCGGCGGCCGCGCGGGACGAGCCGCGTGCACTCACGCGGCAGGCGCCCGCGGCCGGGCGCAGGCCGCCGGAGAGAGGGCACCCCGAGGCGGCCAGGCCGCCGAGGGCCGACGGGGGCGCCCGAGGAGCTCGAGCCTCGGGCCCGCGGCGTCGCCGCCCTTGAGGCAGGCGCGCTCCACCGCTCGCCAACTGGCTGACTGCCCCACCAGGCCACCCCAACCCGACCCGGCGACCCGAATTTGATCCGCGTTTCGGGTTGGGGGCGGGGGATAAGTACGGGTTCCATGTGTGTTTGATTTGCAAATCTTCCCCGACCCCCCCCCCCCGCTGGAATTGGATGGCAACTTGAAGCCTTCGGGGTTGGTTGGGGTGGTCTGGTGGGTGGCGAGAAACTACTCGCAAATGGCCTGGATCCGCCGAAGGAAATCTACGATCCCTCGCATCGACGAAGACATGTATTCTCCAGACGTTTGCGCGCAGACACTCTGCGAGAAGCGGAACGCGCTCGGTGACCCCTGAGCCTGTCCACCCCCAATTTGGACAGGGACCGACCGTCCCGGCACTCCTGCAGGCCAGCCACGACAGGCTCTCAGAACTAAGGAGTGGTCCAAGAACAAGAACAGTGCTCTGAGAGCACGAAACCGGTGTATGCTAAAACGAGACGCTCCCCGCCAGAACTGTGCTAAGAACACGTCGTGCAAACGACAGGAGGTTCTTAGGACACTCTCTGGTGGGCCTATAGATGGGTGAACCAAGACGCTTCGCCACGTGAGCGTGATTTTCCCGGACTTTCAACATTGGGCGGAAAGGGGGGAAGTCTGGCTCCGGCCCTCTGCTTAATGCGACCGTTTAGTGCGTCCTCTGGGGGAGGAGTCTCCTCACCCAGAGGACCTGCTCCACGGGAGGGGCGGGGGGGGGAAGGTGCGAGGGCCCGTCCCGATCGGCAAACCGGCCCAGACCCCGACTTCGCGACTGTTCTACGACGTCGACCCCCAGAGGTCTGGAACCCTTCCCCGGGACCGGTTTTTCATCTTGAGTCGTTTTTCGGCGGCCCCGAGGTCCGGCGAGGGCCTGGAGGCCGAAAATAAGAGCAAATCTCCCGTCGTCCTTTTTCACGACGCGAGTGGGTCTGGGAGGCCAGCCAGAACGCTTCGCCACTGCTTGAGAAACGCTGCCCCTGCTTCCGGCTGGCCACGCCTCCCCCCGTGGCGGACACCGCAGGTCCCAGGGGCGCGCGAGGGGGCGAGGGAAGGAGGAGGGGAGGGGGGGGAGGAGGAGGAGGAGGAGGAGGAGGAGGAGGAGGAGGAGGAGCGAGGAGGAGGAGGAGGAGGAAGAGGAGGAGGAGGAGGAGGAGGAGGAGGAGGAAGATAAGATAAGATAAGATAAGACCGCCCTTGACGCCAAGTGTCTCTCAGTCTCAAAATCAAGGCGTCGGCGAGGCACACTAATAGTGCCAACTGGATGATGGCGGCAGGCGCACTGCTCGGGGAGGCCCGAGACTGGCCTGCAAGCGCCACGGCTTGTGGATGGCCACCCGTGGGCCTGATAGCACAAGCCGCAAGTCACACAGAGCTTCTCCCGTCCCCCGACACCCCCGCCGTACCCCGACCCTTCCCTTTCTCATGAATACTCGGTGGCCTAAATCGGCCTTCCCGAGCACGCAGAAAAGAGAGTGCAGCACCTGGAGAGATCACTCCTCTTAAAAGAAGGTCCGCCATGCGAACAGAAAAAATTTCGAGACGCCTAGCCAGGCGCCTAAGTTCACTCTCCTCAGACCCTATACATTCTCTCCTCGAACTCCTCAGCTCATGTTGTTCAGCTCGTCTAACAGCTTGGATGCTTCCCTCTCCAACGGCCCGCGCGGGGGCGGGCCGATCTTCAACACCCCGTTCTCCTTCTTGATGGCTGATACCACCGCCACCTCCAGATCTTTCCACTGACTCGAAAAACAAATCGTGATCCTCATCATGTCCTTGGCATTCTCCTTCTTGCGGGTGTCTCGGATCCTGCAGTGGCGGATCTGCTCCGCCAGCGCGAACAGCTCCTCCTTCAGTACTCTGTTGGCCCAGAACTCGGCGATCATCTCGCGATGCTGGCCAGTGAGGCCCGCTACCTCGTGCGCCGCCTGCAGCAGCGCTTTGAAGACGTGCAGGAACGGCGGTCCTAGAATATCGTGGCCTCCTCCGCCTCCTGACTTCAGCAACTTGGCCTGGGCATGATAATCTTGGCCCGCCTTCTTCATGGCGACCGCGATGCTGGCGTCTGACGGGATGAGGAAGGTGAAATAGACCGCCGCGATCAGATCTCGCAGCTCCGCGGCTTGAGTGAGGGCGAGAGCGGCGAGCACTTTCATCATGCGCTCCAGCACCGCCTGCTTGGAACCTCCGCCGCCCGCCTCGCTCCCGATCTGCGTGAGCAGCTTCTTTCTGTCTGCTCCTCCCTGCGAGTCGGCACTTCGTTTGAGCGCCCACTTCGGCTCCTCGAGCGGCATGCGTATGCGCTGGTGTGTGTTCAACAATGTGACGATGCAGATCGGCTAGAGTTTGAGCCGAATACTCACATAACGGACAATCCAATGACTTCGGTTCAATAACAGCACCCAGATATCTACATCTTGACACCCGATCTGGATGAGCACGCTTTGAAATAACATGTCTGTACGCCGCTTGATGACTCGAAAAGATCTCAGCGCAATATGGGCATTGATTTGTCACCACAATCGATGCATACACATCCGTTCTATGATGTACACGTTGTATGTGTGTGGACAAGGCTCGACTCGACTCGAACGCCGCAGGACAACATACACCATTATCTTCAAAAAAGCACTTCCACAGCCCATCTCCCCCCTCTCGTCGACTATGCTTCCCAAGACCTCCCTCCTTGCACGGTTTTTGCACATCCTGGGCCCGAAGGAGGCCCACATCCACCTTCAGAAAATCTTTCCGTACCTCAGTTTCAGAAAATATGTCCACTATGTAGTCCCCCATCTCCGAGAGAAACCATTCTGCATCCTCCACCGTACTAAGGGTCTTGACATCCTCCAGTACACGCACCGCCCAAGGATTCGCCGTCGTACTCAAGAGCCCGAATTCGTCCATAGTAGTCCCACCCTCCCAACTCATTTTTCCGAAGTGTGCTGCAAGCCACTGCCGGTGTCTCTCAGGACGTCGTGCGATCGCCTGCAATCTCTTCAGGCGCCGCACTCGCAGCTCTACCTCCAGCGAACACAAGCGCCAATACTTACGTACACGTTCGTTAGACCATGCTCTATGCACTCCATCTTGTTCAGTATGAGCTCCTCCTCTCATTGCCTTACGCGCCAGTTGATCTAGAACGTTCTGTAATTCAGCTAGTTGCCTATCTGACGGAATATACGCCTCCATGTTCTGTGCTGCCGTGCCTACTATAAAAGACAAAAACATCGATCGCTTCAATCGATGCGGGACGCCCTTCAGGAACCAAAAACTCCCTAGAGAATAAAAAGCTTTATATATAGCCGCTTTTCGGGCCCTCAGCTCTGGAGCAAAAGACTGTGCCAATCTAGGATCAGCTACAAATTGTCCTCCTAAATACCGAATCTGGTGGCATATTGTGCCAGAAGTCTTCAACCTACCCATGCGCGTATCTCTTAAATCCAGATGGGACCCAGGGCCAGACAAATTAATAAGACAGGTCTGCTTCTTAGTATTCTGAGCACAGTTACTATCTGCTAAAGCCTGCGTCAGCAAGTCCGACGCCTTCTGAACTCTTGCTAGCAAAGGGGCTGCCCTTTCGCCAGCCCTTCCAAGGTGAGAAAGCTCAAGGTCATCAGCATACTGGCATAACGTGAGATCGATTGGCTCTGGGTCGCACGGGCTAGACGCCACCAAGCTCGTGTCTGTCACACCAGCTGCGGCCATCAGCTCGCGCCATATTCTTACAACTGGTTGGAAAGCCCTCACCCACGCCGCCACCATGAACGGGTCCCCCATCATCCCTCCACATCCAGGCCGCAAAAGCACGGACCCGAATTCGCACGGCACAGAAATGGTGGCCCGCTCCACCCTCTGTAGCCCCATCGGGACCGCTTGCCAGTCAAAAAGCGAAACCACAGCAGCTTTTAAACGTCGTTGTGCTATACTTCCGAAAGCGTTGGTTGCATCAAAATACTGCCTGCAAAAAGACCTATTCTCTCGCTGCGCTCTCCAAGCCAAGATCGATGAAACCAACATGGGTGTCTCCTTACTTCTACCAGGCTGGTATCCGTGCACATCAGGGTCCATATTCTCTCTGTACATGATAGCCGAGTACCACACCTTACCGAACGAGGG
>CAUYUJ010014441.1:306757-366757 GCA_963575745.1 Prorocentrum cordatum | reverse complement strand
TGGACGGCTTCCGAGATTCTGACGGCCGCCGCCCCAGATGTAGCGTCCTGGCGCGATCCAGGACTGCCAAGGCGCGACTAAGCAGCCTCAAACGTATCCCTATCCCTGAGATGGGCGAGCAAAAAGCGAGGACAGTCTCAGGGGTAGGCCCTCAAAAACTGAGGGAATCCTTAAGATCGGCATCGAGGTGAGGTGATGTCAAACATAGGGATAGGGATATGCTTCAAACTGGTAAGCGACAGTCACATGCGGCGGCGCGACAGCGGCGCGCTGACAAGGGTCGGGCAGTTGTGCGCCCCGAGCACCTCCCCAAGTGTCAACTCCGACTGACTACCCACCAGACCACCCCAACCCAACCCGAAGACCCGAATCTCGGGTTGGGGGGGAGGTAAGGGTTCCACATGTGTTTTTTCCCGATGTTTCCCGATCCCCCACCCCACTGGAAATCGGGGGTAGATTTGAGCCTTCGAGTTGGGTTGGGGTGGTTTGGTGGGTGGTGACCGACTGGATAAAACCAGGAATGGGCCCCCCGCGCTCGCCGCAGCCGGTTTGGCCCTCTCTCCACCGGAACAGCGCAAGCACGAACTCGGCCACCGCGCGTGCCCTCTTCTGAAGGGGAACTGGGACACACAAATAAATACACACAAATAAAAATATTGCCCATATTTTCCCGTATGTTCTGGGTTTTTGTCTTCCCCCCCACTTCCCATATTTTCTGGGAATCGCCGATTACTTGTGTCTGTGTGTTTTTTCCTTTCCTGATCTTCTGGGGGCCGCCGGGATGGCGCGAGCCACCCGAGCAACCACAGGCCCAGACATATTGTTGTCGATGCGTGGGCCACGGAGGTCTGGACCACTTCCCCGAGGCCGGTGCTTCATCCCGCATCGTTGCTTCGCGCCCCCGAGGCCCCGGCGAGGACCCCCGGAGGCCGAAAGCTACCACAAACTGTAGCAGAAACGACCAGGATCCCCCGGAGGCCCAGAACTGCCAAGAGCTACCGAAAAGAGCGGCGGACCTCCGGGGGGGGGAGAGTGGGCCACCCCGCGCGCGCTGCGGCCTGCTCTGCCCTCGATCGCCCCCCCCCCCCCCCTGGGGCCAGAGCGCGAGGGGTCGTCAGGGCTGTGCAGAGAGCGGGTCAGGCAGTTGCCAAGTCTCCACCCTCCTCCTCCTCCTCCTCCTCCTCCTCCTCCTCCTCCTCCTCCTCCTCCTCCCTCCTCCTTTCTCCCTCCTCCCTCCTCCTCCTCCTCCCTCCTCCTTTCTCCTCCTTTCTCCCTCCTCCCTCCTCCTCCTCCCTCCTCCTTGCTCCCTCCTCCCTCCTCCTCCTCCCTCCTCCTTTCTCCCTCCTCCCTTCTCCCTGAGCCCCAAGAGGATGGGGCACGGTTGTGCAAAACCGGGCGCGCCCACACCACGCCCACAGAGGGAGGGGGGGGTGGGGGGCATCGCGCGGGGGGGGGGGGGGGGGGGCGGGCCCGATGGTATCAGCATGAGGGGGGGGTCAGACATTGCCCCATGTATAGTAAGAGGCAAGTCCTGGGAGGTCCTTGTCAGAACGATCAAAGCTGATGAAGGGGCCACTGAACCCGAGGAGGAGGGGAAGGAGGGGAGGGGGAGGAGGAGGAGGAGGAGGAGGAGGAGGAGGAGGAGGAGGAGGAGGAGGAGGAGGAGGAGAAGGAGGAGGAGGAGGGGGGGGAGGACAAGCTAGATGCGTTCGCGTCAGATCTGACATCCTACCCCTCCCTCCCATCCCTTACCATGGCGTAGATCCCCTCTCTACTCGCACAGTCGGATGCCGAGCAGGGCAATGATCCCGAAAGGGTACGCGATGCATTGTAGAGCACGGCATGGCATGGCGTAGAAGAGCACCGCAAATCGTAGTATATCACAGCATGGCGTGGCGTGGCGTAGTGAATAATTGCATCACAAAGCTTTGCAACGCAAAGCATGGCATCGCACAGCGGCCCCGAACATAACATTGCATAGCATGGCGTTGAAGATCAAAGCGTAGCATGGCATGGCACGACGTGGCACTTAAGCACTGCATATCACAACTTCAGCTGAAGGCATGGCATCGCGCAGCGGAACGCAACCTAGCATTGCATTGCATGCCGTGGCATGGCACGGGAAATGACGCCAGCGCTGCAGCGGGACCACGATTCGGAACGAGCGGAAGCGCGGAAACGAGGCCAGCGCTGCAGCGGGAGCACGATTCGGAACGAGCGGAAGCACGGAAATGAGGCCAGCGCTGCAGCGGGAGCACGATTCGGAACGAGCGGGGCCCGAAAATGAGGCCGGCGCCTCAGCGAGAGCAGCATTTTGGAAAAACATGCAGGCGAAAACCCAGCTCCGGGGAATCCTGTGTAGAAAAACAGTGCGCGGGGGGAGAAGGGGGGGGGGGCGAACACTCCCCACCCGTCATCAGGGGAAGGAGGAGAGTAGTATTCATAGTGAGTCATTGTGGAAGGGGAAGGATGTCTGACGTTCTGGGAGGCGGCCCCGCCGTCCTTCAGAGCCGCCAGTACTCGGCGCGCCACTCGCCGGACCCGGCGGCGGCGGGGGGCGGGCGCCGCGCGCCGCGGGCCGCGGCGGCCTCGGCGGGCGGGGCGGCGGCCTCGGCGGGACACGGCGGAAGGCGCGGGCGCGACGACGACGACGCCGACGACGCCGACGACGCCGCCAACGCCGACGCCGACGACGACGACGCCGACGACGACGCCGACGACGACGACGCCGCCGCCGACGACGACGACGACGCCGATGCCGACGACAACGACGCCGACGGCGACGCGCGGCCTCGGCGCGCGCAAAGGTTTTGTGACACCGCGTCGACCGTTCAACCTTGGATTGCTCGCGGCCCCGATCGTTCAAGGTTGAGTTCTGTCGGGTCCAGTGGCGTCACCGTCCCTCGGTGCATCCGCGTCGCGATACTCAGCCTTGAATGCCTTCGCCAGCGTCGCCGGCGCGCCATCGCCGCATGACCCTACTGTATCTACGCTTGCTGCGTCGTGGACTCTCGGGCAAGCCCTCTAACATGCCAGCCGAGCGCGGCGGCGGGATAGGCCGACGGCCACCAGATACTCCACGTTGGTATAACTCTTGTGCTGACGGGGACGTTCGTTCCAGGCCGAATTGGGAGGAGGTGGAGGAGGAGGAGGAGGAGGAGGGGGAGGAGGAGGAGGAGGAGGAGGAGGATGGGGGAGGAGGGGGAGGAGGAGGAGGAGGAGGATGGGGGAGGAGGGGGAGGAGGAGGAGGAGGAGGAGGAGGAGGAGGAGGAGGAGGAGGAGGAGGAGGAGCCAGGGTCCCTGGGGCCGTGTCGGGGGGCGCCCTCGAAGCCTGCAGCGGCGGCAGCGGCACCCGCGGCGGCGGCGGCGTCTGCAACGGCCCGCGGCGAGAGCGGTTCGCAACCACAGCTAGTTGCGGCCTCTTGGAGTTTCGGGCTCCCTCCCCCGTAGACTAGGCAGGCAACGCTGCCTGCGCGTGAACTTTCACGGGACGTGAAAACGACCACCGCCACTGCTTTTCTTTTGTTGCCGCCTTCCAGCCAGCAGAAGCAAAGCAGTGGTTGTGGTCATCTTCGTTAAGCCTGGCACCAGGGAAATGACCACGACCACTGCTTCTTTTTCTTCGGCCGGCTGGAAGGCGGCGCAAAGAAGAAGCAGTGGCTGTGGTAATTTTCCCGTCCCGCAACTTCCCACGCTCGGCGCAGGCTGCTTGGATCGGCGGCGGGCGCCAACGGCGAAGCGCCCCTGGCGCCGCCCCCTGGCGCGCCAGGGATGGGGCAGGGCAGCGCAGGCCCAAGAAGCCCGCGTGGACCGCCGAAAGTCTGTGCTCACAGGTCCTCTTTCCTCCCCAGACACCAGAGGCGCAGCGCATACGGTTAAACATCTGCTGGTTTGGATTCGCGGGTCCAGAGCCACCTCTTCCGGTCGAAGCTGAGCGGGCCGCGCGAAGCTTGAGTTGACCAGAGATGGGGGAGGCAACGGGGGGCGCAGCCTCCGAGCGAGGCCGGGAGGAGGCAAAGCCTCGGACTCCGGCGGTGCCGAAGCCGACGTAGCTGCAGAATGGTTATTAAACGTCTGGCTCCTAGAGGCCAGAAGTGCGCCTCCACGTCCGCCGTCCGCTGCGCCTCGGCCCGTCGGCGCTCCCTCCCAGGACATCCAGGACCCCGCGGACATGGAGGCAAATCCTGCCCGCGGGCGCGGGCGCCGGCGACGGCCGCCGCGAGCCCAAATCTCCAGCGATAGGAACGATGCCGGAAACCGAGCCCAAAAATGTTGCCAACCCCTGGGGGGGCGCATCGTTTACTTCCGCCGGCTTCCGCGGGCCTTCCGCCAGCGCAGGCGGCCTCATTTCACTTCTGCGGGCTTCCGCCGCCCTTCCGCCGCCCTTCCGCCAGTGAAGAGATGGCTTCCTCCCCTCCACCGCCGCTTTTCATGCCTTCCGACATCCGCGGGAAGTGCGGAAGAGTTCACCGAAACCCATGGCAAGCAAGTCCAGGAGGTCCACACAGAGATCGAACAAGGAGCGGAAGGTAAGGGCGAAAGGTCTGGAAGACTGAGGGGGAGGGTCTTCCATTCTCGAGGGTCAGGCCATTCCTGGAACGCCCCCTCCGACGTTTTGCAGCAACGGACGGCTTCTCCTCGATCTCGGCCCCACAGATTGGGGGCCCCAGCGCGCGGTGTGGTGACAGACCTCGCGGTGACCTCCAAATCCCGCAGGATCTCACCGCACAGCCCCTCGCCGCACGGCCTTGGGACCCCGGGGGCGCCAGTCGCCTGAGACGTCCCCGGAAAAAGGACCCAAGTCCCAAAACCGTGAGGTGCCCCCCGGATCCCCACTGACTGACCAAACGGTGTGGTCACCACGCCGCTTGAGGGCTTAGATCATGAAGCCGGTGATCGTGCTCCGGGAGTATCAAAAAAAGGATCCAGGACACAGGTTGAGAAGCCAGATCGGCGGATGTTCGAATGACGATCTTGCGGACGCCCCAGCGGCGACGGCTGCGACGGCGACGGCCTTGGCGGAACGCGGCGACCTCCTCTCGTCGTGGAGGAGAGCAGCGGCGCGAGGTTTTTGGCAGCCTTCGGCCTCCAGAGGCCCTCTCGCTGGGCCCATGGGCTGTCCAAAACCGAATCGATGAGGAGGAGGAGCGAGGAGGGGGAAGAGGGGGAGGAGGGGGAGAGGAGGAGGAGGAGGAGGAGGAGGAGGAGGAGGAGGAGGAGGAGGAGGAGGAGGAGGAGGAGGAGGAGGGAGAGAGGGGCGAGGAGGAGAAGCAGGAGAAGGAGGAGGAGGAGGTGGGAGGAGGAGGAGGAGGAGGAGCGAGGAGGGGAGGAGGAGGAGGAGGAGGCGGGAGGAGGAGGAGGAGGAGGAGGAGGAGGAGGAGAAGGAGGAGGAGGAGGTGGGAGGAGGAGGAGGAAGAGCGAGGAGGAGTAGGAGGAGGAGGAGGAGGAGGAGGAGGAGGAGGAGGAGGAGGAGGAGGAGGAGGAGGAGGAGGAGGAGTGCGCCCCGTCGGCTTGGGTCCCGCCTCCCCGCCTCCCAGGAGCTGCGCCAGCTCCTGGCCTCCCTGCTGCGCTGTACACGCCATCGTCTCTCGCAAATGTGGTTTCGTGGCGGTCGCGATCCACGTATCGTCCTCGTGCGCCCCCCGCCGGAAAAAAACGTGTATCGTTGTCACGTTTGCTGTGCCACTCTTGCATGCTCTCGTCCACTGACGCTGGATCGTTTATAAGCTAGATGAGTTGTGCCCAGCCCACCGTGTGCTATGAAGAATTTGTTGGTCGGTGCAGCGCGGGCTACTCCCATAGCGGTGTTGCTCTTCGACGTCCCGAATACAGCTGCAACAACTGACTGGTGATCGTCAGGGAACTACACAGGAGGAGAAGGAGGAGGAGGAGGAGGAGGGGGAAGAGGAGGAGGAGGAGGAGGAGAAGGAGAAGAGAAGGACAGGAAAGTGGAGGAGGAGGAGGAGGAGGAGAAGGAAGAGGAGGAGGGAGGAAGACGACGATGAACATCGACAGAGGAAGAACGGCACGGAACGGGATGATTGCGATGACATGCGTTGGCTCCTGTAGAGCAAGGCGGAGGAGGAATGTGAATGGGAATGGAATCGCTGACGAAAACAGGACGGCACTTCAATGAAACCAGAAACTCCCTGTGCTCCTTCGTGATGAGGTGTGGGGTAATCCGCTTGCCCAAGCCCATCCACTGGACACTCCCGAACAAAAGCACAGTCGCCACATATCCAACACTGCGAGTCCTAGCTATACCAATACAGCTCACGAGACGAAGGGGACGCGCAGCGTACCAGGGTGAGCTCGTCAGAAAATCCTGCCGCGCGTGTGGGCAGGAGAGCCCAACATCGAATCGGTAAATCCGATCGGTGATCGAAATGACCCGGATGGACGGACATCGGCAGCAGAGTCGGGACAAGACGAATCGGCGGACATCGGCAGGCTGATGGGACTCCACTGAGAAACCGGAGCCCAGATCGGAACCCGACATCGGATCGGATCGGAATCAGAAACCAACGCAATCGAACTCGAAATCGAATCGGAAGAGTCGGCATGAGCCCCGCGCGTGGGGGGAGGCAGCGGGCCTCCACCCTAGCTGGCCGAGAAGTGTTAGAAGACGTCGTGCACGGCGCAGGGGGAGAGAGAGAGAGAGAGAATAAACAGAAAGAGGGGCGCGAGAGAGCGACGCCATGCGGGCAGCGGGGAGACCAGAAGAGGCGCGAGAGACTTAGAGACGCAGGGAGGAGGAGGAGGAGGAGACGGACCCAGAAGCGCATGGTCCTGAATTTCTCAGTAGTAGACAAGCGAATCCCACGACTCGCAAATTAACTACTCGCAAGTGGTCTGGATCCGCAGCAGTGGATTTACGATACATTACATCGAAGCACACATATGTTTT
This sequence comes from Prorocentrum cordatum, assembly GCA_963575745.1. Classification (NCBI taxonomy): domain Eukaryota; class Dinophyceae; order Prorocentrales; family Prorocentraceae; genus Prorocentrum; species Prorocentrum cordatum. Next base: position 359,849 of record CAUYUJ010014441.1, on the reverse strand, counting down.
TTGTTTCGAACGTTTGCGAGCAGCTACTTTGCGAGTAGGGGAACGCGCTCAGTGCAGTAAGATGTCCCAGGAAGTCTCGGCCCATAAAATGGGACATTTTTTTTATCCTGGCCCTTTTTGCCGACGGCCCCGTGGCCCGGCGTGGGCCCCTAGACGCCAGAGACATTTACGAACACCTCGCGCCATGATTGCTTCAAGACGCGATCATGTCTGGGAAGGTGAGGAGGAGGAGGAGGAGGAGGAGGAGGAGGAGGAGGAGGAGGAGGAGGAGGAGCGAGGAGGAGGAGAAGGGGCGAGGAGGAGGAGGAGAAGGAGGAGGGAGGAGGAGGAGGAGCGAGTCGGAGGAGGAGGAGGAGGAGGAGGAGGAGGAGGAGGAGGAGGAGGGGGAGAAGGAGGAGGAGGAGGAGGAGGAGGAGGAGGAGTGCGCCCCGTCGGCTTGGGTCCCGCCTCCCCGCCTCCCAGGAGCTGCGCCAGCTCCTGGCCTCCCTGCTGCGCTGTACACGCCATCGTCTCTCGCAAATGTGGTTTCGTGGCGGTCGCGATCCACGTATCGTCCTACACGTGTATCGTTGTCACTTTTGCTGTGCCACTCTTGCATGCTTTCGTCCACTGATGCTGGATCGTTTATAAGCTAGATGAGTTGTGCCCAGCCCACCGTGTGCTGTGAAGGATTTGTTGGTCGGTGCAGCGCAGGCTACTCCCATAGCGGTGTCGCTCTTCGACGTCCCGAATACAGCTGCAACAACTGACTGGTGATCGTCAGGGAACTACAAGGGAGGAGGAGGAGAAGGAGGAGGAGGAGAAGGGGAAGAGAAGGACAGGAAAGTGGAGGAGGAGGAGAAGGAAGAGGAGGAGGGAGGAAGAAAACGAGGAACGTCGACAGAGGAAGAACGGCACGGAACGGGATGATTGCGATGACATGCGTTGGCTCCTGTAGAGCAAGGCGGAGGAGGAATGTGAATGGGAATGGAATCGCTGACGAAACCAGGACGACACTTCAATGAAACCAGACACTCCCTGTGCTCCTTCGTGATGAGGAATGGGGCAATCCGCTTGCTCAAGCCCATCCACTGGACACTCCCGAACAAAAGCACAGTCACCACAGATCCAACACTGAGAGCCCTCGCTATACTAATACAGTTCACGAGACGAAGGGGACGCGCAGCGTACCAGGGTGAGCTCGTCAGAAACTCATGCCGCGCGTGTGGGCAGGAGAGCCCAGCATCGAATCGGTAAATCCGATCGGTGATCGAAATGACCCGGATGGGCGGACATCGGCAGCAGAGTCGGGAAAAGACGAATCGGCGGACATCGGCAGGCTGATTGGACTCCAGTGAGAAATCGGAGCCCAGATCGAAACCCGACATCGAATCGGATCGGAATCAGAAACAAACGCAATCGAACTCGAAATCCAATCGGATCGGAACCCGACATCGAAGCGGATCGGAAACGCAATCGAACTCGAAATCGGATCGGAAGAGTCGGCATGAGCCCCGCGCGTGGGGGGAGGCAGCGGGTCTCCACCCCAGCTGGCCGAGAAGTGTTAGAAGACGTCGTACACGGCGCAGGGGGAGAGGGAGAATCAACAAACACAAGGCGGGAGAGAGCGACGCCATGCGGGCAGCGGGGAGACCAGAAGAGGCGCGAGAGACTTAGAGACGCAGGGGAGGAGGAGGAGGAGACGGACCCAGAAGCGCATGGTCCTGAATTTCTCAGTAGTAGACAAGCGAGTTCCACGACTCGCAAAGTAACTACTCGCAAATGGGCTGGATCCGCAGCAGTGGATTTACGATACATTACATCGAAGCAAACATATGTTTTTTCGAACGTTTGCAAGCAACTACTTTGCGAGTAGTGGAACGCGCTCAGTGCAGTAAAAAAATTTCTGGACGTCTCGACCCATTCTCTGGGACCACTTGTTTATCCTGGGCCGTTTTGTCGACGGCCCCGTGGCCCGGCGTGGGCCCCTAGACGCCAGAGACATCTACAAACACCTCGCGCCATGATTGCTTCAAGACGCGATCATGTCTGGGAAGGTGAGGAGGAGGAGGAGGACGAGGAGGAGGAGGGGGAGGAGGAGGAGGAGGAGGAGGGAGGAGAGGACGAGGAGGAGGAGGAGGAGGAGGAGGAGCAGAATCGGACCGAATGTCTTCAGCCAGTGAGACGACATAGCGATACACGCAGAGCAAGACTCAACTATGTGCGATCTACCGTGCGCAACGTAGCGGAGGGAGGAGGAGGAGGAGGAGGAGGAGGAGGAGGAGGAGGAGGAGGAGTGAGGAGGAGGAGGTTTTTTTTTGCTGCTAGAATGGCGGTCCCCGCCCCAGCTCGCCACAAGAGAAAGAGGATGGGCGGGCACTCCGCCACGGGGTGCCTCCCGCCCCGTCCTGCCTCAGTCCATGAGGCACTCCCAGAATGCGTCGCACTCCTCCTGTACCAGGGAGCGCGGTACCGCTTCGAGGGAGACCTTTACCGCATAAGGATTCCTGCCTCGGCGCAGGAGCGAGAGGCGGTACCCTGCGGTGGAGTTCGCAGGGGCCCCGATGCAGGCGCTCAGGGGCTTGCGCCCCCTCTCGCTCGAAAAGACACCGCACCGATCGCAGTATGTATACTGGCCCACTCGGTGCAGCTCGTGCCCTAGGGCCGCTCCGCGGAGGGCGGGAGAAATGTCTCCTTCTCCATCCCCCCGCCCAAGCCCGACTCCCCAACGACGATCCACCCTCATCTTACCCAAGCAGGGTCTGCGCGCCAACGCGCGCTTGGTCTTGCCGGAGAAAGCTTTGCGGCCACACGTCGAGCAACGCCACGCCCCTCTCTTCCAGAGGAGGACGTGAGCTCGGGCCCCCTCTGGCGGGCCTTGCCGCCTTCGGCGGGCCCCGCTGGGGCCCGCGGCAGGCCCCCCCGCGGAACCCCCGAAGTCCGCAGTCCACCCCGTCACCCCCGCCACCAGAGTCAACACAGCCTGGACCTCCGCCGAGCGGGTGGTCCAGGTCTGGGCCTCCCACGGGGGGACCTCCTGCATGTCGGCCCCTAGGCGGGCCTCATTATCTGCCATTTGGTTCCCTTGAAAATCGAGAAAACTTTCGTGCGAGTCGTCCCTCGGCCCGCGCGTATGCGCCTTTACCTTGACGGCCTGGAAGCCGCCTTCTTGGCTGAAGCTATCCTGGAGCTGGGCCCAAATCCTGCCCCAGAGGTCGGCGTGAGGCCTCCGAGGGCTACAGCACCAACGGGGTCCTCTATGGAGGCCTCGAATGACTGAGCTGTTGTCGATCCCTACCCTCAGCGGAGGGTGGGCACTATGCAGCAACTTGAGCAATCCGTACAATTCAGCACGGAGGACGGAGGCGAGGATTCGCAGCCCTGGGAGGGTACCCCGCATGGCCTTGACAGCCCCCCCGTCCTGGTCCAGGAAAACGAAGCCCCAACCGAAGCTCTTAAGCCCTGGTGGGCCTCTGGCCGATCCGTCAGAGTAGGCCCACCCTGCGACCAGCGGGGGATTCACAAAATCGGAGTTTACTTCCTCCAGGGCCGTAATCCAATCAGACTGCGGGTCCTCCAGGGGGTGCTCGTGAAGCCCACGGGAGAAGAGGAGGGAATCCGAGGAGGAGGATTCAGCACGATGCACGATCCCTTGGAGGCCCTCAGCCTCTGCGACAGTGGCTCTCGCCGCTCCTCGGTCTGGGCAGCAACAGAAACGATGGCGCTGACATCCGACCTCTGCGCCACAGGCTTGGCAGGACCTGTCGTCCCCGAAGCCCGCGCGCCAGACCTTTTCCTGGGTCCAGAAATCTCGACCTATGTAGGCCAGGATAGCCGATCGCCTCTGCGGCGATCGGTTAGCCTTTCGTCGAAGGAGAGCCCGAATAGGCTCGAGGAAAGGACGGGTGATTCCGAGGTCCCTGGAGGCCGCCCAGGAGGTCATAACCGCAAATTCCAAACGGGTCCAAATCAGCTTCTTGAGACACTGCGGTGCCGTCCTGCGAAGCTCCCAGTGCTGCCCGAGATGGTCGGAGAAAACGTGCGGGGCAGGCCACGTCCACGAGAGGAGATGGAGTGTGGCCCAGACGGCGGAGGCAGGTCCTTTTATCTGTCTCCAGGGGTTGCTCCCAGGCTTGGCGGCTGCAGCCGCGGCAACAGCTCTACGCCACCCCGCAGCCATGATCTCCTCATGGCTGCCAGCAAAGATAGCCTCCGCCCATTTGAGCAGCGGCTTCGTGCAAGCGTCGACCAGGGGGTCGCAGCGAAGCGTCCACAGGCGCAGCAGTCGGTCCTTACCGATTGCGTTCCCGCCCAGCGCTGAAGCCATGAGAGCCCTCGCTCGGGTGAGCCGAGTCGGGTCCATTCCGAGGCAGACCGCCCCATGCAACACCGAGGGGAGAAATCCCATACGCGCAACTTGAAATGTACGCGCACCCTGCTTGCCGAGACTCGACAACTTACTTCTGCGTCGCCGAGCGCTCCCCATTCTGGCATCCGCCCTGGCGCGCAGCGAGACAACTCCTCCTCCCGCCGGATCAACTCCAAGCTGCGTGCTGTTGGCCTGGACCTCCAGTCCTAGGCTGTGTGCCCAGCCTTTGATGCGGGCCCGCAGGGAGCGCTGCGCTGTCATGGTGAACCCCTTGCCATTCGGCTTGTCTGGACGGGCCCTGGAGACGGGGATCCCACGGGCCTCCATTTCCTCAATATACTGGGCCGTGGCCGCATGCAACAAGGCCGGGACATCCGCCTCCGCACCTCGCGCCTGAATGCTTAAGTCATCGACAAATAGCTTCAGCTGCATGGCAGGGTGCTCTTGCGCCAACCCGTCTACAACTGACAAAATAGCTAGTTTGAGGCATCTCGTGCCCCCGCTGCTGCCAGCAACGACTGCGGAGCAGGTGGTGATCGAGTGCACCGACACCACTCCGCGAAAAGAAACAAAGCGCGTGGCTGTGTATATTGAGATCAGGAGCTTCAAAAGCTGCAAACGAAACTGATGCTTGGGCGCCTCGGCCCATAGCAAGTACATCGTGACATGCTCAAACGCCTTCTCGAGGTCTAGGACCGCCGTGCCCGTCACCTCCCCAGGTTGGGCTCCTTCGTCGAACAACATCTGCTGCCATATTGCTTCCTCCGATCCCCCGCCTGGCGCCGCGAAGTCGTAGTCCCGTCGAATCTCCCTCTCCCAGTCGTGGAGCTGGCGCGCGTGCGCGCGCTCCACCAGCCGCGCTGCAGTAGTGAGGAGGCCGATGGGCCTGGTTCCCCCGCCCTGCTTGGCCAGTAGAAAATACATCACGTAGCGCAGCTGGGGGGGCCACCTGGCCGTGCGCGACACGTAGGCGACGAAGGCGGCCAGGAACACGAGCCCTTCGTCCTCCAAGCTCGCAAACCACCTGGGGTGCCAGTTGTCCACTCCAACCCCCGTGTGCTCTGGGAAGGCCCTGCATATGGCCCTGATGTCTTCCGCTGTAGGCTCGATCATGCTATGCTCGAAAGTAGCCGCCTCCCAGGGCCGCGGGAGCTCCCCTCGGCTTTGGGCGCCGTGGGAGGTCCAGAGGTCGATCCACTTCAGCGCCTCCAGGTCCACCGCGGCCTGCGGGCAGGTCATGTCCAGGTTGGTGTGCCCTCTGGCCCCGAGGGTGGGGTCGATTCCCTGGCGCCACTTCGACATGCGATGGACAAAGCCTGCTCCTCCTTGTGAGCCGTCCTTGAGCCTCTGCCGCCACGCCTTTGCCCTCTGATCTCGAAGGCCCTGCTCGATGACGTGGGCCTGCTGCGTGGCACGACGCTGCAACTCCATCGCCCTGGGAGCGTCCTCCCAGAGCGCGTCCCCGTCCCAGGTGAGGTCGCCCAGCGATAGGAGCTCGACGTGCACGGTCCTGGCGTCGTCGCCCAGCGCGTCGCACCAGCGAGCAGCACCATGGTGGAGGCGTCTGCGCAGGCGCCGCCACTGGTCGGCAAACGGTTTCCAGCCGCGCCGCTGGCGGGCCGACTGCGCCAGCCAGACGATGTCCCCTACGCGGCTGGCCACCCAGCGCCATGCCCTGGAGCGCGTGGTGCCCCTGGGCCTCGCATGCGCCTCTGGGCCTGCGACCGGGGCTCTGGCCCATCGCGGGTGGCCCCCCCTGCCAGTGTAGTCGGCCTCGCCAACGAGGTCGTGGCCGCCCTGCAGGTCGCGCTCGGCGGCCGCCGAGAACTCCGCCCACAACTTCTCCAGCTCGGCGTCGCTGTAGCTTGCTCCGCTGTCGAGGATCGGCCAGGCTGGTGGCTCCCTACGACAGCCCACGGGGAGGCGAGTCGGGAAGGCACGAGGCTTGACCAGCCTCCAGCCTAGCCGCTCCCGCAGTGGCCTCTCCGTCGTGATGGCGACGGGGCTGTGCGGGGCGGTGGACGCGTCCAGCACCTCCGATGCTCCGAAGGCTGACGCGATGCGCGTGTCCACCACGAAGTAGTCGATGACCCTCCCGCCTCCCCTACCTTGACAGGTGGGGGCGGCCGAGGAGAAGATGCTGCCCCCGACGTCGTCCACCCAGCCCGTGGCCCTGAGCGTGTCGGGGGTGTTGTTGAAGTCCGCCTGGAGTACCCACGGTATGTCGTAGGACCTCACTAATTCTCCTATGGCGTCCAAGATGGACAGGTTGCGAACCGTCCAGCCCTCTGAAACCCAGAAGTAGGCGCTGAGGACCATGAGGCCACCACGAAGGAACCCAAGGGTCCAGGCCGCCACCAGCCTTCCTGGCGATCCTGGCGGCGAGAAATCGAATGTGTCGGCGCCCTCAAGGTAGGTGAGGCCCACGCAGCGTGGGGCGACAATCCCCACCCCTGCCACTCTGCCGCCACCTGGCCCCACTGCCGCGGGAGCAAGGGCGACGGTGAGGTGCCTCTGGAAGCAGCTGGCGCTGATCTCGCCGACGTAGTCGCTGGTGAGGCGGTGCTCCTGGACCAGCATGATGGTGTTCCTGCCCAGCGGCATCTCATCCAGATGGTCGACGAGGGTGCTCCAGGCGCTGCAGTTGAGGCCTCTGAGCACCATGCCAGGCTTTGCGTGGCGCCCTTTGCCTCTGGTCCTGGGCCTCCAGTATCCCTCTCCCCAGCTGGACTGCATCGGCCACCCCCCCGTCGGGGGGGCCGAGCTGGGGGCGCTCGTGTCGAGAGGCGTCGACCACCCGCACGTCTGCGGCTCTCGGTCCCACGAGCTCATCGCTGGTGGCATCGACCACCCGCCTGTCGGCGGCACCAGCGAGAGGGGCGCATGGGGGGAGGCGTCGACCACCCGCGCATCCGCGGCTCCCCACTCATGCACCACTGGGGCCTCTTCCGGGGCGCTTGTGGCCGTGCTCAAGCCTGAGTTGACATCCCTGTCGGGCTTGGCGTGACGGCCCTTGCCTCGCGGTGGGAGATTCCAGTATTCCTCTCCCCAGCTTGGCTGCGTCGGCCACCCCCCCGTCGGGGGAACCAAGCTAGGGGCGCTCGTGTCGAGAGGCTTCGACCACCCGCACGTCTGCGGCTCTCCGTCCCACGAGCTCATCGCTGATGGCGTCGACCACCCGCCTGTCGGCGGCATCAGCGAGAGGGACGCACGGGGAGAGGCATCGGCCACCCGCGCATCCGCGGCTCTCCTCTCTTGCGTCACTGGGTCTTCCTCCGAGGCGTCCGTGGCCGTGGTCGAGGCTGAGCTGACCCCCCTGCCAGTCTTGGCTCGTCGCCCTCTGCCCCTCGACCGAGGCCTCCAGCATTCCTCTCCCCAGCTTGGCTGCATCGGCCCCCCCCTCGTCAGGGGAGCCAACCTGGGGGCGCTCGCGTGGAGAGGCGTCGACCACCCGCACGTCTGCGGCTCTCCGCCCCACGAGCACATCGCTGATGGATTCGACCACCCGCCTGTCGGCGGCATCAGCGAGAGGGACGCGCGGGGAGAGGCATCGGCCACCCGCGCATCCGCGGCTCTCCACGCATGCGTCTCTGGGGCCTCTTCCGTGGCGCCCTCGGATGTGCTCGAGGCTGAGCTGCTGCTGTCCCGCCGTCGGAGCCACGGCGCTAGCAGCTGGCGGCGGAGCGTGTCCGCGCCCCTGAGCGCCCGCCGCGCCCAGGTGCTTGGGGAGGAGCTGTCGCCGTCCCCGCCCAGGATGTTGATGCCCTCCTCAATGGCTGGGACGTGGACGCTCGTCCCCACGATGAAGGCGACCCGCTTGGGCCCAGGCTGCCTCCGCCTGCTTGCCCATCGGGGCAGCTCATCCGAGACGGGCGGAGGAGTCGCCCCCCATGTAGTGGTAGTGCTCGTAGATGTGGTGGGGGTCGCCCCGACCCAGTCGATGTCGGGTGGTACGGCTGGCGCACTCCGCCTCCGCGCGGCGGTCTTGCCTCGCCCACGGCGTGGGCGCTGCCGCCACCTTCGCCAGCCTCTCGGAGTTGAGCCTTCAGGCTGCGCTGGAGTCTCCGTCGGCCGCTGGGGGGTTGGCTGCTGCCCGCTCCAGGATCCTGGCTCGGACGTCCTGTGCCAGCTCGCGCTTAGTCCTGCCTGCGGCCCCCGCAGGAGCTGTGGCGCCTGCAGCGCCGCCTCCGCTGGCTGCAGCAGCGTCGCGAGCACCGTCAACGCCAGCATGGGGAGGGGCTGCTGGCCCCGCTGTGGGAGCCGCCTTGGCCGCGGCCGCCACTGGCTGCTTGCCGTCTGCTCCGCCTTTGCCTGCCGCCTTGCCTGGTGATCCCCCTGGGACTGAGGCCGCAGCAGCCTCTGGTGGGGGAGGCTCCGACCTAGCCCTCTTGCTCTTGAGCCTGTCGCTGAAGGCCTTGAGGTCCGCCCGCATCGCGGCGAGCCCCTCCGCCGCTGGGCCGAAGTGCCTTTTGACCTCCGACTGGACCTGCTTGACGAACTGGCCCATCTGCTCCTCGAACTGGCGATGCTCTTCGGGCGGGATGTCGAGTCCCTCCAGGTCGAACGCCTTGCCTGGCCGCACGCTGAGGATGTCCAGGTCCCCTTCGAGCAGCTGCGAGAGGTCCAGGGCTGGCGTGGGCTCCTCCACCGGCGCCGCGACCTTGGGCGCCGCTCGAGCGTAGGCTGCCTGGACCGCCGCCTCCGCGTCGGCGACCTCGATGATCCAGGTCTCCCTCTGCTCCTTCTGGTCCTGCAGCCACTGCTCCCTCGGCGATGCTCTCGATGGTCTTCTTGAGCGCTGCTTCCGCCCTGCGGAGCCGCGCCGGGGCCTGGTTGAGGGCGACGTCTGGGTGCACCTCTGGTGGCTGCACGCGGGCGAGCGCCTCGAGGTGCTGGACGGCCTCTGCGTCGCCGTCTGGGAGGGTGGCCCGCAGCTGCTTGAGGAGCTCCTCCCGACTGGGCCTGACTGACGGCCGACTGCGGCGCCGCGAAGAGGCGCCGTTGGGGCCCCAGGCGCCCTGCGGGGCTCGCTCTTGAGAGGTGGCTGGCTGCAGACCTCTCTTGCACTTGTAGCACTCCGACCTGTTTGTCCAGTTCCACTTATACCCACATCCCCTGCACTTTGCATACTGGCCTCCAGTCTGCTGATCATCCTTCTCCCTACGCCCCATGCGCGACCGTGAAGAATAGATCTCCTGCCCGACCAGTACAGTACGGGGGGGCTCCTCGGAGCGCGGCAAAATTGTGTGGGCGCCTGCCTTGCCCAGCAGGCCCCTGATGCGCGGGCCGAGCCTGCTGGGCAGGCCCCTGGTCTCTGCAAACCACCTCGAGAAATGGTTTACTTGAGCCAAAATGGCTACGGGGAGGAGGAGGGGGAGGAGGAGGAGGAGGAGGAGGAGGAGGAGGAGGAGGAGGAGGAGGAGGAGGAGGAGGAGGAGGAGAGGAGGAGGAGGAGGAGGAGGAGGAAGAGGAGGAGGAGGAGGAGGAGGAGGAGGAGGGGAGGAGGAGGGGAGGAGGAGGAGGAGGAGGGAGGAGGAGGAGGAGGAGGAGGAGGAGGAGGAGGAGGAGGAGGAGGAGGAGCAGAGGAGGAGGGAGGAGGAGAGGAGGAGGAGGAGGAGGAGAGGAGGAGGAGGAGGAGGAGGAAGGAGGAGGAGGAGGAGGAGGAGGGGAGACGGAGGGAGGAAGAGGAGGAGGAGGAGGAGGGGGGGAGGAGGGAGGAGGAGGAGGAGGAGGAGGAGGAGGAGGAGGCGGAGGGGGAGGGGGGAATGAGGAGAAGGGGGGGGGGAGGGAGCAGGAGAGAGGAGGAGGAGGGAGGAGGAGGAGACGAGGAGGAGGAGGAGGAGGAGGAGGAGGAAAGACGAGGAGAAGGGAAGAAAGAACAGGGGGAGGAGGAGGATGAAGAGGAGGATGATCGAGGCAGGAGGGGGGAGGAGGAGGAAGGAGGAGGCGGTGGTGGAGGAGGAGGGGGAGGAGGAGGAGGTGGAGGATCGAGGGGGAGGAGGAGGAGGTGGAGGAGGAGGAGGAGGAGGGGGAGGAGGAGGAGGAGGAGGAGGAGGAGGAGGAGGAGGAGGAGCTGCCGAGCCGTGCTGCCCATCGCCCTGAGGAAGCGCCGCCACCTGTTGGCGAATACCGCCCCCGCGTACGGGACGCAGTGGTCGAGCCAGTCGCTGGCCGCACCGCCGGCGTCGAGCAGCGGCTCGATCCACCATCGCCCCCAGCGGTCCAGCCTGCGCTCCAGGGCCAGCGGCCGCGGCGGCCGCTGCAGCAGGGCCTTCCTGGGCGGCGGCCGCGCCCCTCGATGCCGCGCCGCCGCAGCCGCGCGGCAAAGCCCGCAGGCGCCGCCGTGGGGGCCGCCCCAGCACCGCCGCACAGCCGCTCGGCCCGCGCATGGAGCCGCCGCAGCAGTGCCTGCCTCCGCGCTGCCCATGACTCGGTGCGATCACCAGCAGCGTACCCCGCGCCGGTCAACGCCTCCACGACCTGCGCCTTAGGAACACTGCCAGCCCCACCAGCGGCAACGCACGCCAGGCCAGCCTCGCGCGCCGCCACGCGCCGCCGCAGCGCCTCCAGCCACTCCTGCCAGGACGGCGCTGGCGCCGCACAAACGCTGCGGCGCGCCGCGACCTCCGCAAGCAGGCGGCTGGCCTCCGCGCGCCCGCCTCTCGGCAGTTCAAGGGCCCTGCGTGTCGCGGTCCCCTGCGCTTCCGCCAGCAGGGCCTCATCCGCGCGCCCGCCTCCTTGTGCTGCGGAAGCCCCGCGTGACGCGGTCTCCTGCACATTCGCCATGCGGGCCTCCTCCGCGCGCCCGCCACACGGTGCAACGGGAGACCCGCGCGTCGCGGCCCCCTGCACGTCCGCCAACGGGGCCTCCACAGAGCCCTGGGCCGCGACCGCCTCGTCGGTGCCTTCCTCGGAGCTGTCGTCGACCGAACTGCGCTCGTCGTGCGCCCCAGCGCGCCCGTTGCCTATGACCTGCCCGTCTTGGGGTCCAGACCACGCAGCAACCTGTCCCTCCTGGCCACCAGGTTGCTGATGTAGGTACGCTGGTGGTGTCCCTTGTCGGTGGGCGACCCGCAGCGCGCCTTCTGCAGCCCCCTCGCCGCTCGGGTCTGCATCCACGCGACGCAGACCTCGTAGAAGATGGTGGGCCCCGCGTGCCGCAGCCGATGCTCGAGGTGCAGCACCACGCCACGGCCGTCACCCTCGTGCAATCAAGGGTTCGGCCTCTGCGCCAGCTTGCAGGGCCCTGCCGCCGTCGCACGGATGCAGCGCCTCGGCCTCCAGGCCATCAGCGTCGCCCATCCAGCGTGGCCCCGCGCCGAAATGCGCCGCCTCAGCCGCCGCCTTAAGGCGCGCCAGCGGCGTGGGCAAAAAGCTCGACCTGACGAACTGCTGCGCCGCCGCACCTGCCTCGGCACGGGATCGGCGCCCGCACTCGGTGCACAACATCCCGCGCTTGCCCTGCACGCGCACCGGGGAGCGCTCCACCACCGTCTGTTTCGGCGCGGGCGGCGGCGGCGCCGCGGGCACGTAGCTCGCCTCGGTCGGGGGCCCAATCCCCGATGGCCAGGCAAAGTTGCATGGCCCATCCGACGTAGTCCGCCACCTGCTTGAAGCACTGCACCTCGACGGCGTAGAACTCCGTGTAGACCTGGGGCACCACGTGCTCCAAGGCCCCATGCTTGGCGAACCAGTCCGCCCACAGGTTGCCCGCGCACAGCGCTGGGTGAAGCCGCGCCGCCAGGTGCCCGTCGACGTCCTGGCGCGGGGGAACCCAGAACACCTTGGGGCGGCATGGCTGTTGTCGCAGGTGCCTCTACGCCGTGGCGTGCACCACCTTGGCTCGCTCCAGCTCTGGCCCCCAGCTGCTAGCCTCCTGGGCCAGCGTTAGCAGGTCGGTGGCCACGAATCGCGCCTGCTGCCCCGGGAGCTCGGTGACCTGCAGGAGCGCGTGTCGCTCGGCACGACCCACCGTCTGCAGGTGGCCAGGAAGGGCCCCGAAGGCCGCGCGAACGGGCACCCCGTTGGAGCCGAGCTGGACAAGCAACCACCCGCAGCGCCTCAGCCCGGGCATGCTGCTTGCAAAGCCCGAGCCACCGGTGAACGCAATGTTCCCGCGCTGCTCGTCGCTCGTGCCGCTCCAGTCGCCCCAGAGCCTGACCTCCGCCTCGTCGGCCGCAGGCGGCACGCGCGGCGGCGTCACGGGGATCCCGACCTCGTGCGCGAACCCGCTGGAGTCCGACCCCCGCGCCGCCAGCCTGCAGGCCCTTGTCGCGCATGGTAGTCCATATCTGCTCCAGTCGATCAGGGAGGACGTCCTGCTCTACCGACGACCTATTCGCAACAAAACATGCCGTGCCAAGCTCGCTGCCACCAGGGGGTTAGACTGGCGTGCGCGCAGCAGGGCCTCGCAGTCGCACAGCCTGTGACCAGGGGTGTCCTCCTCCGCTCCGCGCGCCAGATAGCTGCCATCGGGAGCGACCCCAACGTCTAGCTGCCCTTGCCTGGTTCACGGCGTACCTGCCCAGTGGATCCTGAGGCTGGTGGCAGCAGGCCCTTCGGCAACAGCGGTACCCTTGCCACCCACGCGCAGCCTCAGGACCCGCATCCAGCTCGGCCCCGTGGGCTGCGCGCCGCCGAAGTGGCTCAGGATCTGTCGCCCTTGCCAGCGGCTAACCCCCTCGACGAGGTAAGCCTTGAGGTCCGACGGCGAGGTGGCGAGCAGGTTGGTGTGCTGCTTCTCGTCAGTGACCAGCACCAGGCTGGACCACATGTACCAGCCGATCCTCCAGAGCGTGAGCGTCATCGAGGCGATCGGGCCGCGCGCCAGCCCCCACGTCGGCTTCTCGACCAGCCGCTGCGTGATGGAGGCCCACGCTCGCTGAAGCCTGCCCAACGATGTCCTCTGCTCCCAGACCGAGCTGGAGTACCTGACAACGAGCGCCACCGTCGCCTCGTAGACTGGATCAAACCTCGCGCTGCGCTGCGTGGCCAGGTAGATCGTCGCGCCCAACGGACCTGGCCGCGCACCCGCCAACCGGCTGGGCTCAGCCCGCAGCCGCTGCAACTCGTCGTCGGAGATGCCCACGACGCCCGCGCCGTGGCCCGTGCGCCACAGCACGGTGACCTTGCGGCCAGCAGCACGCTTCAGCGCCGCCAGGCGCCCTCGCCGCCGCGCCAGCGCCTTTAGCCGCAGCCTGGTCTGCCGTCGCTGGATCCTGCCTCCTCCACGGTCGTGTCCTAGATTGCAAGCCCAGTGTAGCAGCTGCAAGCCGCGGGATCCCGCATGCTTCCTGCACTCTGCGGCTAGGCCCTTGGACGAGGTCACGTAGCCAGACTGGCGGGCTGAACGATGATGCCCAGTTGCTTGGCCTCCTCGCGGAAGCGCGTGACCGCGGCCCACAAGACGCTGACGTTACTGCCCGCGGTCCTGACCCACTCAAGGGTGACGTCGTCCACGAGGGCCCTGGGAGTGACGCCCGAGGAGGAGGAGGAGGAGGAGGAGGAGGAGGAGGAGGAGGAGGAGGAGCAGGAGCAGGAGGAGGAGGAGGAGGAGGAGCAGGAGGAGGATCGAGGGAGGAGGACGGCATACCACGCGGGTCGGGGCCTCCGCGGCGCCGCCTTCCTCGGCGCTTGCCAGCAGCGGCCGCCACGCCGCGCCGCCGCGGCGCTCCTCGAGCGCGGCCAGCGGGCGCCGCTCCTGCCGGCCGCGGGGCCGCGGGGCGGCGCGTCGCTCGCCGGCCGCCGCGGCGGTCGGCCGCCGCTAGCCGTCCGCCGCTCGCCGCCGCGACCCAGAATCGGTCGACGTTGAACCCAAAAATCCGACGCTCCAAAAAGTGGGAGCGGCGGGGTTTTGGCAGTTTTTGGGCCTCCGGGGGGGCCTCGCCGGGCCTCGGGGGCGTGAGCAAAACGACTCGGGACGAAGAGCACTGGCCCCGGGGAAGTGGCCCGGACCTCCGTGGCAAACGCATCGGAAAAATTGGAGTAGCCGGATGTCTCGAAACGATCTGACGTTTCGGAAACGGCCGATCGTTTAACAGAGACCTGATGTTTCGAAAAAACAGCCGTTCGGGAGGCTACATGTTCCACCATGGCCCGTTTGCTACCCATCGGCCTTCGACGACCCTCGGCGGACTTCTGGCGGTCGTAGGCTGTCGTTCGACTCGGGTATTGGTAGAAGTGCCCCTGGCCCAAGGTGCCCCCAGCTCTTCGCTCCATTTTGGAGCCCCTGGGGCCCTCGGGGCCTCGTGAGGGGTGCTCTGGAGGCCGCCTGGTCTGCACCGAGGGGGCACCTCGGCCCTGGGGCGCTTCTAGCAACACCCGATCTCAAGTCGCATGGTGCATGGCATTCCGCACTCTCGGACGCTGGGTGGTGCGGTCCCTTCCCCCTCCTCCTTCTCCTCCTCCTCCTCCTCCTCCTCCTCTACCTCCTCCTCCTCCTCTACCTCCTCCTCCTCCTCCCTCCTCCTCCTCCTCCTCCTCCTCCTCCTCCTCCTCCTCCTCCTCCTCCTCCTCCTCCTCCTCCTCCCTCAAGCCGCTTGGGCTCGAGCAGCGGGTCAGAGGCCTGGGGGCCGACTGCACACCCGTTCCCGAGTCCTTCCCTGTACCTCAGAGTGGTGCTTGAGTTTGTTCGCTTGCAATCCTGACATTTTGCAGGCGTTCGCGAAAGCAGGGATGATGACTCCGCCGCGTGCCAGGCCATGGACACGTTGCGGCAATTGCCAGAAGTGCGAGTACAATGACAAGCTTCGCTCCAACAGCATGCAATGTCCAAGCTGCAGTCACCAGATCAAGAAGCTGTTCAAACCCCACGGGCCTCGTCATGTGCGCTTCGAGGACGAGTCAGATTGGGAGAACAGCAGTGTGGGCAGTAATCGTTCTCGCGGCAAGGGCCGCAAGAACAAGGGTCAGGCCGCGGCGCAGCTGGACGAGCTTTTGGAGAAGGCCCTGCGCACGGCGCAGGATGAGGAGATGAAGACGGCGCTCGCTGCCCAGCGTAGCCGTCTCGCCACGCTCCCCGCTGCCTCCAGCGAGTCGGCAGCGGAGTCGGTCAAGCGTGCCGACGGAGCGTGGAGGGCTGCCAGCCACAGGCACGAGCAGCTGGTGTCGCAGGTGCTGAGGCTGCGCTCCCAGCTCCAGGCCGCCGAGGCCAAGGAGCAGAGCGCGGCCAAGGAGCTGGCGCTTGCCGAGCGGACCAAGAAGGACGCGGCCATCGCCCTGGCCAAGGCGGAGGGGG
Organism: Prorocentrum cordatum; assembly: GCA_963575745.1. NCBI lineage: Eukaryota > Dinophyceae > Prorocentrales > Prorocentraceae > Prorocentrum > Prorocentrum cordatum. The sequence continues at coordinate 344,265 of CAUYUJ010014441.1, read as the reverse complement.
TCCGTGGTCCCGAGGCGGCGCAGCAGGGCAACGGCGTCGGCCAGACGCCCACCATCAGCATTCAGATGAACCCAGAGGTGTTCGACAAGTTCGAGGAGTGGGAGTGTGAGGAGTCTGACAAGCAGGCTCTGCGTCAGCTCAAGTCGGAGCTGGAGACGTGGAAGCAGAGTTTCGAGTCCAAAGATGCGGAGCTCAAGAAGTTCTTGGACAAGGTGGCCAAGGCCGAGGCCGACGTCCTGGACAGGATGAAGAAGAAGCGGAAGACCAATGAGGGCGAGTCCACCGACAACGGCGGCGGCAGCGGTGCCACGGGCAGCGGCCCCTCAGGCGGGGCGCAGCCAGCTGGCGCTGCCGAGGCCGCGGCCGCGGGCCACGCGCAGGCGCCGTCGGAGACGGAGCTCCAGGCCGAGGCCGAGAGGCTGTCGCAGGAGCGCTTCCAGGCGGCGGCGGCGGCCAAGGCAGCAGGCAAGGGTGCTGCTGCTGCTGCCCCGAAGGCTGCAGCCAAGCCACCAGGGGGCAGCGGCGCTGCTGGAGTCGGCAGCTCTTGACTAGATTCTGCAAGTGCCGACGCTGCTGCGGCGAATCAGCAGCAAGGGGGAGCCAGTGTTTCTACTGGCACGACAACTTCGACCAGGATGTTCTTCTCGAGCGTCACCTGCACGTGCGACAAGGCCTGGCATGTTCTATCAGCCTTATCGTCCAGCCATGACCTTCTAGCAGTGTGTGAGGCACACGTGGGGAAGCAAGGCATGAGCAAGTGGTCTTCACGCGCTCGACAAGCCTCGCTGAAGTTTTTCGCCAATGCTGCTCGGCCGAAGTCCAAGTGGATCAAGCCAGACGAGCAGATGGATAGTCATAGCAATGAAGGAGGAGAGTGGCTCCTCGCCCGCAACCATCGACCAGTTCAATATCTGTCTGAAGCTCAAGCTGCAGGTGGCCTCCGTGCTGAGCGAGGCAACATGTACGATGGGTTCGTGCCGTGCATCGTTCACATGAGGGGGTTCTCCCTGGCCATTTTCAGCTTCTACGGCCATTCAGGCATCGGATTTCGAGATTCGAATGTTGTGCGCTTCAGGAAGCTTGGTTGCCTGCTCCGATCTTTACAGGTTCCCTGGATTGTAGCAGCTGGCTGGAACCTTTCACCAGACAGTATAATACGTTCGGGATGGCTAGAGCGTGTAGGTGGCCAGATCGTGTGCTCTGATGCGCAGTACACATGCACACCAGGTGGAGGTAAAACGCCCAGCCATCTTGAATTTCTCATTGTGAGCCATGCTGCACGCGCATATGTACGCCACGTGTTGCCAGTTGTCGCCGTGCCATGGAAACCTCACATCGGTCTCAGCATCGAACTCGTCTCAGAAGGTGCACAATTGTACACTAGGTATCTTGACCTTCCTGCTCAGCTTCCGTCTGTCTGTAAGCCCCTCCGTTTGGCGACCCCTGGGTCCAAGGCCAGCGTTGCCAAAGCCAAGAGGGCGTTTTCAAGGTTGGAGGCCAAGCAGGTTCGGGACGAGCGTTTCAAATCTTGGTTCGGCCAGGGGCTCGGGCTCGAGGAGAAGGAGGCGGAAGATAATCGCGGTTCAGGGTCTGGTCTCGATCCCTCCTCGCTTGCTCCCCTTTCGGCCCTCAGCGACGCGGACGCCCACTTCTGTGAAGGTGGTGAACCCGACTGCTCAGGCGACGACTGGGAGGGCTGCTCGGAGGACGACCCGTGGGCGGACGAGACCGTTTTCAGACCCGCCGCGCCGCCCCCCTCTGCCGCCCCTGATCCGCGTCACACAGTCGGACAGTCAGTAGAAATTAATTCGGTCCCGCGTGAGCCTAGTTCCCCGAACCCAGCCGCTCAGGGGTCGTCTTCCGAGGAGCCGTCCGATACGCAAGCGTGGCAACCTGATTTTCACATTCCCAACAACACTTGGATTGAGCAGAGGTCGAGCGTCGGGTTCACTCCTGTCTTCGTGCCCTCCCGCTCCTGCCATTGCTGGTACCATAGCCTACCACCCCGGCTCAAGCGATTCGGCTGTGTTGAGCGCCTTGCACGCCAGTTGGATTCGCACAGTCGAGGTTTCCATATACACTCATCATAAGCAGGCTTTCACTGGGGCGTCCCGCAGTGTGGCACCTCAGTTTCAAGTATCAGCTGTTCGTCAAGGCACTCCGTCACGCATAGCGCCGCTACGAGACCGAGTCTGCAGCTGGTGGACACGTGCAAGTACAGTCATTAGCAGTATTACACGACACCTTCGACGCGCAGGAGGTGAGAAGCAGTTAGATATCCTGTTCGACTCAGGCCGACGATTATTGGAGGACATCCCCGAGAGAGCTGCAGATATCATTCGACACACAGACAGCTTCTCATGGGATTATTGGCATCACCTCCTTGGTCATTTGCGCAGTAGCACGTTGGCCACCTTGGATGTCAGTTCCCAGGCCATCGAGAAGCTAGCGGCTCGCAGTCAACGACGTGCTATTGGACAGGCCATGGGAGAGTTCAGAGAATGAATGGGCCGAGACGGCACCAGCATTCGGCATTCTTCATAAAAAGTTGAAGGGACCGATGCCAGAGGTTAAGGAAGTTGTAGTTGGCGGCAAACCGACTTTACATCCAAAGGACGTCTTGGATCACAAGAGTCATGAATGGGAGAAGATCTGGGCTCCATCATTTTTATCAGCCAACGGGTCCAGCATCGAGATTGAGGGCTTAGAGCAGTTGTTTGATGACATTCGTGAACGCGTGAGGTACGAGTCCCTGCCCCCGCTGACAGTCACCGACTTGCGAGAAGCCTTGAAGTCCATCAAGGCATCGGCGGCGATGGGGGTGGACCGCCTCAGCTCGAACGACTTGCTTCGCCTACCCGATGAGGCCTTGCAGGAGCTGTCGACCTTGCTCAGTGTGTGCGAGGCCACGCAGTCCTGGCCACACCAAGTCTTGCTCACCATCGGAACCCTTCTTCCAAAGAAGGTGAAAGGAGACAGAATTATAGGCCTGCTACCACACCTGTCAAGGGTGTGGTCGCAGGCACGAGAACCATATGTGAAGCAGTGGACCTCTGAATGCGAAGCTCATTGGGACGCAGCCATCAGAGGAAATTCAGCAGTGAGAGAAGTTTTCTTGCGAGCTATTGATGAAGAGCTCGCAGCTCGGCTTCATGTTCAGCTGGGCAACGGCTTGCTCGATACCAGCCAGTTCTACGACACCATAGGGTGGCTGATGGTGGGCAAAGCGGACATGAGGCTTGACTTCCCAGCCGAGGTGCTGGGGCTGGAGCTGATGCAGTGCATGGCGGCAAGGTGTTTGAGGCAATCTGGTGCATATTCGGAGCCATTCGCTCCACTTCGTTCAGTTGTTCAAGGCCTCCGAGGAGGCACTAGATTTGCCAAGTGTGCGACGTACCACATCATGCATCGGCTCACGACGGTGCACGTGGGCATGGCGCAGCGACTGTGGCTGGATGACCTCAGCCAGTCAGTCAAGAGCACTCGGGAGACGATGCGCAACAAACTAGTGAGGTGCCTTGTCGACACCTGCCGCTCGAAGAAGCGAGCGGGGCTGGCCATCTCCCCCAAGAGCGCGGTCGTCTGCACGAAGCTGGACGACGCCAAAATCATCGCCAGGCGAGTGCGCGCCCACGGATTTCAGGTTCGTGCAGTTCCCCAGGCGCCGTACTTGGGGGCCGACCTGGGGGGAGGATCTCGGCATGCCCGCGCGCGCAGGACTGCTCGGCAGGCTAAGCACGCGGCCATGCACAAGCGCGTGATCAAGTACGTACGAGCTACTCGGCGCTACGGCCTCACCTCGAGGCTGGAGCAACAGGGTGCCCAAGCTGCTGGATCATACGGGCACCAGCTCCATGGCGTTTTCGGCGATGCCATGACTCAATGCCGCAGGAAGTTAGGCAACGCCCTCGGCCCCAAGATGTCGGGCAGATGCTTGACGACCCTGATCGACTTGAAGGCAGCAGGACGCGACCCAGCATGTAAGATGCCTTGCGGGCGCCTGCGGCTATGGCTTTCTTGTTGGACACGACAGCCGAGCATCCGCGACGGCATCAATCGTACGTGGCCTACCTTGGTTCGTGATTTGTCGGCAGTCCCTCAGGCTCAGCGTGCCAGGCACATTCGAGGGCCCCAAGGAACCGTGATATGCTACCTGCTGCAGGCTGGATGGCGGCCTGTTTCTCCTACATGTTGGATCACCCCTAGTTGTGGCGACGGGCTCGAGCACAGTTGGCAGTTCGGGGTCGATCAGCTCACAGGTGTTGACAATATAGACATGCCCAATGAGTTCTTTGAAGAATATGAGCGCACTGTGTCTGCAGGTCTCTGGCAACGAGCAGCTCAGCATTACGAAGGTGCAGGGCTCGAAGCTGGAGCTTGCAACCACTCGTACCGACGACTTCTTCAGCACCTTGAGGGCGCACCAGGAGGTCGTCGCCTCGCTGGCCTGATGCTGGCGATTGCTGTTGGGGCTTCGTGGCCACGAATGCGACGACAGGAGCGAGCCAAGCAGGAGATGTCACTGGATTGCCTTCGATGCCGTGGTCATCGAGAGACAGCCTTTCACCGTGTTTGGGCCTGTGAGGGCAAGTGTCAGCACGACATGTCTGGTCTCACCGAGAAGTATGTGGGTGAAGCCTATGCGCAGGGGGAGGCAGATGCCTGCTTCTGGACGCGAGGCCTCATACCTTCAGCATGGTTGACAGTGGAGTCCCCTCCGAGTGACGAGTCCTGGAGTACGACCGGAGGCGAGTACGTCGACGGCTGCTTCGGGGAGGGCACGCAGGAGGAGCCACTATACGTTTTCGGGGACGCCAGTGGCGGCCCAGAGAGCAGGGACCTGCGGCTACGGAGAGTTGGCTGCGGTCTTGCTTGCTACCACGACCTGTCTGAGAACATGGAGCTGTTCCTGGGAGTGTGGGGGAGGACTTCCAGGAGTGCGACAAACAGTTCCACGAGGTGAGCTTCTCTCATTTTACCTTGCCCTGCGGTGCAGCGCGGGGCATGTGGTTTACACGACTGACAACGAGAGCGTGATCATCGGCTGGTACACTCAGAAGTATCGTAACCCAGTTGGACCCGACAGTGATTTGTGGTGGAAGCTCGGACAGCATCTTGACGCACATCCCAGTTTGCAGTGCACAATGTTGTTCGTCCACTCTCACCTCGAGGCCCTGGACCTGCTACAGGGCAAGGCGCCCAAGCTGCTCGTCACAGGCAATACTGCGGCTGACGCCTTTGCCTCGCTCGCTGTGGACAGGGCCAGAGTGTCGGGTGCAAACAGAGCGAGAGTGCATCAGATCGAGAATAAAGCGTTCTTGGTTCGCATGAGAATTCTGCAGAGTACAATCGAAGCATTGGCCAGTGAACAGGAGCATGAGAAAAGCCTTGGTAGGAAAGCTGCCCGTCGAGCCCAGCCTAGGCCTCCTGCCCCATCCATCTGTGCTATGTTTTCGTCTCAGCATGTCTCATGCGAATCTAATGTCAATAAGTGCAGTAGGTGCAAAGGCACGGCCACTAAAGCGAAGCGTAAGGACTGGCTAACCTCCCCTTGTTTCGAGCTAATTAATGTTGACGGGGCTTTCTTTGACCCCCCCCCCTGGGCGGCGGGTGCATATAGCAGGGGGTTTTCCCGACCCAAGTCATAATTTGAGGCATCACGCGGGACTGGGAGTTTGGTTCTGTTCAGCGTGCGGGTTCTATGCAGCTCAGCAACTTAAAGAACTAGCAAAGCCGTGTGTTGGCCGAATCGAGGGTAATCGTAACGTATACCTCGATCGGATTTCCCGTGGAATTTGGCCTAAGGCTTACAGCAAAGCCGAGCTAACCAAGAAGCAGAAATCCAGTGTTTAATTCTGTCACCCCGACCTAGTCGCTATATCCAGAACTCCAGAACTCCTCCTCCTCCTCCTCCTCCTCCTCATCCTCCTCCTCCGCCCTCCTCCCTCCTCCTCCTCCTCCTCCTTCTCCTCCTCATCCACCTCCTCCTCCTCGTCCTCCTCTTCCTCCTCCTCCTCCTCCTCCTCCTCCTCCTCCTCCCCCTCCTCCTCCTCAGCTTTCCTCCTCCTCCTCCTCCTCCTCCTCCGCCGTGGCGGCCGCCCCCCCCCCCCCCCCCGCCCCCCAGCCATCTCCAACGTGCACTACAGGACGAGTGGTGAGGCGTGTGGTCAGAACGTCAGAACGTCAGAACGTGCACTAAAGGACGGGTGGTGGTGAGAGGAGGAGGAGGAGGAGGAGGAGGAGGAGGAGGAGGAGGAGGAGGAGGAGGAGAGGAGGAGGAGGAGGAGAGGAGGAGGGAGGAGGAGGAGGAGGAGAGAGGAGGAGAGGAGGAGGAGGGAGGAGAGGAGGAGGAGGAGGAGAGGAGGAGGAGGAGGAGGGAGGAGGAGGAGGAGGGGGGGAGGGGGAGGGGGAGGGGCAGGAGGAGGAGGAGGAGGAGGAGGAGAAGGAGGAGGAGGAGGACGACGAGAAGGCAGAGCTCAAAGCTCGAAAACAAAATCGGAGCGGCGGGTGTTTGGCAGTTTTGGGCCTGGCCTCGCTGGGCATCGGGGGAACGCGAACAAACAACTCGGGACAAAGAGCACCGACCCCGGGGAAGTGGTCCGGACCTCCGTGGCCCACGCATTGGAAAAACTGGAGCAGCCGGATGCCTGGGAACGGCCGACCGTTCAACAATGAAGTGACGTTTCGAAAAAACGGCCGCTCAGGTGGCTACATGCTCCACCATGGCCTCCAAAAGATGTAACGCTCCGGGGCCCACGCATCGAGCCTGGGCTATGGAGACCGAACTTGGGATTTCTGTCTGGGCGGCAGGCGACCACTGGACACGGCAGAGTACGGGCCGCAGAGGCAAGGACACCAGGGGAATTACCCTAGATGAAGGCGCGCGTCCCTGCACTGGGGGCGATAAATGGCGCGTCGACTGCACCGGGGGGGCGAGAAGTGGGGGGGAGAGAGAACGGTGCACTCCTCGGGCCCCAGAGGCCTCTTGTGGGCCCAAAGGGCCCCGTTCTGCCGCCCTCGCCGCCCCGCCATTGATCGCCCCCCCGCCCTGTGACGCGACGCCCCCCCGCTGTTCCCGCCGTCCGGCGGCCCCCCGGGGGGGCCGCCTCGGGCTGCCGGGCCGTCGGAGGTCGGCTCGGGAGGAGGAGCTGGCCCCGGGGAAGTGGTCGGGACGCTCAGGGGGACCCCCGTGGTGAGGACAAGCAGGACGTCGGGGCGTCTGGGGCATCGCCGCCAGTCGTTCGCGAAGTCGTCGCCGGGAGCCGGAGCTTCGGCATCGTGGCCGTGCAGGCGGCAGGAGAGGTGCATCACGGTTCGATGGACTCCGGAGTCGTTCTGGGAGTTCCCAAGGATCTCGCGGCCCTCGTCCCCGGGAGCCCGCGCGACTCCTCCTCCTCCTCCTCCTCCTCCTCCTCCTCCTCCTCCTCCTCCTCCTCCTCCTCCTCCTCCTCCTCCTCCTCCTCCTCCTCGTCCTCGTCCTCCTCCTCCTCCCAGGAAGTCTTGGGCATCTTGGGCGCATGGCTGCCAAGACCTCTTGCCTCTCTGCACCTGGGAGAAAAAATCACAGCACGGAGGACCGAGGACCCAGAAGCGAACTGACCTTGCATGCACGCTGCTCCCATCGTAACTTAAGGGCCGGATCCCAGAAATAACCTCGAGCGCCCAGGACAGTATCGGAACGGTGTCGAACGAGTATCGCCCCCCAGAGCCCGACGAGTGAAGGCCCTCCAGTTTCGGCACGTTCGTGGTGCTCGAGATTCTTTCTGGTGGCTGATCATAATCTTGGATCCAGCTTTATGTTGGGCCTGTCCCCCTACAGGGGGATTGTCGACGAAAAATAAGAAATACCCCAAAATAGTCCAAACATAGTCCAAAAATAATATGGGGACTATTTTTTGAGCATGTTTGGACCATTATGGAATATGTTTGGAATATTGCTTATTTTTCGTTGAAAATCACCCTGTAAGGGGACAGGCCCGACTTAAATCCAGCTGCAGCACTGCTGACGTCTCCGCCGGCACTTCAGCCTCGGGGTGCGCCGCCGCGACGGCAAGAGAAGACATACCACACCGCCGATGCGGAGGCACTCGGACCCAAAGGTCCCAGATTCTGGACGTTCCAGGGGGCAGCTCTTGAAGGGCAACTGGGACACACAAATAAATAGACACAAATAACCAGATTCCCCATATTTTCTAATGTTTTCTGGGAGTCTGTCTTCCCCCCATTTCCCATATTTCCCAATTTTTTTGGGGGGGGGAATCGACGATGAATTGTGTCTATGTGTTTTTTCTCCCTCCCGAGCTCTCACACGTCCCGGGTCGCGTTTCGGCCACACGCCAGAGCGAGCCTAGGCAAGAGCGACCATTGGTGCGCGACTACTTTCGGGGGCCGCGGGGAGGCCAGACCCGAGCGCGCAAGACGCTGCCATCGCATCGAGTTCAATCATCCAGGGACCCGCACCAAAGAGCACTCTGGCGAAAGGTCCGTCCTACGTGTAGCCGAACTTCTCGATGCCCCAGGGGCAGACTTTTCTTGCCGCATCACGACCACACTGGCGACAACGTGAGGAACGGCGGCACCACCGAGGTCGAAGCAGAGGGAGTCGGTATATGAGCAATCCCACCGCCGGACCGCGCTCGACCGCTCCTCCCAGGGGAAGCGAATACGCCGACAGGGAGGGAGAACTGCAGGCGAAAGGGGAGGAGCGAAGGACGAGGACGGAGGCAGCCAGCTGGCGGCACCCAGCAGGAGGCCGAAGCGAACGAGAGGCCGCCAGGCTCCCAGCCCCCCGTCGTTGTAGCTTGGTCCAGGTCGTCGACCCCCCCAGAGGTCTCGGCCCAGCTGGGACGCACAAGGACACCCTGGCAACTACAGGGCAGCTTTTAACACATAGGATTTTTAAAATATTGGATTTAATACATGAGTAATGTATGAATAAATGTATGCATGAACTACTCATCGTTGTTTTCAATACTAAATCCCTGCATGTTCAATACATGATCCGCACGCGGAGCATGTATTAAAAACGGCAGTGTAGAACCGCATGTCCTCCTCGGAGGCGTGCGTCCGACTCGGTAGAACGATCCTGCAGCGCAGCGTTTCCCGAGCGGTGTGGCCAAGAAGCGCCCGCCACAACGCACGCATAATAATGCCGGGGAGGCGCCGACCGTTCTCCCCCTGGGGGGCCGGGATCTCTTCCTGGAGCCCTCTCCTGGCCATCGCTCGGACACGTCCATTCCCTGTGCTTTTTTGTCGGTGTCGCGCGTGTGTTTGTTCGCCAGATGGTCGAGGATGCTCCTCCAAAGGTCCTCGCCGAAGGAAACATGCACACGTCCGAGCGATGCCAAGTCTCTCGACGGTCCCTTGGGCCCGGCGAGGGCCCCCTCGGAGACGGCACAGGGCGCAGGCGCGCCCCCCGCCGTGGTGCCCCCCTGGCCCGAGGGAAACCCGGGCTCGGGGCACGCCCCTCGGCGCGCCACGGCCGCCGGACCAGCGCACGCCGCCGCAAGACGAGGCCAGGACGAGGAGCGCACCGGGGGAAGACAGATCGAGGATCTTGGATCGGGGAGACTCGGGTCGGGCGAAAGGGGGGGATAGCAAAGGGGGGGTTTGGGAATCAGCTCACGTATATAGCTGATTTTCCCGGCGCCTCCCGGCGCCGGAGGCGGCCATGTATCGAGGAATGGGCCCCTCGGTGAGGCCGAAACCAGCTGCATGCAGCAAATTTCGTAACCCCCCCTTTCCCAGTCCCCCCCTTTCGCCCGGCCCGAGAGACGTAGAAGTCTCGGGCTGGCCTGACGGGGCCGCCACGAAAATGACGAGGCCCAATCTGAAATGTGACGCGAGCTCCCGCTGTAAACATCCCCATGAAGACTTGACCGTCCAAGAGTCCAGGACGCGCTCGTCAAATCGTCGGCAAACCCGAACACTAACGTACTCGAGTCTTACGTTTCCCCGATCTGAGATCCGGCGGATCCAGAAGATGTCTCGGGCGCCGCAGCCTTCTCAGAGCACCCCGGAACGCTCTGAGAGCGTCCCGGAGCACCCTGGAACGGATTTGTCTGAAACAGGGACCGACCGTCCCGGCATTCCTACAGGCAAAAGATTCTTAGAACACTTGATGGGCCCGTGGTAAGCGAAGGAAAAAGCAACTGCATAAACATAGACTTTTGGCGCTCCGCGCAGATTTCTTGGATCTGCGGGGGGCGGCGCTGGAGGCGCTGCCGGGGGGGCCCAGCGCGGATCCAAGAACTGCGCGCGGAGCGGCAACAGTTTATGCTTATGGCGTTGTATGTCCTTCTTCGATGCAGGCAAGCCAGGACGCCCCGCCACTGCTTCATTCTCCCCAGACCCCCGACGTCGTGCTTCTTTCATCCCGAGTCGTTTTGTTCGACGGTCCTGAGGCCTGGTTAAGGGTCCCCGGAGGCCGAAAGTAGCGACAAAAACCTCCCGCCGTGATGTTCTCACAGCACGAGGGGGTCTGGGCCCTCCTCCCCGCCCCGCCCGACGCTTCGGACGCCCGAAATGGGCACGGAAAACATGGGCACAATACCCAACAACAAATGTTGTCCCGAACCAACAGTGGCCGCTGTTGGGCAGGAGGCCTTCTGCCCCAAACGGACACAGGCCGCGGTGGCGTGAACAACGAATCCTGTTCAGAATGAACAGGAACTGCTGTTGGGCATCGGACCCATTCTTTCCGTACCCATTTCGGGCGTCCAGAGACGCTGGGCCTCGCGCCCGTGGCCGCGAGCCACTCGTGGCGGGCGGCCGATGGGGGGGCGGCCCGCCGCCGGGCCCGCTCCAGGGAGGGCAGGGGCAGCGGAGGCCCTGCGGGGCAGGCCCAGACGCCTCGACGCCTCGGCGTGCTCGCGTCGGAGAGCTGCGAGGGCCCCCCCGGGACACGCCAATAAACAGACACCAAACCCAGGATTCCCTGCTATTTTCTCATGTGTTCTAATTTTTGCTCGTCTCCCCCCCCCCCCTCACCTCCCACAGCTTCCCATCGCTCCCCGGCGGTCGACGATTCGGTGTGCCTGTGTGTGTTTTCCCTCTTGAAGATAGGTAGGTTTTCATCCATGGGGGGGCAATACAGAGGGGGGGGGGGGGAGAAACGTGAGCCTTTCGTATCCCTTTTGTGCCCCAGGGGGCGCGTGGAGGAGCTTTTCCAGAGGGCACACAAAGGGCGCACTCTTCCCCACCCCCCTTCCATTTCCCAGACCCCCGACGTCGTGATTTGCTCACAGCGTCGACCCCCAGAGGTTTGGACTGCTTCCTTAGGGCCAGTCTTCATCCTGAATAGTTTTTTGACTGCCCCGAGGCCCGATAAGGGCCCTCACAAGCCGAAAGTAGGGAAGACAAAAGGGCATAAACATAAACGTTTGGAGGTCCGCGCGGATTTCTTGGATCTGCGCTGGGCCCCCCTCCCTGGTGTGCGGAGCGCGCCAGGGGCGGCGCCAAAAGCGCCGCCGCCAGTGGGGGCCCAGCGCGGATCCGAGAACACCGCGCGGAGCGCCAAAAGATCATGTTTACGCAGTTTCTTCGAGATGTATGGCTGATTCAAGCTCGATGTTTCATCCCCCGAGCTGGTCCCCTCCCCAGCGCTGCTCCCTCCCCAGCGTTATCCCCTCCAGCGTAATGCAGTCTTTTCTCCTTCGTGCGAGGGCGTCTGGGTTCATCGCGCCCCCATCACCGAACGCCCGACCCGGACATGCGACGTCCCGATTTGCCAGGACGGCGTCCCCGGAAGTCCGACCCTTTCCCAGGGACTGGTTTTTCGTGGCGAATCTATTTTTTGGCGGTCCCGAGGCGAGGGCCCCCCGGGGCCGAAAACAGCCCAAAACCTCCAGTTCGAATCTTTTGCGACGCGGTTTTTTGCCCTGACTCGTTTTGTGGCGGTCCCAAGGCCCGGCGAGGGCCCCCTGGGGCCGAAAATGGCCAAAAGCCTTCCGTCCTGATTTTTTCCAGACGCGATCACGTCTGGGAATCTGGGAGGACGTCTGTTTGGACGCCCGAAATGGGCACGGAAAGAATGGGCACAATGCCAAACAACAAATGCTGTCCCAAAACAACAGCGGCCGCTGTTGGGCAGGCGGCCTTCTGTCTCGAATGGACACAGGCCGCGGCAGCGTGGACAGCGAGTCCTGTTCAGAATGAACAGGATCCGCTGTTGGACATTGCACCCACTCTTTCCGTGCCCATCTCGTCCGTGCAGAGTCTGGTCTCGCCATCGCTCGGACGTTCATTCCTCGTGTATTTTTCGATGTCGTGCGTGTTCATTTTTTCGCCAAATGATCAAGGATGGTCCTCGATGCCCGTCGCCGAGAAAAAATGCACACGTCCGAGCGATGCCAAGTGGTGCCCGAGCCCGCAAGCGGCGCCTCCTCGGCGCCGCCCCGCCCCGCCGGCACCGCTGGCGGCGGCGAGCGCGGTCGCGGCGGCACGCTCGCCGCCGCGGGCGCCGGCACCGCGCGCGGGGCGACGCCCGCCTGCCGGCCGGCAGGGGCGCCGCCCGGCCGCCGACCGGCGGCGCCGCCGACGACGCCACCGTGCCAGACCTCCCCTCCCACCCGCCGCCCTCCATGCCTCTGGAGGCCTGGAAGTGGGCACCAACACCAACACAGCAGATCCCAGATTATTTCGGCGTCGGTGGTCATGGTTCGGTCACCTCGGACGCCAGAACATCACCACCATCGCCGAGATCGGGGTCTCCGTCCCTCGGTGGAGGCACGCCGCCGATATTGGTGTTGGGGTCAACCTGTAAGCCTGCGATACCTTCCGACCTCCCTGGAAGGTGCGGAAGAATCCATCGAAACTCATGGAAGCCTTAGGCAGCTCAAGGGAACCCGCGTAGATCACATCGAAAAAGGGGCGGAAGGTGAGGGCGGAAGGTCCGGCAGCATCAGGGGGAGGGTCCTCGCGTTGTGAAACCATCACGACGGGAGGTTTTTCGCTGTTTCTGGCCTCCAGGGGCCCTTCCTGGGCCTCGGGGCCGTCGAAACACGACTCAGCATGAACAAACGGTCCCAGGGAAAGGGTCCAGACATCTGGGGATCAATGTTATGAAAAAAGTCACGACGTCGGGGGTCTGGGTTGGAAGGCCTTTCATAACCCCCCCACCCAATACAGTCGGACCGAGGCGTAAGATTGAGGTCGGTTCGGGGATGGTGCCCTCATGTTCTTCGTGTTTGTTGGATGCTCTCGTGCATCCTGGGGGAGGGCACCCCCCAAGGATCTTAGGGTTTGGGGTGCATGGGCCGGCGGAGGGTCTCATTCATGTTCTTGAAGGGTGCTATTCTGGCCTAGGTCCGACTGTAATCTGAAAAAAATGTCGCCTCGCCATGTGTTCTGAACGCACCCAAGTAGACGAAGCCCGCACCGCGGCAATTCTCACTGCAAACCTTGCATCCGAGGCGGAGTTCGCCCTGGTAGCCGAGGCGCCCTCTCGAAGATGGAAGGCCGCGCGTCGGAACAAACGGCGCGGCGCCATTTTTGGTTGCGCGCGCTTATTGACGGATTGGGGCCCAAGAGTACTTCAGATTTCGTAATAAAAAGGAGGGGGTCACAACCCTCCCAGACGAGGAGTTTTAGACCCCCCCAGACCATCCATGAAAGGGCGGCCCTTTGCCCAGACCCCCCCCCGAACCCTACAAGACAGCTCAAATTAGACCCCCCCCGAATGTGACCCCACCCCACTTTGTTATGGAATCCGGAGTATTGGGAAAGTGATCATCATTCTCCCGCTGCGGCCACCGCTCAGGCCTCCGCCGTCGTCGTCCTCGCCGCCCGCGGGCCAACGTCCCAGAGATCCGATGCTCTGACAAAAATCTGGGCGGCCCATTTTCAGAGATTTTCGGCCTCCAGGGGCCCTGAACGTGCCCCTGGACCGTCCAAAAACGACTCTGGCCCTAAGGAAGCGGTCCAGACCTCCAGGGGTCAACGCACCGGAAGAACTGGAATGCTGATGCTGCATGTCTGGGATTTGGCCAGAACTCCGACGACCCTCAAATCTGGGCATCTCATATGTTTGACACCGGGGGTTTTCGCTGGGCTTCGGGCCCCTGGACCATTACAGATCGATCCAGCTGGAAAAAATGGCGAGGGAAGATAGGGGCTTGGGGCTCCAATAATGATTGCTCACGATGTTGTTGTTTGTCGCTACGTCGGATCTCCGACCGTGTGAAATGCTGCTCCTCCATGTCGACCTGAGGAGCCCGTTGTCGGGCCCTCAGAGATGGACCCGGGGGCGAAGAGACGGGCCCTGCAAGGGAAGGGGTCGGGACCTCTGCGGCCGCGGATGGAACAACTCAGGTCGGCCGATGTCAGAGCCCAGCGGCAACGACGACGGCGGCGACGGCGACGGCGACGGCAACGAGGACGAGGAGGCGACGACGATGACGACGACGTCCAGCCGACGACGGCGACGGCGGCGCTGCCGACGACACCGGCGGCCGACCGACGCCGACGGCGACAGCACGAGGCGAGGGCGCGCTCAGGGCGACGCCCGCCACTGGTCGGTAGTCGTCGTCGTCGTCGTCGTCGTCGTCGTCGTCGTCGTCGTCGTCGTCGTCGTCGTCGTCGTCGTCGTCGTGGTCGTCGTCGTCGTCGTCGTCGTCGTCGTCGTCGTCGTCGTCGTCGTCGTCGTCGTTGGTCGGCGTCGTCGTCATCGTCGATCGTCGTCGGCGGCGTCGTCGTCGTTATCGTCGGCGTCGTCGTCGATGTCCCCATCTTCCTCTTGACCACGGCGTGCCTTTTTGTTGTTGCTGTGTTCGGCCTCCAGGAGCCCCCGCCGAGCCCAAGGCCCGAGGAAAAATTGCCCAGGGCGAAAAAAAACGGCCTTGGGGAGCGAGGAGAGAGCGAGGAGAGAGGGAGGATGAGGAGGAGGAGGAGGAGGAGGAGGAGGAGGAGGACAGGTGGACACTCTAGCAATCCTACGTAGCACCCCGCAGATGCGGATAAGTGAGGGGGCGGTGGGGGCGTCGGCAGTCTGCGAGACTCTGGAGAAGCCCGCCGTAGGCGCCACAGTTTCACAGATTATGCAACGAGTCCGCCGCAGGCGCCGATTTTTTCGTTAAACCAATGCGGGTAGGTCGCGGGTGGGTCGCAAATGGGTCGCGGGTGGGTCGCGGGTGGGTCGCTGTGGGGTCGCTGGTGGGTCGCGGGGTGGGTCGCGGGTGGGTCGCAACTGGGTCGCGGGTGATTCGCGGCGGGTCGCGGATGGGTCGCAGGGTGGGTCGCGGGTGGGTCGCGGGGTGGGTTGCGGGGTGGGTCGCGGGTGGGATGCGGGTGGGTCGCGGGTGATTCGCGGCGGGTCGCGGGGGGTGGGTCGCGGTGTGGGTCGCGGGGTGGGTCGCGGGGTGGGTAGGGGGTGGGCCGCGGGTGGGACGACGACAACAAACAAACGAACAAACAAGCAAGCAAGCAAACAAACAAACAACAACAGCAGCAAAAACAACAACAACACAACAAACATAATCCTCACCACGGATCCCCACTTCAGCCACGCACCCAGGGAACATGAATGAAAGTTCGGCCCCCCTCACTCTGATGACTGTTATAAAATGTGTTTCAAATGCTTCGAACATGTGGTGAGATAATTGAAACATGTTGAAAAGTCTGACACATGTTTTGAAACATGTCTTAGAAATCTGAAAAAAAATTGGCACAAGGCCTCCTCTCCATTGATCGTCTCCCACAAGTCTACCTCTCAAGGTCCCCACCAAAAAGCACGGCGTCAGAGATCCGGGTCGGTCGGTCGTCGATGGCACATCGTCGACAGCATCGTCGTCGGTGTCGGTCGGCCGTCGTCGGCGTCGTCGTCGTCGTCGGTGTCGTCGTCGTCTTCGCCGTCGTCGTCGGCGTCGTCGTTATTCGTCGGTGTCGTCGTCGGCGTCGTCGCCGTCATCGGCGGTGTCATCGTCGTCGTCATCGTCGTCGGCGGCGGCGGCGGCACCGTCAGTGGAGGCGATGTCGGTCGACGTTCTTCTTGTCGAGGTTGCCGTTGCCGTCGTCAACGTCGTCCGAGCGGGACGCTGGTCGTAGTCGTCGTCGTCGTCGTCGTCGTCGTCGTCGTCGTCGTCGTCGTCGTCGTCGTCGTCGTCGTCGTCGTCGTCATCGTCGGCATCTTCGCCAGTCGTCTCGTCGTCGAGGAATCGAAAGCGGCGGACGATGGGGAGGAGGGGGAGGAGGATGCAGGATGCGGAAGAGGAGCGGGGAGGGAAAGGTGGAGGAACCTGTCCCATCTCCTCTCCGATCCTCCTCGTCCTTCACTCCCCCGTCCCGATCCCCCAATCCCTCCCCCTTCTCGTTCTCCTTCTCTTCTTCTTCCTCTACCACCTCATCCTCCTGCTCCACTCCCGTTCTTGGGGCGACGGCAAGAAAAAACAACAACGGCCAGCATAAAGAAGTCAAGATCTCTGAGAGCCGGCGGGTTTGGAAGATGAGCTGGCCACTGCGGCCAACGCTCTGAGATCGGTCTGCTCCGTTAACCAGATACCCCTGATAATAATTGGGCGCCCGAGTAATCCGGGATAACTGTGGTCCAGGTAACTCCTCTGGTTTCGGGTCCCACAACACGAATATGTAGTTACCCCTTACCCCCAGCCCTGATGACCCGGTGCTCTGAAATACTGCCCCGGAGATAAGAAAAGTTGCCAGTAAGTCTCAGCATAGAAGACGGGACGTACAATTTGAAGAGGAGGGGGAGGGGCAGGAAGATAAGGATAAGGAGGCAGGCAGCTCCAAGACGGCAAAACACTCCAGCCTGTTGTGGAGACGTGGAGACGGGCCAAAGCGAACTTAGCCCCGGGGCTGACAAAGGTCGGTCTCACCGCTCCCCACCGCCGACCAACAGTGTCTTGGCCAGAGATGGTCAACTCTACGGTGCTCATGCATGGGGACGGTGTGTACATGATCATCCAGGGCACGCGGTTAAGCTCTGGAGCGATCCATACGTTCTTACCGGTCCGGCCTGACTTCCGCAACCTTCCCAGTAGTCGTTGCCACCGCCGCCGCTAGCCCCGCTCGCCAGGACCAGCTTCGTGTCCCACGTCGTCTCTGGACTGCCCCAGGGCCCGTCAGAGGCCCCCAGAGGTAGAAAAATGTTGCTGAAATCTCCCGCCGAGATGCTTCTAGCCGCGCGAGGGGGTCGTGGATCCATGGGGTCCGAAATCTGCTCTGGGCCTGTCATGGGATGCCTGCTGGTGAGATTTTCGAGGCCGATCTGACCGCGGCAACCCACTCAGGGCGAAAGACGTCTCGAACCTCCAATCTCGTATCCAAGGCCGTCCGCGGCGACAGGTCAAAAGAAAACCGACCGAACCGACAGCGAAACCTAAACCGACCGAAACCAACAGACCGCAGAGCAGCCTGGAAAGGCGCAGCGACGCAGCGACAGACATCAACGACCGCCCGAGCCGAACAGACTGCAACGCAACCGACTCCGACGCAGCCGGCGCCAATCGAACCGCGAGCTCCCTCGACGGGGCCCTCCAAGAGTGGGGGGAGACAACAAATACCGATACCCGACACCACTGCTCCCCGGAGCTCTCCTGGGGTGCATCCTGACCAGAATCTCGAAGAGAAATCCGCCGGAGTGACGAGAGCTCTGCAGGACAAGCAGTGGTACCGGCATCTTCTCCTCCGCTGAAACGCCGCCGCTGCCGCCAGAAGCCCTGCAACCCAACATGTTGCGCAGCACATCTACTTTCGCCTTGGGTCGGGCGTGTCCTCGTTCCAAAAGAAAAAGAAAATAGTCAAACATGGTTGAAAAACACGCAAAGATGGTGGAAGAATCGTCCCCAGACTATTGTTGGACTATTCTTGAGTCTTCCTCCTGTAGCGACGTGCCCGACTTAAATCTGCTTTGGCGAGGCGGGGATTTATCCATATCCGCCACCTGGGAACCGGCGTCCTGGTGCCCCAGCGGGCGGTGGATGTGGATAAAGTTTGGCCCCCGGGGGCCCGAATATGTCCATATCCACCGCCTGCCGACGCCCCCGAAATTCATCCTCCAGGCGGTGGCCATGTACAAATTAGGAATCGAGCTCTATACACTGACGCCTCTTCCGGCCCTGCATTAGAATTTGCACTGAAGAGCGGATCCTGGTGTGTACGGGACCCTGGTGTATACACTTTCCGTTGCTTCCTCAGGACATCGGGGAACAAAAACATACACCACACCGCCCCAGCGCCGTCCTTGACCCTCCAGAAATCCTGGGATTGAAAAACAGCCCGCCACTGGTCATCTCCTCCGCTGAAACGCCGCCGCTGCCGCCAGAAACCCTGCAACCCAACATGTTGCGCAGCACATCTACTTTCGCCTTGGGTCGGGCGTGTCCTCCTTCCAGAAGAAAAAAGAAAATAGTCAAACATGATTGAAACGCAGCCCTCCGCTGGTAATGTCCGTGTTCCCGCTTCCGGCACGTCCCCGCCCCGGAGCCTCCGCCGCCTTCCGCCAGGCTCCCGCCAGGCTTCCGCTGGCGGGCCCGCCGCCGCTCCACTCCCGCCCGCCGCCGCCGGCCTCTCCCCTTGCCGGGGGCGCGGCGCGCCAAAGGCGAGGCGCCTTTCTGCCCGAAGGACCCCCCGACGGCACCTCCTTCCATACGACGTCGATCCCCCAGAGGTCTCGACCCCCCGACCCTGGGTCGGGCATGTCCCCCTACAGGCGGATCTTGGACGAGAAACATGTTGAAATCATCAAGAGGTGTTCAAAAAGAATCCGAAACACTACAAATGTCGTCCCAATGCGATTTGTTTCCCATTTTTGAACGCTCCTCTTCTAGAGGGACAGGCCCGACCTAACCCCGACCCCCTCGAGCCATTGAGGAGAGCAATGAATTACCGTGTTGGAAGGCAGGGGTTGGGAGGACGAAGGGCATGGGCAACAGCATTCGGATGCAATGCGCGATACCGTCCACCGCCTACGGGCAATGACGTCCTCGGTTCTCGCAGCCCCATCCTCCCAACCCGATAACTCTCTGAGCCCTGAAAACATCCTGCCGGGAGGTCTTTCGCCAGCTCGGCCTCCCAGGGGGCCCCCTGCACCGGGCCTCGGGACTGTCAAGAACGCCTCACGATGAGAAACGGGCCCCCCCGGCGAGGGGCCCCCTGGGCCCCTTGCCCCGGAGGGGTATTTCACCCCGAGCCGCTTTTTGGCGGCGAGCGCGGTGGGGAAGTGAGAAGGAGAAGGCCTTCTCAGAAGGCGGCGGGACTTCTCAGAAGCCCTCGCGCCTTCTGAGAAGTTTTCCTGCGTCTTCGGGGAAAGCTTAGGAACAAATCTCGCTCCGAAGGCCGGGGAACCTCCGAGCCTTCTGAGAAGGCCTTCTCCTCCTCCCTTCCCCCCCCCGCGCTCGCCGCCGAGTTTCGCCGACGGCCCCAGGGCCCGGCGAGGGCCCCCAGAGGCCGGAGGTGGCCCCAGAGGCCGCCCCCCTCGCCATCGCTCGGCGGCGCACCTGCCCCGTTCCTCTGTGGTTTTTCGGCCTCGTGCGCGGATTGTTGCTCCGCCGGGTGCTCCCCGATGCGGCGCCGGGGTCCTCGACGAGGAAAGAAAAGTGCACCCGTCCGAGCGATGCCAAGAACATGGCGATTTTCCCGTGCATGCTTTCCGGCCTCGTGCGCGGATTTGCTCCGCCGGGTGCTCCCGGATGCTGCGCGGGGGTCCTCGACGAGGAAAGAAAAGTGCACCCGCCCGAGCGATGCCAGTGCCCCCATGGTGATTCTGGCTACGCCCCCCAGGGCGGGGCTCCCAAGGCCGAACACGACCCCAAACCGTCCTTCCCCGAGGCCCGACGCAGCGAAACAAAAAATACAGCATCGTAAACAAATCACGCCTGGAACCCTGTGGACCCCCTCTGCCTGGATCATCCCTCTGCAAAAAGGCGACCACGCCTGGCTCGAACAAACTGAGACGACGCCGGGATCTCAGGGTTGGTGATTTCGGCTGCGCCCCGCGGCGGGCAGGGTGGCACGCCCCACACCGCCCAAAACTCGCCGCCGCCGCCGCTGCCGCACGCCTCCCCGGCGGCGCCGCCCAGCCCGCTGCCGCCCAGCCCGCAGGCGGCCAGCTCGGCGGCACCCACCGGCGCCCCGCCCAGGCGCACGCGGTCGAGGAGGTCGCGGAGCCGCCCCACCTCTCTGGGGCAGGATCGGTCAGCATCGACTGAAGAAGGAAGACAACCATGTAAACATAAACATTTGGCGCTCCGCGCGGAGCGCCAAACATCTCTGTACATGCCTCTTCCCCTCGTCGCATCGACTCCCCGACCACCTCGCGCCGTGAAAAAATCACGACGGGAGGTCTTGGGCCACTTTCCGCCTCCTGGGGGCCCTCACGGGGCCTCGGGGCCGTCACAAAAGACTACTCCGGATCCGTCACAAAAGACTACTCAGGATGAAAAACCGGTCCCGGAGAAGGGGTCCAGACCTCTGGGGGTCGACGCTGCGCAACAATGAAGGGGCCCTGGGACACACAAAAAAATACACACAAATAGAAAGACTCCCCATATTTTCCTGTATTTTCTGGGTTTCTGTCTTCCCCCCCACTTCCCATATTTCCTCATATTTTCTGGGGAATCGACGATTACTTGTGTCTGTGTGTTTTTTCCCCTCCTGAAGCAATCACGACGTCGGGGGTCTGGGACTGGCAGGTCGGCTCGCATCGACGTGCCCGTCGGATCCTGGCGTTGCCTGCTCTGCTGCCGTGGCGAACGTGTGCGCCTGTTCCCCTGGGCCGCCCGGAGGCCCTCCCAGACCGATCCGGCTCGAAGAGTGGCGCGGCGAGAGGTAGAGTCGGGGCGTTGACCTAAGGAACCCTAAATAAGGAACTAGGCCCCTTTTTTCATAGGTTAACCTTCGACTTGCAACCAAAGACTTCAGGAAACATTGGGCAAGGTGTGGAACAATTAAGGAACACCGAGCCCCTCCCCAACGAAAAGGGTTCCTTCTTCAGCGCCCCGACTGTATACAGTCGGACCCGGGCCAGGAGAGCATCCCTAAAGAGCATCACACAAGAGAAAAGCCACAACGAGTGGATGGCTTGACAAAGCGGTGTGAGACCGAGAGCCGTCGTGAGACCGCCAGTGAGCTCCACGGTTCGATCGGTAGTGATATCGACAGAGCGAGATCGATCTCGCTCTGTCGATCAGTCGCCGTCGTGGCCGCCGCCGTTGCCGTCGTCGTCGGCATCGTCGTCGTCGCCGGATCGATGCGTCTATAGCGGTAGGACTGCGAGAGCGTCGCCGCCGCCGTCGGCGGCGGCGTCGTCGCCCTCGTCCTCGCCGTCGTCGTCGCCTCGTCCTCGCCGTCGTCGTCGTCGTCGTCGTCGTCGTCGTCGTTGCCGCCGTCGTCGCCGTCGTCGGCATCGCCGTCGTCGCCGGATCGATCGGACTACAGTGGGCCCCCAGGGGCGGGCGGGCGGCCGGCCGCCGGCGGGCGGCGCCCCGCCCACGTGCGGCGGTGGCGGAGGGGGGGGGCTGCGGCCGCGGGCGGCGACGCCGCCGCCGCCGCCGGCGACGGCGACGACGACGGCGACGACGACGACGACGACGACGACGAGGACGAGGCGACGGCGACGCTCTCGCAGTCCTGCCGCCATGGACGCATCGGCCTCCTTGGATCCAGGCCTCCCGAGCGGGGGCAGAGTGCAGTCGGACCTGGGCCAGATGAGCATCTCTCGAGAACATGAGGCCCTCCGCCGGCCAGAACACATAGAGCATCCAAGAGTGCCCTCGTCCAGATGCACCAGAACGTCCCACGCGCACGAAGAACATTAGGGCACCCTCCCCGAACCGACCTCGATCTTGTACCTCGGTCCGGCTGTGGACGCATCCTTCTCCTTGCCTTGGATCCAGGCCTCCCGAGCGGGGCCAGAGCAGGTGGGGTCGATGGATCACGCCGCATCCCCGATGCATCGCCGATGCACCAGCGACGTCGGGACAGGGACCGTGGGAAGGCACAGGAATCTCAAATCCTTCCTGCTTCTTGTAGAACAACAACTCCAGGAACCGTTTACCTCCACAGACCTTCGATGTCGTGACGTACTCAGTATGTGGTCCACTGCTCGTTAACCTGTGGGCAGGAAGCGAAGCCTTTCGTTCACCCAGCGATGGCAGTTCAGGCGCCATTCAGGACCCCTTCGGGTCCACTTTTCTGCTGTCCTCCAGCCCCTCAAGTTTATTGATTGTCACCCCCATTTCCCTGCCGCCCGGAGATCTGGACCCCTTCCCTGGGAACCGTCCGTTCATCCCGAATAATTATTTGACGGTCCCGGGGCCTGGTAAGGGCCCCCAGATGTCGAACACGGCGAACAAAAAGCCCGTCGTGATATATCCACGGTGCAAGGTCCGTGTCAGGACCCCCTTTCCCTCGTGGCCCTGGCAATGGCAAAAGGGGTCACCGCTGAGAGGGTCGCCACCTTCTCCCGGAAACGGCCCCCCTGGACACCCAGAGCCCCCCGGAACTTCCAAGCCAGCGTGGACCCCACACAATGAAGGTGGAAGCTGACGAGTGTGAGTGATGTTGTGTGAGCATATATATATATATATATATAGATATATGGTGCGGGCTATGTTCACTGAGCTGTCTGGTGCAAGCTGTTGTGTAAGCTACGTGGTGTGATCGATATGGGGTAAGCTATGCCGAATAGCGATGTGCTGTGAACTATGTGGTGCAAGCTGCGAGGTGTAACGTGTTTTGCGTCAACTATGTTGTGGAATCGATGTGGTGTGACCTATGCGGTGCGAGCTTTGTTTTGTACGAGAGGCGCTTACTCATGGTAACGTAACGAGATCCTCGGAAACTCACCAAACGCACGGGGCGCCCACGAGGCGCCCACGAGACGGACTGTGGCGAAACCTTGGGAACCCACCCAGCGCACGGGGCGCCCACGAGGCGCCCAGGAGTGCAAACATCGCAAACATCTGAGGAGGCCCACCCACGTGCTTGAAACGTGCAAGAAACGGTGCAGGCACTATTCTGGGAACAACCCTCCGTCCTCCTCGACCCTCGGTCGCCAGGAGGAGGAGGAGGAGGAGGAGGAGGAGGAGGAGGAGGAGGAGGAGGGCGAGAGGAGGTCTTGGTCAGGACCCAGTTCCTCCATGTTGGGGGGCACAAAGATGGCAATAGGTCAGGAGAGAAAAAAACGACTTAGGCTTGTACTGTACTTGTGCCACCCCCCAGTGGAGGGCGCACTGCAGCCCTCCCCGCGCCTTTCGCGGTGTCCACCAGAATCGATAAGATGATCTTCAACGCCACGAAATCTACATCGCCCTCCAGACGAATGTGCGGCCTCTGCGGGGAGGACATAAAAAACAATTAATGTTTAACTGCCCTCCGGCTTTTCTTCTCTCCTTCATGGGGGCAGAGGCGGGTTTGTTGTAGGAAGATCGCTCTTAACGGGAAGGAAGAAGATGCGAGCATCTGGCTGGGTTCGCTCTGTGATCCACCTCGGGACAACCCAGCCCTGATCGTCGACTTCCAAAAATTTCGACCCATTCCCCGAGACTGGTTCTTCATCCCGGGGGCCAGCGTGGGCAGAGGCGCGGTTTTGGGTAGGAAGATCGCTCTCAACAGGAAGGAGGGAGTTGTGAGCATCCGGATGGGTTCGCTCAGTGACCCACCTTGGGACAATTCACACCCGATCGTCGACCCCCAGAGGTTTCGACCCATTCCCCAAGAGGTTCATGATGAGTCGTCGAGAGGTTCCGAGAGTCCATCCCGAGAGGTTTCGGCCTCTTCTCCGAGAGGTTTCGACTCCCAGAGGCTTCATCCTGAGTCGTTTTCCGAAGGTCCCGGGGCCCAGCGTAGGCCCCCGGAGCCTGAAAGTTACAAAAACAAAAATCACGCAGAGCTTTTTTTTTTTCGAGAGGGACACGAGGGAGTCTGGGGAGGACGGGGGGATTACGAGAAAAATATTGGAGGCCTCGCGCGGCAACTTGAAACCCAAGTTGCATCGGATGACGGTGAATTTACGTCGGATTCACCTCGGACCTACGTCAAAGCATCGCCGCGCGAACGTCAACCCACATCTTACGTAGCGGACTTCTGGACTAGCAGATACAACTATCGCGGGCCACGCAAGACCTCCAGGATATCTCTCCACAGAAGGCAGAAGGAGGAGGGACACGCCTGGACCGAGAGCTGTCAGGGATCGACTGACCTGGGTCACTGCACACCTGGGTCAGTCGGGCCTTGTAGGATCCTGCAGGATCTCGCAGCTTCCTGCAGGATCCTGCACCCTGACCCAGGTCAGTGCACCCCTGGCCTGGCAAGATCCTGCAAGATCCGGCGCTCTAGCTACTTGAAGAAAAGGAGGGCGCTCCGAATGCACATACACATAAACGTTTGGCGCTCCGCGCGGATTTCTTGGGTCTGGCCTGGACCCCCTTCTTGGTGCGCGGAGCGCGCCAGGGGCGGCGCCCGAGGCGCCGCCGGGGGGGCCCCAGGCGCCGATCCAAGAAATCCCCGCGGAGCGCCAAAAGTTTATGTTTATGCAGTTTTTGTTCGTCTTCCTCGATTCCTGCAGGATCCTGTGCCTGACCTGGGTCGGTGCACCCCTGGATTTGCAAGATCCTGCAAGATCCAGCGCTCGAGCTGTGACCCCCGTTTGCATGGACCCCCGCCACCAGACCCCCCACGTCGTGACTTTCCCACAGCGTCGACCCCCAGAGGTCTGGAACCCTTCCCCAGGACTGGCTTTTCATCCTGAGTCGTTTTCTGACGGTCCCCGGGCTCGGTGAAGGCCCCGGGAGGCCGAAAAGTAGCCTCAAGTCGTGCCTGCAACCCTACAAGGGGATTTCGAGCGAAAAAAATTAAATTATGTAAAAAAATCAAAAAAAAAATGCTCAAGCATATTATTTTTGTTATAACTATTTTTGAATATTCCTCCTGTAGAGGGACAGGCCAAACTTCATACCAAGTGGCGATAAACCTCCCGTCGAAATTTCTCCACGGCGCGAGGGGGGCTGGGCCCCTTCTCGGGAGCGGCCAAGAGGGGGGTGTCCAAGAGGGGGGGGGTGCCAGTCATGACCGGCGGCACGTGCGCGGCCCAGCGGGGGGGCCCAGGGACGTAATGAAACCAGAAGAGGCGCCATGAAACCTGGGGAGATATCATGGCCCCCGCCATGATATCCCCCCCCCTAGTCATCACCCCCCTCTTTGCCGCCCCCGACCCTTCCGCCCCGAAGCCGGTGGCGTGCAGATGGCCAGCGCCCCCCCTCCTCCCCCTCCCCCTCCCCTCCTCCTCCTCCTCCTCCTCCTCCTCTTCTTCCTCCTCCTCCTCCTTCTCCTCCTCCTCCTCCTCCTCCTCCTCCTCCTCCTCCTCCTCCCTCCTCCTCCTCCTCCTCCAATACCAATACCAATACAGCGCTGCAGCGAGAATCCCATGAGCGGGCACGCCGAGACCAAAACTTAAGGATCTGGCTCAGGGCAAGCCTTGAGCCCTGGGGGGGGGTCCCTTCTTTCAGGTACTTCAACATGCGCTTACCCCATTCGCCCACGCGATCGGGTCTGCACTCTCCCCCCAGCTTGATGAATTTCCCACGCGTTCCAGTTGCCCCGCAAGCCTGGCACCAGAAGACCCCCTGGCAAAAGCTCAACTTATGCGAGGGGTCGATACCATGCGGGACTCTGGCGCATGGGGTTGCAAGCCACTCCAGCTTTCTCCGTTCAGCCGTCGGGCGGGTGTTGCACAGCGCACATCTGACACCTTTCGCGTCGGTGACGACCCGATGGGTCGACACCGCCGCAGCCCGCTCAACCTCGAGCGCCCGCTCGCGACCCCTGGCCTTAGCCTCAGACGCCCTCGCGGCCTTGGAGCTGGGGCCGTACAGCTCTGGCGCTCTCGATGCTATGTGAAGAGCCACCGCAACCAGGTGCTCCTGCACCTTGTGGGTTAGCTCATCGATCCTGCACACTTCAGCGATGATGTGACCAGGGAGTTGGGCCCTCCTAGCTCCTTCCTCCGCAGCTGCATCCGCAGCTCCATTGGCAAGCCAAAACAAAACTGGTGGGCCATCCTCCCTCTCTGGAGCTGGACGGGTGTGGCTCTTGACTTTGACCATACTGATCTGCCTGTCACCCGCCTCAGCCCAAAACCTACGCCACGGTGCAACATTAACGGGGGGCACATAGTTCCTGCCCCTCAAAAAGGTACGAAGGTGATGGAGGAATCCACCGCAACGGTGACCGCACCCCTGGTGTGCCGCGAAGCTTGGATGACTCCTTCTAACTCAGCGAGCGGTACTGTCTGCTTATATCCTGGGAGCGGCCCATGGCCCCACCCCAACAGACCGTTTCCCCCAATGATGGAGAACCCCCAACCGCATCGCCTCAGCCTGGGCTCCGACGAGTACGCTCCCCCCGGCCCGTCCGTCCCGACGACGACATCCCCCTCCTCCAAATCGATCGGCCCAGGCTCGAGGCTGGGGGAAATGAAGGGCCGCTTGGGACATCAACCAGCGTGGGGCCGCTGGTCCACCTCAACGGTGGTAGCCCCCTCAACCAAAAACACGGAAACTCCCCCCACCCTTCTTCCGCTTGCTGAAGCAGTTCGGGGTGGGAGCCCTCTATCCCGACATTACACGGGCACGCCCAAAGTTGGTGAAACGTGGTTTCCGATGGGGCACCACAGCGGGGGCAGGCGGGGGTGGCCCAAGACCTGACTTCCTCCGCCTCCTCCTCCTCGGCGGCGGGTGGCATTTCCTGCCTGGCCTCGAGTTCGACAAGCTCATCAATGTCCATCTCTTCCTGGAAGATTCCTGCGGCGCTCGAACCCCCTGCGGCAGGGTCGGGCGCTGGCAGGTCGGAGGGGAACGAAGGGGGCGCAGCAGCAGCATCAGCAGCGGGGAACTCATCAGGAGGACGGGGTCGGAGGGCCTCCTCTCCGAATCTGCGCGCTGCTGGCCAGAGACTACCTGTGAGGACCATGCGCAGGACTGCGGCTCTTTCCCATTGGCTCCGTCCCTCCAACCGCTTCATGTGGCGGTAAGGAACTGTGAAACCGGCACTAAATTCAAGACCCTTCCCAAGGCGGTGCTGAGAGGCCTTGCCCCAGATCTGGGCATCAAGCGACCCTCCAAGCTCGAAGTCTATGAGCCTCTCGGGGTCACAGTCTCTCAGGTCAAACCCTTGCTGCTCTGGCGAAATCCACAGCCACGGCTCGGGTGCCGCCCAATCTATGTCGGGAAGGCAAGAAATGACGGCAGAGACATGGCCTTTGACATGACTCCATCGACGCTTGACGTGTCTCAACTGCTGCCATGCCTTTTTCCACGCAAGGGCGAGAGGGCGCTCAAATTGCTCCTGCACAGCTGGCAGGAGATCGTACCACATGCGAAAAACACGCAGCCTGCCAAAAACGAGTGGGTCTTGATCCGACCCTGACATCAAATTGATCGCCGTCGTGGCGCAGCCACCCTCGTAGCGTGCTCCCGACAGCGCAGCTATCTGGGCTCGCAGACGCATCAGCGTCGTGGGGGCCAGCCCTGTACCTTCCAGCCCCCACGTCGCTTGGGGAATGAAACCAGACCTCCCAAGAGTGCGGGCCCTCGGGGTTATCTTCACCACCTGCGCGATCATCTTGGCACGACCCGCAGCGGCTTTAATTCGCTTCTTTTGTGTGGCAACACTGCGCCTGGCGGCCGTGGCACCCACTCCCAGGTCCTTGGCCACCTGAGAAGACTGCACACGCAGGCCATGGACCGCCAGCGCTGATTTGATTTCCGAGGCCAAGTGCACAGGGCAGCTCACGAGAGTGCTCTTACTAGAGACCTTCAGCCCGCCCTGCTTACATAGCTTCCAAAACTTCCGACCTACTTGCACGCTCTTCGAGACCACCTCCTTAGAATGTCCAACCACCCGCTGCGAACAGTCATCCACCCAGGAATCAAGTTGGAGAGGTCTGAAGGAGTCGCGCAGATCCTGCAAGATTTCAAACAGAGCTACCCTGGCCACATCTACTGATTGGTTGCAGCCCGCAAGGATCCCCCTCCAGGGTTGAATTACTTCGCTGGGACAATCCTCGGCTCTCACCCTCCTTGGGGCGAAGTGGATTTGCATGGCCATGAAAAGATGGAACATCGGGTACCCCGTGGCTCGACAGAGCCTGAAAATCTCGAAACACTGGAGATGATCGTAAAACTTTTCCAGGTCCCACAGGATCTCAGCCCACGAGAACCCCTGGATGGTCGAAACGTATAACTGCAATTGGCGCAAAATCGCTGCCCTTAAAGCTGAGCTCCCTCTGATGGCCTTATCCCAGAAACGAGCCCCACTCTCCCCCGCCACCCGAACCGCCACCGTCCCCCTCCTCGCCACCGACCAACATCTATAGAGGCCATGTGCGAGGGTGATGGGGCGATCTGCTGTCGGAGATTTGTGCAGCAGCTGCACAACGTTGTCGCGAACCTGGCTCGGCCAGATCATCGTGTCCTCTACCTGGTGTAACAAAGCCAGCAATTGCCTGCGACCAGCTGGTGGCAGCTGGCTCTAATTCTTCGGGTTCTGGCCATAACTGGAAAGCGCGGCCTCCAAATCAGCTATTTCGAGCATCGGAAGACCATCGCGCGCTTCGCGGGCACTGGCTTTAAATTCAGGCCACCAGTCTTGGTCCTGAGGGGGCCCCCGAACTCCGTCCTTCGGGCACCACAACGCCTCCCAAGCAGCAGCCTTGGCCGCCACCGCACCCATGGGGGTCAACAATGAGGTCCCCCTCAGGGCCAGATTCTGGGGCGAGGGTTGGCGTTGGCTCCCAGCACGTTTTGGTCCAACGGTGGAGAGTCCCCCCCCCTTTCTTTAAACTCTCCACTACCCACTGCTTAAATCCTGTAGAGGCTTCCCGCCCATGGAAACGCTCAACACGCAAAACCACACGTCGGCACTCCTTGGCCAGGACCTGGAGCCTCTGGAGGCCCTCGTAATGATGAAACTGGGCACCGTCGAGCTTGTCCAGGAAGCGTTTTTGTTTCGCCTCTTCTGGTAAAACAGGAGTTAAGCTTCTACATCTACTCACTTGTCTCTGCAGGCTGCCCCACCCTTGCCGTCTAAGATGGAGGGCCCGTCGCTTCTGGACCATGCCCACGCATTCAAGCAGGCGGCCCTCCAGGCCCCCCCCCCCCCCCCCCCACCACCACCACCACTTGGCAACGCCCGCGGTTTGGGCCATCCACCCCTTCGGTTTCGGAGGAACAACTTGGACCTCCTTGACCTCAACCTTGAAGCCCCTCTTGGTGGACGCGAAACGATCCGACGTCTCCACCTCCCTGTTCAACAGCAGGGCTTCCGCCGCCAACGCGAAGGTCAGGTAGCTCATGCTGACCTCCCTCGCGGGCCCCACGAGCTCCTGCATCCCAGGCCTCGCCATGCCCTCGTCAACATCCGCAGCTACCGTCTCGCAGAAGTGCTCCCGCGGTTGGTCAGGTCCGTACATGCCTGGCGTGATGGGGATCGGCGTCAGGGCCACCCTCTGCTGCAACGTGAAAGCAGCCTTCTTGATGGTGCCACGGGTCCCATGGTGCGGTGCTGCCCAGGGCGAGAAACCACCCCAAGAGATATCGACGGCATAGCGTAGCGAATCATAGGTACACATGTAGTCTATCAACCTCTCACCATTCGGATGTGGGCCAGCTGTGATCCACTCACCTCCAACGTGCGCGCCGAAACCTGCAGGCCCCACCTCATCCAGCGTCATGTTCCAGTCGGCCACGATCACGAAAGGCGAGCCCTTGAGCCGAAGGTGCTGACCAATCTCCGTCAACAAGGAAAGGTTTGGCTCCCCCAGGCCCACTCCTACCACGAAGTAGGCCGTCACGAAGGCGATATCGACAGATTGAAACCGCACCCACTGCACCGCCCATTGACTCGGTAGCGGCGGCAGCACTTCTGGGAACATGAGCTTCTCCTCCGTCGTGGGCACAGTGGTGTGCAGATGGGAGCGGCTAAACACAGCGACGCCTCCATGTCCCTGACTGCCACCGTTGATCGTAGGCTGGGCTCGAACGAAATCCCCCCGCCATCCCTGCCCGCGGAGCCCCTTCTTCACCTCTGTGAGCTTGGGCCCCATCATGTGGTGCTCCACGAAACCGACGAGGTGCGGCGCCCGCTCCTCGAACTCCTCGGGCTCGCTCAGGTGGTTCCCCGTACTGCAGGAAATAAACGGTTCCTTGAGCGCATGTGCCCGTGACCAGGCCTTGATCTGGTCCTTGGCCTTGTCGCCATAGCTGGTGATGTTGGCAAAATAGAAGCGAAAGTCAGTCTCCCCCTTCTGCTTCCTCACGTCCGCGATGCCGCTGTCACCCCCGCTTGGGCCGCTTGTACCCCATGGCGCGCAGCTGCTCCAACAAGTTCCGCTTCTCGCCCTTGGTTGCCTGCCACAGGGTGTCCACGTCCTTGTCATCAGGTTCTTCACACTCATCAGCGGCCTCACGTGCAGCAGCAGCGGGAACACCACCACCGCCATCATGAGCAGCTGCAGGAGGCGCCCGAGCACGGAAACCTCCCTTCTCCTTGACCTTGTCGTGGCACCGCTTCCATGCCGCCGACGCGAACATGTCCTTGACCTCTTGGTCGTCCACAAACTCCGCCTCGTCGCAATCGAAGAAAACGTCGTCAGGGATCGTGCTCGCCAGCGCCCGCTTGGCCTCCACGATCTCAGCCTCGAGCTTGGTGACGATTTCATCCTGCTTGCCCATCACCGACTGCGCAGCAGCGATGATGTCCTCCTGCTCCTTCTTCTTCTGGAGAGCGGCCGCCCTCTTCCGCTCCAGCTCCGCCAGCAGGTGCCCCGCGTTCGTGTGCTGGGTGATCTGGGGCTTGAGCCGCTGGAGCTGCTCGCGGGTCTCCTTGACCTTTGCCTGCAGCCCCTCAATGAACTCCTTGTCCCGCTCCGCGTCCAGGTTCTGAATCGTCTGGCACAGCATCTCGATCCGCTCCCGACACTTCTCAGCCTCAACCTCCTTCGGATCTCCAGCCTTAATTAGGCCCCGCTTGCGAGCCCCCGCCTGGTGAGGAGAGTGGCCCATTCTTGGCCAGCTTGTCGAGCTTGGAAGTGAGTGCTGCAATCTGCTTTGCTTGGGCCTCAAACTTGGCTGCCCACGGACCTGGTGGCTGGCCTTTCCCGCCCCCACCCGAACCCCATCGGCAACCTTGTCTGCAGCTTTCGCTTTGTCCACAATCGTTATCGGCGCTGCGGCTCCGCACGCACACTGGATCCTAGAGGCCCAATTGGATGCTCGCCCGCATTGCCCACAGCCCCAGTGGGGGGTCTTCGCCCCCTTGAGAACTGTGCGCCCATCATTGCTCATAACGTGACTCACGCGCTGGGAACCCTCGCAGGCCGTGCCTGCGAGAAATCGCCCAAACCCCTCGCCTATGCCAGGTGACGAGGCGTGACTTGTGGGGGCCGTCACTCCCCCGCACCAGTAAGGCCAGGCCCTGTGCCAAGACACTGCGGACTTTGAGCCAAAATGGCTACGGCCTCCTCCTCCTCCTCCTCCTCCTCCTCCTCCTCCTCCTCCTCCTCCTCCTCACTCCTCCTCCCCCCCTTTCCCAATCCCCCCCTTTCGTCCGGCCCGAAGATGGCCGGCGCCCCCCCGGGGCCACCCGCTGCTCGGCCTGCGCCACGCGGCCGAACTGCTCCTCGCGCACTTTCTCTCGGAGGAGGGGGGCGCCCTCTGCCCCCCCCCCCGCTCGGGGAGCGCCCTCCGCCCCAGGAGGAGGAGGGAGGAGGAGGAGGAGGGAGGAGGAGGAGGAGGAGAGGAGGAGGAGGAGAGAGGAGGAGGAGGAGGAGGAGAGAGAGGAGGAGGAAGAGGTAGGAGGAGGAGAGGAGGAGGAGAGGAGAGGAGGAGGAGGAGGAAGGAGGTGAGAGGAGGAAGGAGGGGGGAGGAAGAGATGGGAGGAGGGAGGAGGAGGGGAGGGAGGAGGAGGGAGGAGGAGGAGGAGGGCGGAGGAGGAGGGAAGGGGAGGAGGAGGAGGAGGAGGAGAGGGAGGGAGGGGGGAGGAGAGGAGAGAGTGGAGGGAGGAGGAGGAGGGAGGAGGATCCTCGAGGAGGATAGAGGATCGAGGATGCTCGAAGAAGGCGAGGAGGAGGTTCGAGGAGGGTGAGGAGGTTTGGACTTTCCCGGCAATGGCGTCGGGGTGACCAGGGATGGTATCTGTCAGGCGGGCGGGGAGGGCTGTTGCGAACGTCGCCTGGTCGCCTTCTTGCGCCGTGGCGACCTGGGTCGGGCCTGTCCCCCTGCAGAGGGACTCTGGACGAAAAATCAAAGATGCTCAGAGAACATGCCGAGAGCATGCCCAAAAAGGATCAAACAACATCGTTCCCAGACTGTCTTTTGACTATTTGGGCATAGCCCTCATGTAGAGGGACAGGCCCGACCTAACATTGGAGGCCTCCTAGCAGGGCTCGAGCGAAGCAGTGCTCATCGCCGGTTGCCGCTTTGCCCTCGCCCTCCCTCGTCCTGCCTTCGCTCTGCCCCTGCTGCGCGGCGAGGTCAAGACGAGCGCGGCCCGCGACACCGCCCAAACTCCGTTCCTGGGCCGAGCCCTGCCTCCCGGCTGGGGTGGGAGGACCGTGCCGCACCGCCGATGCCTCGCCGATGCACCAGCGCTGCACCGGCGAGGCATCGTCGACGAGGAGGATGAGGAGGAGGAGGAGGAGGAGGAGGAGGAGGAGGAGACGGTCAGATATTGCAACCAAGCTACAAGGCGGGGAGATATTCGCTGTAGTATTTAGAGTATCGACCTTGAGAAGGAAGAGTGAGGGAGCCACCGGTCCCTCCGCCAGCTTGGCCATCAGAGAACACGACCTTTGGTGTGAGAAGGTGGGATTGTTCATTGAGATTGTGGGAAATATGTCGAGAATGGTTGGGAACGTATTCATGGTCGAAGCTGACGTATCAGTATCGAGGGCTATGAGCAGTGGGCTCAAGGGACGTGACGAAGGAGTTCATGGAGCTCGAGGAGTACTGGATGCGTGGGCTGCTGCCACTGGTCCGACGTGCTCGACCAGAGGGTCCTCTGATGAGGGCCGCGGCGGCTGCGCAGCTGGTGGCGCCCCGTCGTACCACTGGGCCCCCCCTATGGGCCCACCCGTGCGGCGGGGCGCCGACGGCGACGAGCCAGCCCCCCGTCCTGCCACTGGGCCCCCCCCCACGGGCCCACCTGCAGGGGCTGATCCCCTTCCTTTTTGCCCCCCCCACCCTCCTGGTGGGGGGCGGCGTTGGCGGCGGGCGCGCGGCCGCGCGCTCGCCGCGGACACTAACGAACTACGCGGGGCGTGACGCTCGCCGGTTGGCGCGAGCGCCGAGAAGAGAGCGGAGGGGGAAGGAGAAGGATGAGGGTGAGGATGGAGGAGGAGGAGGGAGGAGGAACGGAGGAGGAGGAAGGAGGAGGAGGAGGAGGAGGAGGAGGAGGAGGGAGGAGGAGGAGGAGGATGGACGAACGCATTCGTCGCGTCGGCGTGTCGGCCGTGCAGTGATCGGTCGGCGACGCCGACGTAAAGACAATCGGGCCCCACATCGAGCCGCATCGGTAATGCATCGGCGGTGCGGCGCGATCCTCCGACCCCATCTGCTCCGACCCCACCTGGGAGGCCTGGATCCCAAGACCCCCCCCTCGCGTCGTGAAACAAGCGCGACGGAAGTGCTCGTTTCCCTACGACTTGGGGCCGCTGGTGGGCCTCGCTGGGCCCCGGGACAGCCAGAAACTGCTCGAGAAGAAGGAGGAGGAGGAGGAGGAGGAGGAGGGGGGAGGAGGAGGAGGATAGAGGAGGAGGAGGAGGGGGGAGGGGGGACGGAGGAGGAGGGAGGGGGACGGAGGGAGGAGGCGGGAGGAGGAGGAGGGGGAGAGAGGGATGGAGGGAAGGAGGAGGAGCGAGGAGTAGGAGGAGGAGGAGCCCCCCTCCCCTGCGTCACTCCGCTGGGAGAGCCGCGCGCCAGAGGTCCCTCTTGCCTGGGGTCACCTCTTGCGCGCTGAGCCGAAGGGGGGGGGCCATGAACGGGGGGGGGGGGGGGCAAGCGAGGGCTGTTGCTGCAGGAACGGGGTCCGTTCACGGCAGCGTCGCGTCGCGTAGGTGAAGGGGCGCCCATGACACACAAATAAACTACACACCAAAGAAAAAGGATTGGCGCCCGATATTTCCCCATACTTTTGGGGTCTTTCGCTGCGTTGCTTTGGTTGGCCCACTCCCACAATTCCTCCGTTACTTAGAGGAGATCCTGGGGATCGAGGAGTCATTGTGTCTGTGTGCTTTTTCCCCCTCCTGAGTAGAGCCGGGCGTCGGTTCCCGACGCCGCGGGGATCGTCCAAAACCTGGGCGGAGCGGCCGCTGCCGCAGCGCCCGGTCGCCCCACGTCGACCACTTCTGCTGGGCGGCCGCGGGCCGACACGACAAGGAGCCTGCCGCAGGGTGCCCCTGCAGGGGCCCTCCATGGGGCCCCAAAAGGGAGACCTCCTCCTCTCCTCCTCCTCCTCGCTCCTCCTCCTCCTCCTCCCCTCCCCTCCTGCTCCTCCTCCTCCTCCTCCTCCCCCTCCCTCCTCCCCCAGTCCTCCTCCTCCTCCTCCTCTCCTCCTCCTCCTCCTCCTCCTCCTCCTTCCCCCTGCCCGCGTGCCCCTCCGCCTGCCCCTGCCCCTGCCACTGCCGCCCCTCCCCCTCCCCCTCCTCCTCCCCAGGGTGCCGCAGGGTGCCCCTGGAGGGGCCCTCCATGGGGCCCCCAAAAGGGAGCCCCTGGGGGCGTTGACCTAAGGAACCCCAAAATAAGGAACGAGGGTCCTTTTTTCTAGAAGTGAAACTTCGATGTCCCGTCGAAAACCCAAGGACAACCTGAGGCAAGCTGCGAGACAATTGAGGAACGCGGCGCCCCTCCCCAACGAAAAGGGTTCCTTCTTCAGCGCCCCGACTGTATGGGGCCCCCAGAAGGGAGACCCTGGGGCGGAGGGAGACCTCCGGGGGCCGGCGTTGTGATGAACATCCCGACGTCTCGCCATCGCTCGGACGTCCATTCCCCGTGTTTTCGTTCGATTTCGTGCGTGGCTTTTTCGCGAGATGATCAGGGATGCTCGTCGGGGGCCCTCGCCGAAGGAAAAAGGCACACGTCCGAGCGATGCCAAGCAAAAGGGAGACCCTGGGGCGGAGGGAGACCTCCGGGGGCCAGCGTTGTGACGAACGTCCCGACGTCGGGGGGGGGGGGCCAGGGCCTGCTCCCTCCTTTGCACCTCCGCCCTGGCTCCTCGGCTTCCGCCGCCGCTCGGCGGCGGGCGCGGGGGGGAGAGGGAGACGGAGAGCCCGAGCCTCTTCCCGAGGGCACCGGAAACCTCTCCGAAGGCGCGAGGGCTCGTGAGAGACGTCCCGCCGCCTTCTCGCATGGTCTTCTCCTTGCTCACGCCCCCCCGTCGCTCGCCGCCGAGGAGTGCACTCCGCAGCGCCCTCGGGCCAGATCACACGACGAGTCCGTCTGCCTCTCTCGCGCCGGCCGAGATCCCCTCTGCTCGAACTCATACTGCGCCCGCTCCTCTTGCTCCTGCCCCTCCTCCCTCCCCATCGCCCCTCCCAACGTCCTCTGTTCGATTACAGTCGGATCTAGGACAGAAGAGCATCCTTCAAGGAGATGAGACCCTCCGTCGGCCAAATCAAACAGAGCATCCAAGGGTACCCTCCCCAGAATGAACAAGAACATCCAACACATACGATGAACACTAGGGCACACTCCCCGAACCGACCTCGATCTTATGCATCGTTCCGACTGTATCCCCTGAAAGTGGTTGTGTGCGGCGCGCGTGTCTATGCCAACGGGTGCTTGTCCACCGTCGAAGCCCCCTGGTGCGACGCAGGCAGCGCAACCAGAGCGTCACTGGCTGTCCGCGATCGGTGGAGCTGAACGAGGTAAGCACACATACACAAACTGGCACAAGCATGCCCAAGCAAACACACACACACACACACACAAACACACACACACGCACACACAAAACACACACACACACGGTCACACACACACACGGTCACACACACACATACTCACTTACCCCCCTACACACAAACTCTGGACTACCACACGTCTTGAAGATCATCGATATGAATCCCTTCCTTGTTGCTCCTGCTCCTGCTCCTCTTACATCCTCCTCCTTCCCCTTCTCTTCCTCCTCCTCCTCCTCCTCCTCCTCCTCCTCATCCTCCTCCTTCCCCCCCGCGGTGCTCCGCACTCACGGGGCTGGTCCCGTGGGGGGTGGCGGCGTGAATCGCCACCCGCGCACGGCGCCTTCCCCTCCTCTGCCCCCCGCAGCGCACAAGGCTCTCTTATGCAGGAGGTGTCTTTTTCTTGGGACACTGCGGCAGCAGCAAAACTCGAATGCGATGTTCTTCTACTGCCGCCTGAGCACTTCAGCACTTCTTGCCAGTGCCCTGGGCCTCATCTTCCAGCCGTTTTTGTTCGGGCCTCCCTCTATACTGGGGTAGCAGGTATCTGGTTCGTCGTCGCCTTCGTGTCACCATCATCCCGCATGCGGAGGACGCACGAGGAGGATGCAGGGGCCTCGGAAGGCCATGACCCTCTGCGAGCAGGGGTCGGCCAGCGAAAGCGGCCAAGGATGGGCCGTAAGGGAAGGACGCAGAGGGCCACCTCGGACTGCCGCTCCCCCTGCCCGTGCGGGCCGACTGTGCCGCCGGCCGGGCCGCGCAGCACCCCTGGCCTCGGCAGACGGTGCCCCTCTGCGCCGCCGCCACGCCCGGCCCACCCCCTCCTGGGCTCGGGCACGGTGCACACGCGCTCCTGTCGGCTACACGTGACGAGCAACCCTAGGCCCTAGGCAACAGCGAACCCTGGTGCGCGACTTCACGGGGGACGCGGGATGGCCCAGGCGCGCAGGCCGCTGCTATCGTTAAGTCGGGCCTGTCCCCCTACAGGGGGATGTTCGACGAAAAATGAAAAATACCTCCAAAAATCATCAAACAATCATCCAACAAATGTCTGCTTTTTGAATATTGTTTGACCTTCTTGGGGCATATTTGGGGTATGTCTTACTTTTCGTCGAAAATCCCCCTGTAGGGGGACACGCCCGACATAATGCTATCGCTTCGCGCTCGGCGCTCGGGGGGGCCCCACTGGCCCAGACGGGGAGGGCCCATGCATCGCACTGCGGATGCCTTCTGCGGGCGCTCGGGTGGCGCGGCTTTCCCGCAGGACTCGGGGCGGACGCGACTGGGCGAGGTACGGCCAGGCCCATCCTGGGCCCCAGACTGGTGCACAGGCCCTCCTGGCCTGGGCCTGGAGGTCTGTGCACCAGTCCAGGGCCCAGGGTGCACCTGGCCAGGGCTGGTGGTGGTGCAGTGTTGGCGTCCATCCAAGGATAGGGCAAGGGGAACCGGATCAAACCAGCTGCGGGCAGCGGGTTCCTCCCGCGCCCCCCCCGAGGAGCGCGCCCCAGCAGCAGGGACGAGACCAGCTGCATGCAGCAGTTCCCCCTCTTGCCTCCTCCTTCTCCTCGTCCAGCCTCCTCACCACACCCCGCTCCTCCTCCTC
>CAUYUJ010014441.1:287215-306657 GCA_963575745.1 Prorocentrum cordatum | reverse complement strand
TCCTTCCTCTTGCCTCCTCCTCCTCCTCCTCCTCCTCCTCCTCCTCCTCCTCATCTTGCTCCTCCGTTTTCTCGTCCTCCTGTTCCTCCTCGTAGGGGGTGCAAAACGGGGGAGGGGAAGGGGGGCGGGATGGGGATGACAGATGGGGGGCGGGTTGTGCGTGCACGCTCGGGGAGGGACAGCTGGAGGGCAAGGCGGAAGAGAAAAGGGGAGGTCGGGCGGAGGGGCGAGAGAGGAGCCAGGGGCGGCAGATGCAATTGCGAGATGGCGCCGCCGCCGCCGCGTTCGACGCGGTGGTCGCCGTCGTCGTCCCCGCCGCTGCCGTCGTCGTCGCCGCCGACGCCGTCGTCGTCGCCGCCGTCGCCGCCGTCGCCGTCGCCGCCGTCGCCGTCGTCGTCGTCGTCGTCGCCGCCGTCGCCGCCGTCGCCGTCGTCGTCGCCGTCGCCGTCGTCGCCGTCGTCGCCGTCGTCGCCGTCGTCGCCGTCGCCGCCGTCGTCGCCAGACGGCGCCCGGCGCGCAAAGGGCCGGCCTCCGACGCCCGCCGCGCCGCGGCCAGCTCCGCCCTCAGCGCCGCCGCCTCT
Source organism: Prorocentrum cordatum (assembly GCA_963575745.1). Taxonomy (NCBI): domain Eukaryota; class Dinophyceae; order Prorocentrales; family Prorocentraceae; genus Prorocentrum; species Prorocentrum cordatum. The sequence goes on along the minus strand of CAUYUJ010014441.1, from coordinate 306,076 downwards.
GCGCGGCGCGCGGCCAGGTGCCGCGACAGGTGGTCGCGGGCCTCCTCGGGCCGGGGGGGGGGCCCTCCGCCTGGTGCACGCACGTCGGCCACACAGAGGTGTGCTGAGAAGGTTGGACGCCCCAAAGGATGAGAGAATTCATGGGTTGCGGTGGCGGCGTTGGAGAAAAAACTGAACCATTGATAAGAAATGCGGAGTCCCAGGACCCCCCTCGCGTAGCTCGGCAGTGCGCAGAGGGGGGCAAGGGGAGGGGGTATCATGAGTGTCATGATCGCCACAGTCACAGTGGCAGGCGGGACTAGCGAGAGCCAGGGATTAACCGACGCCCCTCGACGCGCCGGACCTGACTGACAGCGGTCTCCAAGACAGGGGCCGAGGGACCCTTGTGGCCAGGGAAAAGCCCTCGGCGAATTCGGAGGAGATTCTCGTGCCCTTTCTTAGAGCACAGGGAGCACTCGCTGCGTAGTTGCCTCGGGTCGACTGCAGCCGAACGGCCACACCGAGCACAAAAATACAGCGAATGCTCGGGCCAAAAATGCAAACAGTGACTGGGATGCAAAGACTCCCCCCCCCACCGTCACCGCCCGCCTCGCCCGAGAGATCCCGTGGCCAAGCTCCTGCAACGTCTCGCCATCGTCCACAGCGGGGCAGGGCTGGCCGCAAGCCTCGAAGACATTCGCCGAGGGAAAGATAGTCGAGCAAAGTGAGCAAATCCACTTCGCGCTAGTTTTACTTAAACAGTGCGAGCTACCTCTAAGGGCAGCCTGAAGTTTGGTGACAGTGGAACGGCCCAGCTTGGGCCTGTCCGCGGTCCATGGGGCCACACGAATGGACTCCGCCAGCGCTTGGGCGGCCCGTTGGCGGATAAAAAAACAGGTGGCGCCCCATCGGTCAGTGTCAGGGATACGCTGACCGCGAGTAGCAAGGTCCCAAGACTCCTGTGCAGCCTGGCCCGCCAACTCGTCAGCAGACTCGTTACCCGCCGCGAGAAGAACCTGGTCATCCGACAAGGAGGGTCAGTGGGATCCAGGTGGGAAGGGGTCCACAAAACAGAAATCCCGTTCTCGCGGCCCTCAAGGGCCAGGCGGATACGAAACCAAAGATCCGAATTCACACCGCTGATGTGAAGGGAACGGCGCCGCCGCCACCCCTCTAACAGGGGCTGGTTGTCAGTTACATACTCAAAATCCCCTGGGACGTTGCGGAGAGCCAGCTCAAAGGCCAACAGCTCAGCCCTGGGGACCGTCTGACGGCGGCCTGAGATGGCGGAAGCCCAACCCTTTAGTCGGCACCACTTGGTGCCATCCCAGGCCACCAGCACAGCGGCCGCACCGACACGTCGGCAGCGAGGGTCGGAGCTGAAGGCACCTCCAGAGCCATCTCCAAAGACCCGCAGGAGCCCCGAAGGAGACCTGGCCGCAGCGACAGAGGACCCCTCGACTAACGACGACGACGACCCCACCTCCCAAGCCACATCCGCCCCACCATCCTTGAACACAGGGCAGGTGAAAGACCTAGGAGGCAGGCCACGGAGCCACAAGGCGGGATTAGCCTCGTGGCCCACTCTGGCCTGGTGGCAGAGGCCGTCAGAGAGCTCAAAGGCCTCATGATTGCAATTCTTAGGACATTCCCACACTCTGTGAACAAAAGCGTTTCGGGTGCCAGCCCGCATCGGGGACAGGTAGTGGCTACAGCATACCCCGCCTCGAGTTGGCGAACGTGGGTCCACTGGCCCCCTGACACGACAGTCGTGAGAAGGCCTACCTGGTCACACTGACCCTGACGCTCGAGACGCCTCAGTTCCTGGCGCAAAGGTTGGAGGTCAGCCCCCTCGGCCAGGTCGTCGCCGTGAGGGTGGGCCGCTGCCTGAGCCCACAAGAGCGCATTCAAATCTTCCCTGAAACCGTCGACCAACTCAGCGACATCAAAGTCGCCCTCAAGGCGCTCAATGTCGTCTCGATCGGGAAAGTGCCAAACTTCATATTGGTCACCCACAGGTCTGTGCCATTCAACGGGGGGCACAGGCTTCCAGCCGACGTCCAGTAGCGTGGCGACGACGGCCCCGATCGGACCCCTCACCCGGCGCCAGCGTTTCGAGGCCAAAAGGTCAAGGCGGCCCCGAATGTGGTGCCACGAGCGGGAGATACGGGCATGCAACTCAGGGAACCGATTCCACAGGTCAAACCACGTGAATAAAACCTGAGCCCTCAAAGCGATGAAGGGCTCGCGTTCGGCATAAAACAGAGAAAGCACCGTGGTAAGAAAACGACCTGGACTTTTACTGGCAGCAGATTGGGATGCCTGACGCCTCAAGGCTAGGATTGATGAAGGGGAGAGGCCCATGGCCTGATGGCCATAAACGGCCTGGGGGAGCGCCCCCTGTAACCAGAGCCCCTGGGACAGTTTGGCCGCCTTGGCGTGGCGTCGCAAGCGCCGAATGCACTGCGATCGCGGACGGGCCTTCCTCTGACGGTCCCAGAGCTGAACGACCACCAGACGAGCCCCACCTCCCGTGTCGCAACCCAGGTCAACAGCTTGGACCGCCAGGGAGGCTGGGATGCCTACCTCCCTCAGGTTGGCCACAATGCGCTTACCAACCTTAGGAGAGGATGCAATGACCTTGGTCTTGGGCGAAACGGGCAGTTGATGCAAGGCAAACGATCGGGCGAAAGACTGGCCAACCGTGGAGAGCTGAGCGATAACATTCTCCTCAGTACCCTCGGCCCGCGCCACGGTGTCATCAACAAAGGTCCAGAGGCCCGCGGAGGAGACAAGGGCTCGGGCCCCCGAGGCCGCATGAGCGGCCGACAGAATCGGACGCAGGAAAACCTTGGCGAGTTTGACACCGTGTGCAGATCCTGCCACAATAGAACGGGTGGGAAATGTTAAATCCGACGCGATGTTCCTGGACCGAAGGATCCTGGGAGCAAGGAACATCTGCACTTCTAAAAGGGTGACAATCGAGGGGAATCCCTGCTCGACCGAAACACGCATGAATAACAGCATGCTGACGTGGTCATATTTTTTTCGAGGTCGGGGAGGAGGGAGGCCGAGGTGAAACCCAGCTGGAAGGAGGACTCATCTAAGATGGCCCTCTGCAGAGCCGCTCTAAGAGCCGAGGACCCTCGGATCGCCGTGTCCCAAAACTCACCGAGGTCCTGGGACCACTGGTCCGTGATCGGGGCCCGAGCTCTGGACCAGACTCCCATGCAGGTCGGCAAAACACCGATGACCCTGTCACCTCCTGAAGGTTTCGGGACGGTCGCTCCGACGGCAAGCAAAAGCTGGACAGGCCTCGAGCCTACCCTCTCAGCTTCACGCAGCACGTCGCCGAACTGCTGCTGCCCCTCGGTCGGCAGCCTCTGAATGTCGATGGGGCTGAGGACGTCCACACCTCGAGCCTTGTTGGGAGCCATCCTGGAGACAACTCTCATGATGCAATCGTCCTCAAGCTCGCTGATGGGGTGGCCGCGCGCGTGCTGGAGCAGCAACTGCATGCCCTTGCACAGGTCCTCGCGCGACGCCTGCGGATCAGTCCAAATAGTCCGCCACGCCTGCAGCTTGTGCTCCATGAGCTCGTCAGGGTCCCCAGTGGCCTCCTCGGGTCCATCGCCAGGAACTTCAAGCGCTGCAGGCTGTTGAGGGTCGCGAACGTGTCGATGGACCACAGATGGTCTGGTGCGCCAGCAGTCCCTGGCCCACTTCACGTAGGCGGCGCCCGAGGACACTGAGGCCCGACCCCAGGATCGTGAGCACCAAGTCTCCGTGGCCTCGCCAAGCCGCTCCAGGGTTTCGACGTCCAAAGGTGGCCCATAGATGAGACAGGCCACATCAAACCACTCCTGTACCTCCTGGTGAGGGGCCCTGGGGCCGAATAAAACGGCCCTCGGCTGGGCCTCGGCCTGGTCAATCAGGCTGGAAATGGAAGTAGGGGCAAGGGGAGGGGGGGAAGGCTTCTCTCAGAGGGAGGCTGCTTCTCAGAAGGCGCCGGCCTTGCACGTCTGCAGAGAGGGCGCGCGCCTTCTGGGAAGCAGGGGTGCTTCTAAGAAGCCTTCCCCCCTCCCCCTACCCCCGCTCTGCGCGTGGCCAAGTTGTGAACAAATCGTGGCGGGGGGAGGGGGGTCGCTATTGTCGGCCTTTGGGGGCCCTCACTGGGCCTCGGGACCGCCCAAAAGCGACTCGGGATGGAAAGCTGGTCCCGAAGAAGGGGTCCAGACCTCTGGGGGTCGGCGTTGCGAAAAAGTCACGGCGTCGGGGGTCTGGGAAGCCCACACGTCGGTCGTTGAAGGTAGGTATTTCTGGACTCCCATGTCCCAGTCTGCGTCAAGCGCCCTCCTACTTCGCAAGAGCCGATCTGTTCTTGCTGCGTTTGGGTTATTCTCTGGGAGGGCCTGGACCCAAAGTACTTTACCCGCCTTCCAACTTCACGTTTTTACATACTTCTTCCGACCGACGTGTACAGTTCCCGGATAGCTCGCAGAGGGCTAAAAGCGTTGTGAGGTTCGAAGCCGGCACCGCAAGGTTTCGTTCCAGCCTCCAGCAGGACACCACGCAGCGCCTCCTGTGAGGTCGCAGCGTGTTCGCACTTCGGGCAGGCGGGCCACATTGGCGACGAAAGAAAACGGGTCTTACGCGAGCAGGCATATCGACATGACGCGGTGGCTCACGAAGGCCGCCAGCGCGGCACGCCACATTGCAAGCAAGGGCGCTTACGCGCGACCTTACGCGGGCAGCTTACGCGCCAATGTCGGTGAAGACGGCCCCATATTTTACGTCGCTCACATGCGAGTCCTACTGTCATGAGGGGCAACGACGACCGTTTTTTGGAGATTGTGAGAGATTTGACAACTCGTTTTGGAAAACTCTATTTTGATTCCCTGAAGTGGATCATGGTCGTTTCACGGTGAAAGTCTCGGAGCTGTAGCTGCAGTGCAGCTCTCGAACATTAGGGGGAACCACTGGCCGTCGGGATGCAGTTTTCGAGATGATCATGGTTTCGTGAACTTAACGAAAGGAGGAAGCGAACTACACAGCTCAAGCATCCTCTGCACCTGTAGTAGATTATTACGCGTTGGCCTGTCGAATTCTCCGGTCTTTAGCTTCAGTACTACTGGGGGCTGCATCGACCTGGAATCGGCGATCCGTCATCGATGGATCGGCGATAATAAATAATGAACCCGCACGCTTCTGGGCAGGCTGGAGAAATTGGGTTCACCATCGGCGATCAATGGGCGGTTGGAGGTCGATGCATGCCACCCATGTGCCCATCGCCCCCCCCCGATCCAGAGGGCAGAAAATCCACCCCGATAATAACCACCCCGACACGCGAAGCCGTTTAGCAAACGCGCCCAAAGAAGGAATCAAACCGGGGAGGGCTGTTTAGTAAACGCCCAAGGTCGTTCAGTAAACGCCAATTGTCCGGTCCGGGTGGTTTTTCCTCCCTTGACGATCGTTGCCCCTGAAGTCGTCGTGCTCGGCTCCACCGAACTTCCACGCACCACAGCGCGCACCGAGGCCCGCGGGGCCACCCGAGCAAGTCCTGTCCTGCAGAGAAGTAGAAGGTTAGGCATGCGCAAAAGGTTCTGGACGCCCAGAAAGGGCACGGAGAACAAATTGTGCAATGCCCAACAGCACATGATGCCACAAACCAACTCGGCGGTGGACAAACCTCCCTTTCGTAAACCTCCCCTTACTGAAAACGACCTAGGGCCGAAATCGACGGACCTGGACCCGCCAAAAATGACGGCAGCGACGCCCTCTCGCGAACCGGAAACGGCCAATTCCTTAATCGTCGCGTCAGGGCAATTAGGAGGTCTGCCCACCTCCCACCAGCAGCGGCCGCTGTGGGGCAGGCGGCCTTCCGTCGCAAATGGACACAGTCCGCGGCGACGCCGACAGCGAATCCGGTTCCAAATGGGCAAGAACTGCTGTCGGTCTTTGCGCCCATTCTTTCCGTGCCCGTTTCGACCGCCCCGAAAGGGGGGGGGGAAGGGAGGCGGCAAGGCGGCGGAGGACCTCCGCGGGCACCCGGCCCAGGGGGGGGCCGCATTGCACAGTCTGGCGAGCCACGGCACCCCAGAGCCACAGCCATCGCGCTACCAGAAGGGACGCCGAGGAAGGGAGGCGCCCAGGGACACGATCTTGGGGGCCTCTTGGGCCGTCTTGGGTCGTCGGAAAGCCGAGAAGAAGCGAATGCCAAAATCCTTCAAAAACCTACGTAAAATGAATGATTTGGGCCTCTTCGGGCCCTCCTTGAGGACCTCTTGAAGGCCTCTTGGGCCGTCTTGGAGGCCTCTGGGGGGCCTCTTGGGCCGCCTTGGGCCGTCTTGGACTCTCTTAGGCCGTCTTGGAGGCCGTCTTGGACCATCTGGGCGGACTTGGAGGCCATCTTGGACCCAGGATTCCCCAAATGTTGTTATACTTCCTGGATGGTTGTCTTCCCCTCCACGTCAGAGTTTCCAATCTACTCTTGGGAATCGACGTTTATTTTGTGTCTGTGTCTTTTTCCCCTTCCGAAGCCTTCGAAGGGGGCCGGGACCCCGTGTGCGTACTCAAAACGAAGAAGATGTCTGGGCGGAGGCCCCGAACACGAAGAACAGAACGGGAACCCTCTAAAGCTGGGACTGCTCTTGACCCTCGGGCCAGCTGAGCCCCTCGAGCAGGGCATCGGCTACAAAAGTAATGTGCCCCAACATTGGCTTGATCGTCGAGTCCATGAACAATGCGACATATTTGTTGTGGAGTCGACGACGCCATGAATTGTGGGGTGAACCCAACTTGGCTTTTGCGTCGAACTCATGATCATTGCGACGCCGCATCTTCGGAGAGCCAACGAGGACATCAATTAGGGGGTAAATCAATTCGGTCGTCGCTCCCCTTTGGACGCCCGGAATGGGTACGGAAAAAATGGGTACAATGCCCAACAGCAAATGTTGTCCCAAACCAACAGCGGCCGCTGTTGGGCAGACGGCCTTCTGTCTCGAATGGACACAGGCCGCGGCGGCGTGGACAGCGAAGTCTGTTCAAAATGAACAGGAATTGCTGTTGGGTATTGTACCCATTCTTTCCGTACCCCTTTCGGGCGTCCAGATCCCCTGCGTGGACCAGGAGGGAACGCGGAAGAGGACAGGAGAATGGACCATCGCTCGGACGTCCATTCCTCGTGTACTTTTCGATTTCGTGCGTGTGTTTTTTATTCGCCAAATGATCAAGGATGGTCCTCGATGGCCGTCGCCGAGAAAGGTGCACACGTCCGAGCGATGCCACGGACCAGGAGGGAGCGCGGAAGAAGGCAGGAGAGCGGGCCTCTCTCCGGCCTCGGCGAGCCTCGGCCGCCCTGGGAGGGCGGCCCGACGAAGCGCCGCCGGGGCCGCCCCGCCCCGAAGGGCCCAGGAACACGCACACACATTCACACACACACACACACACACACGCGCGCACGCACGCACGCACGCACGCACGCGCACGCGCACGCGCACGCGCACGCGCACGCGCACGCGCACGCGCACGCGCACGCGCACGCGCACGCGCACGCACACGCACACACACACGCACACGCGCACGCGCACGCACACGCACACGCGCACGCGCACGCGCACGATCGCACATACAAACCACGCCAAACGCACACACGCACACACGCACACCAGACGAACGACAGACAAAAGCCTTATGGGAGGAGGAGGAGGAGGCAGGAGAGGATGAGGAAGGAGGAGGGTGAGGAGGAGGATGGGATCAGGGGAGGGGAGTAGGATGAGGCCGGAGGGGGAGGAGGAGGAGGAGGAGGATTTCCCAAGATTGCTTCACATATCACATATGAGGCGTTCCAAAAGGGGCCTTGCCTTCGAGGGTCGAAAGGTATTGCCATCTCTTCCGCCGCGGAAGGCGGCGGAAGGGCAGCGGAAGTATAGCGAGGCCGCCTCCGCCGGCGGAAGTTGGCGGAAGGGCGGCGGAAAGCGGCGGAAGGAAAGCATGCGCCCCCAAGAGATGAAAACGTTTTGGGGTCCAGGGTTTCCGGAATCCGCCATATGTTCAAGGTGGTCCTCGTTTCAGCGTCTTGGCTGCATCCCTGGTGAACGCTTTCATATTTTCGGCGTTTCGACGTTGGGCGGAAGGGAGCGGGGGAGGCCTAGCTCCCCAGACCTCGGCTTAATGCGACTGCTTGAAGCAGTGCGCCCTATGGAGGAGACCCCGCCTGCTTGAAACAGGCGCCAACAACAGCGAAGATCTATTCCACGGGGAGGGGGGGGTGCGAGGGCCCGCGCAGATCGGCAAAACCAGAAATAAAAAAAATCGACGACCAGCAGGTCGATGTCTGAAGAAGCTGCCGGGGCTCATCCTTTGGAGGATGTCTGAAACGAAATGAACCCAGGGGGGTGTCCAATACCCCGGCGCCGATCGGACCCGTAGTGATAGGGTTCATAACGAACGGGCGAACGACCAACAATGCGGACAGCAGGCCAGTACCGGTATCGGAGAGGCCTCCAAAATATAATCCTGGAGTCGTCGTGTATCTGTGGTGCCGTGTCGGAGGGTCGTGCATCGTCGTGCTGGAGGGCTCGCAGGAGCTCGGCCGCAGATCGAGGGAGGGGGGGGGCGGGGACGGGGCGGACCCGGTGATGAGCCCGACGATAGCGACGCGGTCTGGTGCCTCATCCCAGGGCAGCGCTCTGCGATCCAGTGCCACAGTTTCGTGGGCCCTCCTTCGCCGCCCATCGCCGAGGACAGCGCAGGAGATGGAGGAGGATGGAGGAGGAGGAAGTGATGAGGAGGAGGTACAGGAGGCATGGAGTGAGGATGGAGGTCACGGTAATGAGAATGAGGAGGAATGGAGGAGGAGAATAGGAAGAGGAGGACGGATGGAGCCGAGGCTTCTGAGGAGGAGGTCAGGACGAGGAGGTATAGAATGGAATGGTAGGAATGGAGGATGGAGCACTGGCCAGGATGTGCCCCGCTTCACGCACGGGGGGCGGGTGCCTTCGACAGCTCCCCCGCCGGCGCCGCGGCGTCATCACATCAAAGAGTTCCCCTCGGGGACTCTTCGGGTGGGGGCTTTGCTCTCCTGGCCTCCGCGGAGCTCCTCGCCGGCGACGGCTGGACCCGCCGCCCCGCGGAGGCCGGCCGGCACGCGCGCGCGGGCAGGCCCAGAGCACCCCGTCGCGTCGAGGACGCTAGAGGGGCCCCAGGACACACAAATGAATACACACGAATAACAGGATTCCCAACATTTTCCCATACTTTCTGGGTTTTCGTCTTCCCCCCCACTTTCCATGTGTTCCCCTCTTCTCCTGGAGGTCGAGGATTCATTGTGTCCGTGTGTTTGTTCTTCTCCTGAGGCACGCCGCGACGAGGATCGGCTTCTGTCGGGCCCCGGGAGTCCCCAGAGGGCGGCTCTCGGGGGGAGGCGCCGCGAAGGAGGGGCGGCGTCGGCGCGGCGCAAATGCCTCTGTGGGGCCCACGCTGCGCGCAGAAGCGCCCCTCCCACCCACGAGCTCCCGGGGGAGCTCCCCTGGGGGGGGAGGAGGAGATGGAGGCGGAGGGGGGAGGGCATGGAGGCGGAGGAGGAGGAGGAGGAGGAGGAGGAGGCGGAGGAGGGGAGGAGGATGAGGAGGGGGTAGGAGGAGAGAGGGGAGGAGGGAGAGGAGGAAGGAGGAGGAGGAGGAGGAGGAGGAGAGGAGGAGGAGAGGAGGTGGTATGTGAGGAGGAGGAGACAGGGCGAGGAGGGGGGGAGGAGGTGAGGAAGGTAGGAGGTGAGGAGAGGTAGGAAGGAGGAGGAGGTGAAGGAGGAGGCAGGAGGAGGCGAGGCAGTAGGCGGAGAGGTAGGAGGACGAGGAGGGTGACGTAAAGGAAGGGACGAGTGAAGACCGGAGGAGAACTCCTCTCCCTGTCACACCCGTTCCCAGACATCTCGCGTGCCGATTTTTTCGAGACACGAGCCCCCGACCTCTCGACAACTTTTCTGGAACCTGATCTTCCTCCCGAGAAATTTCTTGACGGTCCCGAGGTCGGGTGAGGGCCCCGAGAAGCCGAAACGCTGAAAAGCCTCCGTCTCGACTTGTTCGAAACGCTGGTCGCCTGGGTTATCGCCAGGGGAAACAACTGGCCTCCAATGGCATAGCACCGCTCCCCAACATATAAGGTCCACTCCCGGGGATCGACTTCTCATCCTTAGCCGTTTCTTGTCGGTCCCAGGACCCGACGAGGGCCTCTGAAGGCCGAAAACAACGAAACACCTCCGCCTTTATGTTTTTTGCCATCGAAGCAAAACAACTATCTAAACGTTTTGGGGGGGATCCGCGCTGGACCCCCCTCCCTGGCGCACGGAGCGCGCCAGGGGCGGCGTCGGAGGCGCCGCCGTGGGGGCCCATGCGCGGATCCCTGGCGCACAGAGCGCCAAAAATTTATGTTTGTGGCGTTTCTGTTTCTCCTTCTTCTTCTTCTTCTTCTGATTCTTATTCCTTTTCTTCCTAGACGCAATACATTAGTTCCGCGATGCATCGGTGATGCTGTGCGATCATCCGACCCCGTCTGATTACTCCGGCCCCATCCGGGAGGCCTAGAGTCTAGACCCCTTCCCCGGGACAGGCTTTTCATCCCAAGCCGTTTTTTCACTGCCCCGAGGCCTGGTAAAAACCTCCCGTCGAGGGTCTGGAAGCCCCCTCGCCGCGCCGTCACTCCCGCCTGCCTCTCCCTCGCTGTGTCGCCACTCACGGAAAGAACGACTAGCCCCCGAAGAGAAACCGCCGACCCAGACCTCCGACGGCATGACTTTTTCATTACGTCGACCCCTTCACCGGGATCGGTTTCTCGTCGCTGAGATCTGGTTGGCCCAAGAGGGGGTCCAGCTGAAAGGGGGGGGTGCAAATAGGTTTGCGGCAATTGTATTGCACATGTGTTGCGCCGGAGAATTGTAGAGCCTTGTGCTGCAAGTATGTACTGCACGCGAAAATCCAGCAATGTATAATACACTTGCGCCCCGGAGTGTATTGCACGCCCCACATGTGTTGCAACCCCACCAACCAAATCTATTGCACCACTCCCTTGTCGCTGGACCCCATTTTGGGCCAACCCGATGAAAGGATCCTGAGTCATCGAGCCGTCTTTGGGCCGCTGTCGAACAACCTCCCGCCGCGCTTTTTCCATTGCTCGAGGGGGCCTGGGGACCCAGACATGCGACGTCCCGATTTCTTCAGGACGGCGTCCCTGGAAATCCCGACCCTCTCCCAGGGACTGGCGTTCCGTCCCGAGTCGTTTCTTGCCGGTCCCGAGGCCCGGCGAGGGCCCCCCGGGGCTGCAAATGGTCAAAAACCTCCCGCCCTGATTTTTTTCCCCCGCGATCATGTCTGAGATCATGTCTGATGAAGAGGAGGAGGAGGAGGAGGAGGAGGAGGAGGAGAGGAGGAGGAGGAAGAGGAGGAGGAGGATGAGGAGGAGGAGGAGGATGAGGGGAGGAAGGGGGCGGAGCCTCATGTTTTGTTTTCTGAATCATGTCTGGGGGTGGACAGCTCTCCCGTGGTCCCTCGAATAACGGTAACAACAAGGAAAAAAAAAAAAAAAATATTAAGAAAACATACACAAACAAAATAAAAAATAAAAAGTAAAATGATAAGAAAGAAAAAAAATGATGAATGAGCGCGCGCCGCCAGCCCGGCCTCGCGCTCGGGCTCCGGCTCGGCCGCCGCGGGCGCGCGCGGCGGCTGCCGGGGCCCGGGCGGCGGGCTCGCGGCGCCGCCGGCGGGGCCGAGGCGCTCCCGCAGGCTCCTGGGGCGGCGCGGCGGGGGCCCACGGTCCCCAGCAGGGCTGGACCTAAGCAGTGCGTTTCGTCCTCGTTTCGTGGTCGCTCGTCCTCGTTTTTTGTGTTGTTTTCTCTTGCGTTCGCCTCTGCTGCAACACGACGCCGAAACGGAAGCGGCCCACGGAGTCGCCAAAACACCGTTGAGGTCCACCCCCTGGCCCCCGGACCCCCTCCGGCAGGGGGGAGCCGCACGGCGGGAGGTGTTGTCGCCCCTTTCGGCCACCATATGGGGGCCCGTCCGGGGCCTCGCGGGGCCGTGTGAAGAAACGACTCCCCGGGGGCCTGCAGGGCCGTCGAGGGACGACTCGGGCGGTCCTGGGGAAGGGGTCGAGGTCGACCTCGGGGGGTCGACGCAATGGAAAAAGCATGCGACGTCGGGGGTCTGCATGGGGAACTGCACACGGTCTGGGGCGAGGGGCCGGCAGCGTCGAAGGGGGGGGGGGGGGCGGGCTCAGGGGGGGAACCATCGAGCCGGACCCCCAGAACCCCCGACGTCGTCCTTTTTGCGCCACGGCCCCCAGAGGGTCTGGGCCCCTTCCCCGGGACTGGCTTTTCGTCCTATATGCGAGTCGTTTCGTGGACGGCCCCTGTGGCCCGGCGAGGGCCCCCCGAGGCCGAAAGCGGCGGGAAGCTCCTCGCCGCGACTCTTCTTCACAGCGCGAGGGGGTCTGGGGACTCGGCGATGCACCGCGGATACGTCGGCGATGATGAGAGGCCCCCGCTACAGCGACCCCACACGCCCTGGGGCCGGGGGGGGGGCCGTCGGGCCCTGCAGGGCGGCGTCGGAGGCCCCCCCCGGCGGCGAGAGGCAGCCGCCGCGGCGTGGTCGAGGCGCCCCCGAATGCCCCCCGGGGAGTAGGCGGCCAGAGTAGAGGCCTCCTAGATGGGGTCCGAGCAGATGGGGTCGAAGGATCGCGCCGCATCGCCAATGCATCGCCGATGCATCGCCGATGCATCGGCGATGCACCGGCGATGCATCGGCGACGTCGGTGACGCATCGGCGAGGTCATCGGGCTCCGCATCGAGCCGCATCGGCGATGCATCGGCGATGCGGCGCGATCCTCCGATCCCATCAACTCCGACCCCATCTAGGAGGCCTAGACAGAGAGGTGCGAGGCGGACACGGCCGCGTCGTCAAGCAGATCACGGCGGGAGGCCTCTGGCTCTTGTCGGCCTCGCCGGGGGCCCTCGCCGGGCTCCCGGCGCGGGCACGGGGACCCTTCGGCGCGCGCGCCGCGGCTTTTGGCGCGCCGCTCCGTCCCCGTGGACGGCTGAGGGGAGCGGGCCACGGGCTCGCGTCGTCACGTGCCGACTTGCTCCTTCTCGGGCTCGTTCATCGCTCATCGCTCCTCTGCCTCCTCCTCCTCTTCCTCCGCCACCTCCTCCTCCTCCTGTTCCTCCTCCTCCTCTACTCCTCCTCCTCCTCCTCCTCCTCCTCCTCCTTCATCCTCCTCCCTCTCGCCTCCTACCTCCATCCCCGTCCTCCTCCTACCGTCCTCCATCAGAACTCCTCCTCCTCCTCCTCCTCCTCCTCCTCCTCCTCCTCCTCCTCTTCTCTACTCCTCCTCCTCCTCTACTCCTCCTCCTCCACTGTGGAGGCGAAGAAATTTCCACCTTTCGTGCCCCTTTTGGGCCCCAGAGGGCCCATACAAGGCGCACCTGTCTTCACCCCCCCATCCAACGCCCCCCTCGCGCTGTGAACAAAACGCGACAAAAAGGGTTTTCCCTATTTCTCGCCATCGCTCGGACGTCCATTCCCTGTGTTTTTTTCGGTTTCGTGCGTGGCTTTTTCGCCAAATGATCAGGGATGCTCCTCGATGGCCCTCGCCAAAGGAAAAATGCACACGCCCGAGCGATGCCAAGATTTTCGGCCCCTGGGGCCCCCTTACCGGGCCTCGGGACTGTCAACAAATTGTAACACAACGACTCCGGATGAAAAACCGGTCCCGGGGAAGGGGTCCAGACCTCTGCGGGCCGACGTTGCGCAAAAATGACGACGTCGGGGGTCTGGGGGTCCCAGGCCGCCACCCCCTCGCGTCGTGGGGACGAGGCACGGCGGAGTGCTCTATGCTGCAATTGTCGGCCTCTGGGGTCCCTCGATGGGCCGGGACCGTGACAAGAACTGCTCGGGACGAAGAATCAACGGATCCCGGGGAATGGGTCGAGACCTCCAGGGGTCGACGTTGAGGCGCTCCAGTACGCTCCCTGGGCGGAGAAGCGCGGGACAACAACAAATTCGACGACCCTTCGGCGAGTGGAGGACGCTGTCGTCGTCATCGTCGTCGTCGTCGTCCTCCTCCTCCTCGTCGTCGTTGTCGTCGTCGTTGTCGTCGTCGTCGTGAGCCCTAAACAGATAGAGGAGAAAGGAAAAAAAGGCCAGGTTAAAGCGAGGGGGAATCCTTTCCCTGTATCCCTTCCCTGCCAGGGGGGTGGGGGTGGGGTGGGTGGGTGGGTGGGTGGGGGCTGGGGACCTGGACCCCGAACTTCCAACTCTCTCAAGGCTTCCCGCGTGCCCCCTGGGCTCCAGGAAGTATTGTCGCATGACTTTTTCGGGCCCAAGAGGGCCCCAAGATGGACCCAGAGGGTCCCAAGGGGCCCCCCAGACGGCCCACGAGGACCCCGAGTCGCCGAACGATCGCTTCTGGACGCCCAGGATGGCCTCAAGATGGCCCAAGAGGCATCCAAAACACCCCTAGAGGCCTCCAACAGGCCCCCCAAGAGGACCCCAAGAGGCAAACACCATTGATTCGCCTCAGGTTCGGGACAGAGTTTAGCGTTCTCGCCTTTTCTGCCTTCCAGCGAGGACCACCCCAGGACGGCCCACGAAGCTTCCAAGATGGCCCCAAGACGGGCTAAGAGCGCCCCAGGACGACCCAAGAGGCGCCCAAGACGGCCCAAGGGGTCCCCAAAACGGCACCAAAAGAGGCCCAAGAGAGGGAACGCGAACCGACAATCCGAGCCTTCCGCCCCAGAGGCGCCCAAGAGGCGCAAAGAGTCCCTGAGAGGCCCCCAAGAGGCCTAAAACAGATCCCAAGAAGCCCCAAAACGGCGCCCAAAAGGCTTCACAACTGCCCCCAAGAAGCCCCCGACAGGCCCCCCACAAGATCCCAACGAACATCCAATAGGCTTCATACACACAACCCAGGCGCGGTGGCGGGATGGGCCGAACGCCATCAGACACAGGCGTCGGGAACGAACCGCGAACTCGTGCCGCATCAGATTCCACCCGTCCCCATGATCAACGTTGGCGGGGGATCTGGTTTGCATTTCGCCGCGGTCATCCCCCGACGCGCCAAGTTCGCATTTCGGGGGAGCGGGGGGCGTTCCCGAATTGCTTCCGCCCGCCGTACTACCCTGGCCAAGGTCGGGCATGGGAGAGGGCACAGCGTCGTGACAAAACCCTAAGAGAGACCCAAGATGGCTCCAAGAAGCTTCCGGAACAAAAAAACCTTTCAATGGCGGTCGTTGCACTGCATGCTTCTACACTTCCCTGAGGAGGGCAGCTCGCCTGGCGATCTGTTTCTGGATGGGCTGGTGGGGGTACTTGTTTTGATCGCGACCGCACCGAAAGCATTCGGGCGGCGTCGAAGGGCGCAACTCATTGGCGGCGGCCTAAATGACGCGCAGCGGGGGGGGGGGCAGAAAAGACAAGAGGAAGGGAGACGACGAGAGGACAGCGGGGGGAGGAGCAAACAGGAGGCGGGCCTCGCTGCGGCTCAGAAGAGGGCGCCGTCGACGGGGGGGGAACCACCAGGCGGACTGCATCGCCAAAGTGGCGGGGAATTCAAGTCGAGCGTGCTGATGATGGGCACCACCGACAGAACACACCACGAGGACCAGCGTCAGGGCCGACGCTCCCTCCGTCGCTGGTGGGGATACTTTTTTGGTCGCGTCCGCCAGCGAAAGCGCAAGCGGAGTCAGAAGCGTTCCGGGACACGGAAGCGGCCGAATTAGCTACTAAACGCGGCGCAGGCCGGCCGGCCCACTCACAAGCAGCTGCGGGCTGCGCGGGAGAGCTGGCGGGCTGAAGGCGTCCAGGGAAGCTCGGGCACTTGCAGCCTAGCAAAACGCCAGGGAATTAGGGGTGTGCCGTGAGGCAAAGCCCGCTCAAGGGCGGGAGGACGAGTGCGCCGATGACTGTAAGCTGGTGGGGATACGCGAAGCGCCAAGAATTGCTTCCGCCCACCGTGCCACCCTTGCCAAGGTCGGGCAAAGGCGGGGAAAAACACAACGTGCTCCGTGACGCTCGGCGCTCTTCGATCGGTCGTGACGGCCTCCCGTAACTTAGCTCGACAGGCCATCCCCGCTGGTGCCGACGTGCTCTGGTCGGGCTCTGAATGGATATGCTCTGGCCAGGCTCTGGTCGATGACGCGAGCGTCACTACCCAGGCATTTCTATGCAAAAACATCGACGATGATGAGCTCCTGGTGGGCTTGTTTTCCACTGCCACAACAATGAGGTGGAGGGGGAGGGGCCTCCTCCTCCTCCTCTTCGGCCTCCTCCTCCTCGTCCTCCACCTCCTTCCCCCCTCCAGCTTATGGTGGTGGTGGTGGAGCACAGGCCCGTCAGCTCCCGTTGGGTGGGTGCACGCGTTCAGCCGACAAGGGTGCGGGTTCTTGAAACCGCGCGGGCCCCGGCCGTGGCCGCGAGAATCTTCGTCTATATCGAAGTCGGGCATGTCCCTCTGCAGGGGGAGTATTCAAGAATAGTAAGACAAGTCAGGAGACGAGTGTTCGACAAATCTTTGACTATGTTTGAATATCTGTTCGACTGCTTCGCATTTTCTTCCAACATCCGCCTGTAGGAGGACATGCCCGACCTAAGGCTACGAGAGTCTTCATCTATATCCGTGCCCCTCTTGCCTATCCCTGCTCCTCGCCCGCGCCGCAATTCCGTGGACATGCTGGCTCTAAAAATGATCGTAGCGGGTCTTCCCTGGAGCAGCCAGCAGCAGGCGGGCTTCAACGATCGACTCCATCTGTGCTGCGATCGCGAAGTGCTGAAAAGTACACGCCGGTCGGAAGTAGGTAAGAACCTGAAGTAGGAAGGCGGATCAAGTAGATTGGGTTCTGTCCTTCCAAGAATGTAGCAAATCACAGCAGAAACAGATCTCCTCTTGAAGTAGGAGGGCGCTTGAGGTAGATTGGGATCCAGGTGTCCAGAAATGCCTACTCCCAACGACCAGCGTGTACATGTCTGCAGCGAGCGACCGTTAGCACAGAGAGGTCGAAACCCTATGTGCCAAGCCCCGGTCCTCGAGTTTCGGCCCCGACCGAAGGAGGCCAACCCCCACGCAATGGCAAGAAGCTGTCGGAACCTGAGGGAAGCTTCGATGGCAACTCATGGGTGCCTCCCATGCCATCTTGCCGGCTCTTGCGCGCCGACGCTAAATCGACGCTACGTCGACGCTAAATCGACGCTGATCGACGCCAAATCGGCGCTATCTCATCGACTCCAGACGCTAATCGACGCTAACCGACGGAATTCATAAGGTAAGGCTCCCTTGATCTGCCACCGAAGGGAGCGCTTCCTGGACCCTGCTGCTTTCCCCCTGAGCCGTCTCTTGACACTCCCGGGGGCCGTCCCAGACCCCCGACGCCCTGACTGTTCCAGAGAGTTGTCCACTTGCGAACGTTGTCTTATTCGGCGTTTCGACATTGCGGCGGAAGGAGGGGGGGGGTCTGGCTCTGGACCTCTGCTTGATGCGACTGCTTGCGACAGTGCGTCCGGCGGAGGAGATTCCACCTGCCTGACACAGGCGCGAAAAACAGCAAAGACCTACCTACTCCACAGGGTGGGGGAGAGGGGAGGGGTGCGAGGGCCCGCGCAGATCGGCAAAACAACGAATAAGACAACGATCACCTTCCCGTCTGGCGTTTCATCCCGAGCCCTGTTTTGGGCGGTCCCCGGGGCCTGGCGAGGGCCCCCGGAGGCCGAGAATAGCTCAGATCCGCCCGTCGTGATTTTCTAGTAGCCTCCCAGATGGAGTCGGAGTAGCTGGGGTCGGAGGATCGCGCCGCATCGCCGATACATCGGCGATGCATCGGCGATGCATCGGTGATGCAGCGGCGATGCATCGTCAACGTCGGCGATGCATCGGCGACGTCGACACGAAGCGTTTCGGGTCTCACATCGAGCCGCATCGCCGATGCATCGGCGATGCGACGCGATCCTCCCAGCCCATCTACTCCGGCCCCAGCTAGGAGGCCAAGGATTGTCGCCACGACGCGGGATGGCCTGTGAACGGCGAAAGAAACGCCAGGATCCGCTCTCTCCAGGCCCGGTCGCTTCACAGGCGGCCCCCCGGGGCGGGCGCTCCGCGACAGCGCGTCGATCCGCTCGCGCAGCTGGCGGCAGGAGTCCTTCGGGTGCGCCGGAGAGCGGGGCGTACAAGGACATACCAGTGCTAGATGTTATCCTTGGAGGCGCGCGTCCGACCCGAGCATCCAGCAGACCCTTCTCGCAGTATATCGTTTCCCGAGCGTTGTGGCCAGACAGGGCTCGCCACGACTAAGACTTTGTCGATGCGCGCGTCGCCCCTCGGGGGGCGAGGCGCACACAGTAGTAGTAGTAGTAGTAGTAGTAGTAGTAGTAGTAGTAGTAGTAGTAGTAGTAGTAGTAGTAGTAGTAGTAGTAGTAGTAGTAGTAGAAGTAGAAGTAGTAGTAGTGTAGTGTAAGTAGTAGTAGTAGTAGTAGTAGTAGTAGTAGTAGTAGTAGTAGTAGTTAGTAAGTAGTAGTAAGTATATTAGTAGTAGTAGTAGTAGTATTAGTAGTATAGTATAGTATAGTAGTCGTAGTAGTAATAGTATTTAGTAGTAAGTAATCGCAGTAGGCAGTCATAGAGTAGTAGTGGAAGTAGCAGTACTAGTCGTAGTCCTCGTCGTCGTCGTCAGTAGTAGTAGTAGAGAAGTAGTAGTAGTCGTAGTAGTAGTAGTAGTAGTGTAGTAGTAGTAATAGGAGAAGTAGTAGTAGTAGTAATAGTAGTAGTAGTAGTAGTAGTAGTAGTAGTAGTACTTGTAGCAGTTGAAGTCGTACTAGTGGTAGTAGTCGCGATAGTAGTCACAAC
>CAUYUJ010014441.1:274715-279715 GCA_963575745.1 Prorocentrum cordatum | reverse complement strand
GTGCCCTGGAGCCCTTCTTGCTCTTGGGCTGCCCAGCCGCCGCGCTGGCCCCGCACGGCTTGCCCAGGCCGCGGTGCGCGTGCCTGGGGAGGCGGCAGTACATCCAGCAAGCCGCGCAGACCAGGAAGGGCTCGGAGTCGTCGCCCTCGGCGCGCGACTCCATTGGGAGGTGGCCGTTGACCCTCCATCCCGCTGGGCGGGCCGCATCTGCCGCCTCCGCAGGGGCTGGGCCGCTGCACGCCGCCGCTGCCGCCGCCAGGCGCGGGCTGGGCGCGGGCGCCGAGGCCTCGCGGCGCCTCGGCTGCTCCTGCGCCCTGCGCTGGGCTACTCGGCGCAGCACCTCCGCGGGCGTCTCGGCCGAGGCTGGGCGGCGCCTCGCGGGCGAAGGCCTCGAGCTGGAGGCGCCAGCTGCCGCAACCGCTGCCAGGGCCGCCGCCGTGGCGAGGAGGGGGCCGCCGTCAGCCGCCGAGGCCTGCACCTCGCCATCGTCAGCCGCGCGCGCCTCCGCGTCGTGCATCATCCCGAACTCGCCGCGCCCCTGGGACTGCGACTTCGGTGGGCTGAATCCACCTGTCCCAGGGGCGGGCTCCGCGACGGCGGCGTACAAATAGTCGGCCTCGCCGTCGAGCTCCGCCGCCATGTAGGGGGCGAGGTCGACCAGCTCCAGCGAGCTGATGGGCCAGGAGTCCCGCATGCCCGACTCCGTGGCCTGGACCTCGAACTCGGCGGCGTAGCGCGCCGCGTCACGGGCTCGGGCCAGGCAGCCCTGGAGCAGGAGGGCCTCCTCGTCGGCGATGGCGCGCAGCGCCGCGCCCGCCTTCGCGAGCTGGTCCGCGAGGCGGTTGCCGTAGAGCTCCACCTCCGTGAGTTCGCCCCGCTCGACGGCCGCCCGCGAACGGTGGGCGGGGATGTGCTTCACGTGCACCCCCTCGGCGGCGTCGCCGACCCTCGCCCAGAGGTGGGCGAACTGGGCCGTCGGGCCCGCCGCCCTCTTCACGTCCTTGCAGGCCCCGACCGTGCCGAGGCAGTCGATCATGAGGTGGTAGTGGCCGACGATGTCCGTGAGGGCGACCACCGCCGCGTAGTCCTCGCCTGCCCTCGCCGTCTGGCTGGGCACAAGGGCAGGCGGCACCGCCCCCCACGCCTGCGCCATCCACTCGCCGTCGGGCGTGAGCACCACCACCGACCAGCCCGCGCTCCTGATCATCGGGAAGTCGTTGTTGACGCAGGAGCCGTCCGTGAAGACGAGGGTGCCCGCGGGCACCACGAGCGCGCCCTCGTCCCAGCCGCGCGAGCGGCGCTCCCAGCCAGGGTCCCAGCGCGGCCTCTGCACCAGGTACTGGGCGTCAACGAAGAGGCCCTGGCAGAAGAGCTCCTCGTAGCGGTGGCCCATCGTGCTCACCAACTCGGCAGCTCGCTTCAAGTCGGCGGGCCTGCGATCTCGCCGCCAGCCCTCCCAGGCAGGGCACCTGTGGTGGCGGTGGGCCAGAGTCCCGCTCTCCTCGCCGCAGAGCAGGCAGCGGTCGTCGATGTCGGCGCCGCGCTTGGCCAGCCTGGCCTGCGGCCAGAGTGACAGAGTCGCCAGCCTGCGCAGGCAACCGCAGTGGTGGCTGGACCACGTCTCCGTGGGCGCGGCGCCGAGGAGCTGGTTGATGGCCCGCCAGTTTGGCGGCAGCTGCCACGGCCACAGGGTCTCAGGCCAGGCGTCGTACTCCTGGAAAGCTGCCGCCTTCCCGGCCGCCTCTTTGGCCTTCTCCGCAAAGAAGGCGGGGGAGTACCGCAGGACGGAGTAGCAGCAGCCGAACTCGTCCTGCAGGAAGTCGCCGTCGTCGCTGAGGCCCCAGCCGATGACCTGCAGCGTGAGCACCAAGGCCGAGATCGGGTCCCTGACGGCAGCCCAAGGGCGCTGGAGCCTCACGATCCTGGCGCTCTCCGCGATGCAGGCCTGGATCGCCGCCGCGGAGGCCTGGCCTGCCCAGCGGACGTTGGTGTAGGCGAGGACGGCCAAGCCCGTGGCCACCACTAGCGGGTCCTGGCGCCAGCCGCGCGGCGAGCACTGCAGCAGGAAGCCCAGCGCAGCCCCAGGAGCCAGTTTGCCCATCGCCTTGGCCGCTGCCAGCCTCAGGGCTCTCATGCGGCCAGGCGGGATGCCGTTGCAGGCCGAGCCCCATAGGGCTTTGGCAGAGGGGCCCGCGCGCAAGACCCTCGCCTGCCGAAGGCCAGGCCCGAAGATCTTGTGGAGCCTGCTGGCCTGCCGCAGCGCCGCGAGCTCCCTGCCGACCTGAGTCGCAACTCGCCTGTGGCTGCCAGCCGTGGCGTCGACGCCGAGGTCGCGGTGGCCCGAGACGAAGGCCTCCGCCGCGAGCTGCCAGTCGGGTTCCTGCTGCAGGCGGCGCTGGAGGCCCACCGTGGAGGCCAAGACCTTCGTCTTCGTCCAGTTGATGGGCAGCCGCCTGTCCGCCAGCATCTCGACCACGCCGCTGACGAAGCTCGTGATCGTTCGGCTGAGCGTCGCCGCCGACCCGATGCCGTGGCCTGCTATGTCGTCGATGACGTTGACGACCCTGCCGACGGGCAGCAGCGCCCTGGCCTGGAGCAGGAGGCCGTGCAGCATGAGCCTGGCCAGCGTCGTCGCGCAGGAGCAGCCCGCGATGATGGTGCCGCTGACCTCAATGGGCTCGCTGATGGCGGCGTCCGCCGAGGCTCGGCGCGGCCCAGCGTAGACTACGCAGAGGGCCCTGAGCAGGCCGACGCTGAAGCCGCTGCCCTCCGCGGCCTGGCGCAGAAGGTCGTGGTCGATCCGCTCGTAGAACTTGCTGATGTCGAAGTAGACGGAGGCTGCCTCGAAGCCGAGCTGGCGGGCGAGCGCGAGCCCCAGGTTGTGGAGGTAGGCCGCCCTGTCACAGCTGGTGTTCGCGTCCTTGCCCCAGACCTCGGGGAGCGGGTGGTCCGCCTCCCACTTGGCGCAGTAGCGGCGGCGCACCCGGCTCCAGATGCGCATCCACATGCTCATGAGGCCGATCGGGCGGCGGCCTCCGTCTGGCTTCCCCAAGAAGACGATCACCGTGGTGAAGAGGGCTGTGGGCTGCGGCTGCTGCTCCCAAGCCGTGAGCACCTCTGCCATCCTCTCGGCGAAGGGCCTGCCCAGGGAGAGGACCAGCCGCGGGTGGAACGCATCCCAGCCCAGAGCGGTCTGCTTCGGGAACGACTTCGCCGCCTCGAGGATGTCGTCCGCCGTGATCGGGGGCAGCTCCATGGAGCAGATCCAGTCGGCTGGTCTGGTCTTGTGCTCCCCGTCGGCTCCTTTCCAAAGGGCCTTCCACTCTATGAGGATCTGGTCCAGGGCTTGCTGGCCAACAACAGGGAGCGGCAGGCTGTCGGGGCAGTGCGCGATCACCGAGTCCAGCACCTGGTCGCGGTCCTTTATGACAGCGTGGGCTCCTTTCGCCCCTTTCGCCAAGGCCTGGTCCACGAAGTCCTTCCAGCGCAGCCTGGCCGCCTTGGCGTCTTCTTTGCAGTGTCTCGCCGTCGTGCTCTCGATCACCTGCAGGAAGGCCTGCCCTTGCTCAGTGGGCTCCTGGATCACTTCGATCAGCGAGTCGAGCTTCGTGCCTTCGAACATGGTGCAGCCCGCCTGCTCGAACTTGGGCCCCAAGCTCTTGGCCACCTGCACCAGGTGCTTTATGTAGCCCACGTGCCCCACAGGGGGTGAACAGACCGCAGCAGCCGCACTTAGCTGCCTGGCGATCCTCCCTAGAACGCGGTTGGGGCGTTGGGTAAGGAACCCTTCGATAAGGAATCCAGGGTCTGGATCCCAGTGGAACTCCAACGCCCCCACCGTGCTGGCTGTGGTCGATGCGACGTCCCAGGACGGACAGCTCGGCCACGAGACCGCACGCTCGAAGTGCTCACCTCGAGGTCGGCGGCTCCTCCCCCCGATGGGGGCCCTGTAGAAAAATCCCCTTGCGGCAAGCCTGTGCTGTGACGACGTCCGCGCTGTCCTCTGGCACCGCGTGGGGCGTTCAGCCCTGCACAGTAGGTGGCCTCCCAGGTGGGGTCCGAGTAGATGGGGTCGCAGGATCGCGCCGCATCGCCAATGCATCGCCGACGCATGGTTTTCCCAGCGTCGGGTCTCACGGTCTGGGGGCCTTGATCAGACCTCGCCCCCTCCACCCCCCGCAATTCTCATCCCCATCCCCAGACCCCCAAGTGATGTTTTTTCTCAGGAGAAAAATCTAGGCCCACTCCTGGCGGACTAGCTCTTCAAGGGCGTTCGTTTTTTTTGACAGTCCTGGCACACCAAATGCTATACAATATGAGCTCGACCACAAGAAAACTCGCAAAAGAAACCCAATACTGAAGCCCCAGGATGTGCACTGGTCCCCGTCGTAGAACCCAAGAAACCCAGGGCACCCTGGCGGCAAGCAAGGTGGTTCTTGGCGTGGGCTTCTGCTGCACGAGAGGCTCAATAGCCGAAAACCGTCCGTCGCGTTTTTTTGGAGACGCGAGGGGGTCTTGGTTCTCGAAGCTCATAAGGCTCGAGGCCTCTCACGAGATGCGTTATGATCAGGATGTCGAGGAAAGTCCAGGCGTGGCCACGAAAAACCAACCGAAAGCCCAAAATGGCGAAAAACGAAGGCATGGGTAGCGGTCCCGGCATCTGTCCCAGAGAGCCGATCTCTGGAATTGTCTCGTCCTGGGAAGTCTCGCCCCTCTCCCAGGGACATGACTTTGTTCATCCTGAGCGGTCGTCCTGGGGCCCGGCGAAGGCCTCTAGAGGTGGAACAGAATGACACCCCTTTTTTGACTTTTTTCCATGTTGGATCTGTGGGCCTGGTGCTCTTCTGACCACCCAGACCCCCGACGCCGTTGTTAAACACACATATATATATATATATAAATAAAACAGCTTGGCGAAAGACCCAACTATATGCAGTTGTGAGTACCGCAATTGTGAATATCTTCTTCGGTGGCGCTCTTTATGGGGCCACGAACCGTAT
>CAUYUJ010014441.1:202215-269715 GCA_963575745.1 Prorocentrum cordatum | reverse complement strand
CGACTACTACTACTACTACTACTACTACTACTACTACTACTACTACTACTACTACTACTACTACTACTACTACTACTACTACTACTACTACAACTCGGACACATAGCACTAATAATAACACGCCATGGTATTGATGACCACGCTACTCATAAGAATGATGCAGAGAACACAGTAATACACACAAGAATTCGAACGACATACTAATCATGATAACTCGAGGGGGTCTGGGCTGGCGGCCGCCCTCCAGGACCTCCGGCGAGCTGACCTTCTGTGACTCTGCGGCTCCTCTTGGCTTGCGGGGATCGGGCCTCGGGGGCCTCAAAGACGACGGTTCCGGGGAAGCGGTCCGGGCCCTGCTGCCCCAGACGCCCTGGGGCGGAGGAGGAGGAGGAGGAGGAGGAGGACGAGGAGGAGGAGGAGTGAGGAGGAAGAGGAGTGACGTTCAGGAGGCGGAGGAGGAGGAGGAGGAGGAGGAGGCGGAGGAGGGTTTTCGTTAGTTTCGGCTTCTGGAGGCCCTGCCCAAACCCGCCTCGCGCTGCGATGAAGAATCACGACAAGGGGGGGCGTCGCTGCTTTCGGGGCCGTGCCAGAACGACTCAGGATGAAAGACCGGTCCCGGGGAAGGGGTCCAGAACTCTGGGTGTCGACGTTTTGAACAATCATGAAGTCGGGGGTCTGGGACTTCTGCGGATTGAAAAAAAAACAGATCGGCGAATGTCAGGGTTCATGTCCCAGACGTGCATTGTCCTGATTTTTCCCGTGCGGAGTGCCTGGAGGTCCCGACCCCCATCCTCCAGGAGCAGTTTTTGATCCCGAATCGTTGTCTTACTTTTGACGGTCTGGGCCCGCGAGGGCCCCTGGAGGCCGAAAATTGTCAAGAACTTCCCGTCGTGCTTTTTTGTTCCAGTAGGTTCTCGACCACAAGAAGCCTTCCACAAGAAACCCAGCGCTCAGACCTCAGGACGCCCATTGATTTCTGGCGTGGGAGAGTACCGCTCTCTTCCTGGCGAGACATCGAGAACAGAGAAAACCAGGGCTAAAACAGGGCTAGGATCGGGATAAATCTCTCCAGAGCGTTCCGGAGCGCTCTCAGAGCTTTCTGGAACGCTCTGGAGCGGCCGCGGCGCCCAATACGTCCTCCAAACCCGCCGATTCTCAGAGATCTCGAGTGATCCCGATCCGATTTTGTCCCGATCTTCGCGTCGTCTTAAGGGCACCCTGGAGGCAAGCAGGGTGTGTCTTGGCATGGGCTTCCGCTGCACGACGCCATCACGTCCTCCTCCTCCTCTTCCTCCTCCTCCTCCTCCTCCTCCTCCTCCTCCCTCCTCCCTCCCCTCCTCCTCCTCCTCCTCCTCCTCCTCCTCCTCCTCCTCCTCCTCCTCCTCCTCCTCCTCCTCTGTATCCTCCTCCTCCTCCTCGCCTTCGCCACGGGGAGGGGCGCTGGCGCCGGGAGGCCCCTCCTCCGCCGCCGCCCTCGCCCCACGGGGCGCCCCGCCGTGGAGTCGCCACGAGCGGGGGTCTGCCTCGGGCAGGGCGAGAGAACACCGCCGAGAGCAGGCGCGCGCTCCCGAGCACTCCGTGCTCTACCGTCGGGGCGTTGACCTGAGGAGCCCTGCAGAAGGAAGGAGGCCTTGGGAATGCCTGGGGGGTCAGGTTCGGGGATGGACAGACCCCCCTTTAGTAAAACGTGGTTTAGTGAAAACGACCTGAGGCCCAAACCTGGCGGGCGCAAGCCTGGAAAATAACGGCCACGGCGCCCTCTCGAAAACCGAAAACGGACAATTCACTAATCGACGTGTCACTGTTGGGGGTTCTGTCCGCCCCCGACAGGTCTGTAGGGGGGCCCGCAGGGGCATCAGGATGGCCGTCTGAGTCGCTCGCCGCCGTGGTTCTTGGTTCGCACATTTTCGCGTCGGCATGCGCCTGGTGCGCCTTGTTGGAAAAAGGGGCCTCGTCGAGGCCCCTTTTTCCAATAAGTTAAACTTCGATGTCCCATGGACAACCTCAGGAACACCCGAGGCAAACTGTAAAACGATCAAGGAACACCGAGCCCCTCCCCAGCGAAAAGGGTTCCTTCTTCAGCGCCTCGACTGTATGCTTCGCAGGCCCGGGGACAGAGGAGGGATCGGGCAGGATGGAGGGAGGAGACATGCCGCCCAGAGGTCTGGACCCCTTCCCCCAGGTTGCCCCGCGAGGGCGCCCCAAGGCCGACGCCGGCCCAAAAAACCTCCCGCCGTGAGCCACGACGAGAGGGGGTCCGTCTCGGGCGGGGCTGGGGCGAGAAGTCCGTTCCAGGGCGTTCCGGAGCGCTCTCACGGCGTCCTGGAGCGCTCAGAAAGGGCCGCGGCGCCCGAGGCATCCCCCAGAGCCGACGGATCTCAAAGAGGATCGAGCCGGGGCGAACGCGCGGCGCGGTGGGGGCCGAGTCTGGGCCGCTGTACACCACGCGAAATGGTTAAGAAATCATGGGTTAAGAAATTCATGGTCTCAGAACTTGAATAAAAACCTAACATTTCTATCAAACTCTTAGGATTTACATTGAAATGTTAAGAACAATCGAGACTCTGGCCGAAAACTTAAGTTTTCTTAAGCATCGCCTAAGGTGTATGGGGGCGCGGTCATACGCCCAGTGGGAAGGGGGCGGCCACAGAGGTGGGGCCCGGACGGGGACAAGTCCGGCCGCTCCCGCCCTGCGGGTTGGGCCGTGCGAGGCCTCTCTGACCGAGTGTTTGGCACCATCTTCAGCTCCATCCGCCAGTGCCTGGTCAGAAACCTCCCTGAAAGTCCCTCCGAGGGGGGCCCCCCTCTGCTCAAGGTCCGGAACAGCCCGGGGACGACCCAGGAGCGCCCCAAACCGGTCCAAGAGAGCCCCTAGGCCCTATAGACGGCCCAAGAAAGCCTCCGGACGGTTCCAGATCGTTCCAAGACGCCCAAGATGGCCTCCAGACGGAGCAGGGCGCCTCCGAGACGCCCCAAGAGGCTTGCAAGAGCACCCCCAAGAGAGCCCCCAAGAGACACAATTCCTTGATTTGTCGATGGTTTTCGAAGGATTTTCGAGCTGACGAAACTGCGGATAGAGACAGCGGTGAAGGACCACCCCCTGTTCACCCCCTGTGGCGTGGAGTATGCGCCACACCTGCGACGCCCCGCAACCCTGAGACTGATGGAGACCGCAGTGAGGGACCACCCCCTGCGCACCCCGTCGAGCGTGGAGGAAGTGCCGCGCCTGCCAAGCCCCGCGACCCTGAGATGGATGGAGACCGCGGTGAGGGACCACCCCTTGCGCACTCCCTGCGGCTTGGAGAAAATACCACGCTTGCAACACCCCGCGACCCTGAGATGGACAGAGACCGGAGTGAAGGACCATCCCCTGCGCACCCCCTGCGGCGTGGAGGAAATGCAACGCCTACCACGCCCCACGACCCTGAGACGGATAAGAGACCGGGGTGAGGGACCGCCCCCTGCGCACCCCCTGTGGTGTGGAGGAAGTGCCACGCCTTCCACGCTCGGCGACCCTGAGAAGGATAGGGGCCGCGGTGAGGGACCACCCCCTGCGCATCCCCTGTGGTGTGGAACTCGGAAGTGCCACGCCTGCCATGCCCCACGATCCTGAGACGGATAGAGTCTGAGACCGCAGTGCGGGACCATCCCCTGCGCACAGCGCCACGCCTGCCACACCCCGCGACCCTGAGACGGATAGAGACCGCAGTGAGAGACCACCCACTGCGCACCCCCCTGTGGTGTAAAGAAAATGCCACGCTCTGTGTGTGTGTGTGCGTGCTGTATGCGTGCTGTGTGTATGTGTGCGGTCCGCGTCTGTGTGTCTTGCTTGTGTGTATCATGCGTGTACGGTTGTATACGTGTGTCTCATGCTGGCGTCGTGCTGCGTCAGACAGCATGTTCGTTTGTATGGTGCGCGCCTGAGTGAAGTTGAGACAGAGAAGGAGAAGGGGGAGGTGTGTAGGCGTCGCGGGTGGGGCGCGGCTGAGAGGAAAACCGAAGCCCAACCAAACGTGCGGACAAAAGCCGATTTGGGCGAGCATGCGCCTCATCCTTCTTGACCTTAAATGCTCGTGGTTGGCCCGCCAGGGCCTGTGCCCACGACTGGGACAGGGCATGCAATGAGCACCACATCGAGCCGCGCCTCGTCGAGCCGCACGTCGGAGCGCACCAGCTCGACCCCGGCGCCCAAGACTGGGAAGAGCACTGCCTCGAGCACCACGCCGCGGCCCACCGCGACGATGCCGGCAGCCCCCCCTTGGAGCAGCGCGTCGGGGAGCCGCCGCTCGACCCTGGCCCCGAGGAGCAGCGGCAACGCCACCGTGGAGCAGCAGCGCGCCCGAGCGCGGCATCTCGACCCCGACGTCCACGAGGGAGGCGAGTACTGCCCCGAGTGCCGCGTCGTCAACCACTTGGGCGGGCACCGGCGCCCCGACGTGCAGCGACATCGGAGAGCAACGCCTCGACCCTGACGCCGCCAGCGGGACGAGCACTGCCTCGAGCACCGCCTCGCGAAGCTGCGCGGCCAGGAGCAGCAGCGCATCGCTGAGCAGCACGTCAGAGAGCGCCAGCTTTGCATTGCCGTGCGTCGGTGGGATGAGCGCTGCCTCGGCAACAGTGTCGCCCAGCAGCACGACGGTCCCCGGCATCTCGACGAGGCGCAGCACGTCAGAGAGCGGCAGGCCTCCCCGAACGTCCGCAAGAGGGGCGAGCACGAGCACTCCCACAAGTACGGCGTTGCTGGGCCCCGCGGCTGGTGCCAGTACCGCATCGTTGACGAGCACGCTGGGGAGCAGCAGCGCACCCATGGCGCCCACGAGTGGGACGAGTGCAGCCTCAGGAACAGAATCGCTGAGCAGAACGACAGGCACTGACACCTCAGTGTACACACCACCACCTCGGAGAGCAGCAGCTTGGCTCCGACATTCACGAAAGAGACGAGCACTGCGCCGAGTGCCGCGCCGTTGGCCAACATGGCGGGTACCAACTACACGACGGGCACTGGCAACCAGACTTTGAGCGACACTTCGGCACGAAGGAGCTCGACCCCGGCGCCCACGCGCGTGACGAGTGCTGTCTGTGCCGCGTCGCTGACCACCGCGGCCGGCACCAGCAGCGCAACAGTGGGCACCGCGTCGGAGGGCACTACCTCCACCCCGACGTCCTCGAGCGGCACGAGTCCTGCTTCGAGTGCCACGGCGCTGAGCAACACAACGGGCAATCACATCACAACAGCGAGCAACACGCCGGAGAGCAACAGCTCGAGCTGACGCCCACGAGTGGGACGAGCTCAGCCTCGGGTGCCACGTCGCGAGCAGCACGACGGGCATTAACATCTTGACGTGCAGCAGCAACTTGACCCTGACCCTGACGTTCACGAGAGAGAGAGAGAGAGAGAGACGAGTACTGCGCCGAATACCGCGTCGTTGGTCACTATGGCGGGTACCGCTAACGCGATGGGTGCGAGAACCTCAACGTGGAGCAGCACGTCGGCGAGCACCAGCTCGACCCTGACGTGCATGTGTGTGACGAATGCTGTCTCGAGCGCCAGCACCGCATCGCCGAGCAGCACCACTGATAGCACCAACGCCCTGGCGGTCACCAACTCTGCCTGTGCCCCGAATATCACGTCGCTGAGCATCACGACTGGCACTGCATCTTCCATGTGCCAGCTTGCAGTCCATGCCTAGACGTTCCGGGAAGCCCCTCGAAGAACACTTCCACAGAGAGCATTTCCAAATGTTCCCGGAAGCCTCTCGGGGAACATCTTCAGAGAGGCTGCCGCTCACTGCGCTTCTCAAAGTACTGTCTGGAGTGCTACGTCGCTGACCACCCCGGCGCGTAGCAGTAGCACGCCGTCGAGTAGCGCGTCGGCGAGCACCAGTTTCACCATGACGTTCGCCTGCGGGACGAGCACTGCCTCGAGTACCGCGTCGCTGAAGTGCACGACGGGTGCTAGCACCTCGGCGTTGAGCAATACGTCGCTGACCACCACGGCGGGCACCAACAGCGCAACGGGCGTTTCCGCGAGCTCCACGCCGCAGCTGCACGACGGGTGCTGGCATCTCGACGTTGCGCACTACGTCGGGGAGCATCATTTCGACCCCCGAACCCACGAGTGGGACGAATACCGTTTTGAGTGTCGTGTCGCTGGCCACCGCGACGGGCACCAGCTGCGCATCGGTGAGCAACACGGCAGGGAGCAGCAGCTCGACCCTTATGACCACGAGTGGGAAGATCACCGCCGCGAGTACTGCACTTCCTCGAGTGCCTACTAGGTCCGCGGCCCAGCGTTTCCACGATCCGCATTGGCCCCCCCCCCGAGGGCGGGATGCGTCATCCGCCTACTTCCACGAACCGCCCCTTTCCCACTGCAGGTGGGATGCGAACCTCGCCATCCTTCCACGGACCGCACTGGCCCAAGGAGGAGGAGGAGGAGGAGGAGGAGGAGGAGGGGGAGGAGCGAACGACGCGCTGAAGGGGGCGCGTGTCCGCGGGTTAGAGGCGCAGCGGGCCCGCGCCGCCCGCGAGGCACCGTGGCAACCTCAGGGCTCGGCGGACGGCTGCGACCACCTCCTTGTGGAACTTGAGCTCGTCATGGATGGCGGGCGTGCCCAGCTCGGTGCGCGCCCGCATGATGTTGTACGCGCGGAAGGCTACGGCCATGCGTATGATGGTGTGCCTCGGATGATCGTCGATGTTGTTGCTCTCGTGGAGTCCGAGCCGTGTGAGGACGCCACCAGCAGGTTGACCACGAGGTAGAGCCAGTAACGCCCACATTCGTAGGGATGTAATGTAGTGGCTGATGTCGTCCGTGTTCTTGATCTGCGAGTCTTTGTCGCATCCGAGCAGGCAGTTCTTCTTGTGGGGGTTGACGTGCATGCGGTGCGATGTCGTCCATGCTCCAGACAAGGTCTTGACCACGGGCCAGAAGAGCGAGGCCGTGGAGTTCGCCACGTGAGGCCGCAGGACGCGCCAGCCTTGCTCAACACTCGCAGGGAGAGCAGCTCGGCCAAGAAGTCCGTCACGGGCGGATGTATCGGAGCCCATTTTGATGTCATTGGCGGTGTAGATGTGAGGTGTGAAGGTGGCCGTAGTTGTAGACTGAGTGCCTTCGTCTTCCTGCGGGAGGTTCGGGTTGGTGGCACGTTCCCGTTCGATCCAGCGGCGACGGGCGCGGTGTTCAGCAGCTTCATCAGCAAATTCTCGATGAGTGTTCGTCGGCATGTGCTCGGTGGTGTAGATCTGTAGACGGTGGTTGCGAGATCGTTCAGCTCGTTGCCATGCACCGTAACATATCTCCTTCGCCATGTCACGGCGAGTACTGGCTGACCCCTACTGGTCGTCGAGGCAGAAGTGCGTATTGAACTGGGTGCGGTGAAGAACCGCTGTGATGTATGGGACGCACCAGTCCATCCAGTCGTTGAAGTTGCCCATATCGCGGCCGAAGAATACGCTTGGGATCCATATTGCTGCCCATGCTTCTGCACGTTCATTCAGATATTTCATGGAGTAATGGTTGTCGTTTCCACTCGGCTGCTCGGTTGTAGCAGGTGTCATCTGTGGTCCACTGTCAACAGGAAGCAGTGGGTACCAGGCACGGAGACGGTGATGGATAGTCTTGTGGAAGGAGTCGCGGTACAACTGGCGTTGTAGTTCCCGTAGGTATGCTTGTTGTGGATGGGTGCGTGAAGTGGCACTCGAAGTAGCAACATCCGAAGCTATGACTCCAGCATGTCTCTGATGAGGTCCGCCAGCCCTGTCACGACTGGGTGTGTGAAGGTCACCAGCCCTGTCACGGCGTGGTGCCTGGTGGGCTCCAGTCCTGTCACGACTGTGTGTGTACCGATCCTCCGCCGTGTTACGACGGGATGCTATGATAGCGTGTCGTCCAGCAGCAGCTGCTTGCGCATGTGCACGTTGAAGTATCTGGGCGGCATTCACCGTAGATCCTGTTGATCGCGTGAGAATCTTGAAGATGGATCCTTTGCCCGTCGCGATCAGCTTATTGTGAAGTATGTCGTCGAATCGCTGCACGTTGGAAGTGGCGTCACTCCAGCATGAAGCAGACCATTTGCCAACAACAACATTTCGTAGCGGGAGAAGTTCTTCAGCATGGGCACGGAGCGCGTGATGCAGAGGCTGCCAGCCAGGGATGGTGGTCGTGGAGGCGCGCCACATCGTTGCTGCAAGAAGCGTTTCAATACCCTGTGGGATCGGGGCGGACGCCCATAGCGAGAACGACAGGATGTCCATCTTCGTGAAGCTTGATGGGGCAGCTCGGATCAGCTTGTGGAACCCGTGAATCTCCTTGGACCGGAATGCTGGGGAGGGCGGATAGAGCTGGCCGGCGTACGAGAGGCATGTGATGGCAGCGGAGTTGTACATCTTGATGCACTGCTGGATGGGAGCGTAGGAGTCGCTCAGGATCTGGATGCGCTCCCATCACTTGTTGGCAGGACCTTGCCATTGACGGTCGAGAGAAGCGCCAGGGCCGATGTACACGCCGAGGTAGCGCGCAAAGCTATTGATGGAGAAGTCTTTCCACGGCTCGTAGAGCTGGGTCAGGATGGCACGCATGCTCGCGGTGATCTCGGGCGTTGGCAGGACCAGGTGGGCACGAGGACGCATTTCTTCGGTTGGAGGCGTAGTCCAGCGTGATGTTGTGCAGCTTGCAGGTGTGGTAGTAGGGCGCCAAGATCCCGAAGTGCAGCAAGAACTATACCCAGGTCGTCGGCGAATGCGCTGAGCAGGCCTCTACCCAATGCAGTAAGTTCCATTTTGAGGCCCTTGATGATGGGATCGAAGACTAGCGCCCAGAGCGTGCCGCTCAAGGGGCATCCTTGCGCAACCCCAGATTCTGCTAGAAGTAGCGGTCGCCGAATACCACCTAGGTCGTGGAAGGCAAATGGAATGTTGTAGCAGCACTGCAGGAGATTGAGGAAAATGCCGTGGATGCCCCACCGCCTTAGAGTAGCCCACAACCACGTGTGCGTGAGGCTCGGAAACGCTGCGGCGATGTCCATGCTGGCGAAGCAGGGCATCATGCTGGAGGCCTCGCTGTTGATGCTGGTGATACGGGCGCTGGTGTCCACTTTGACAATGTTGGAGAGAAATTGACGGCCACTGACAAAACATTGTTGTTCTTCCTCGGTGTCCGACGCCACGGAGCTGAGGATGCGGTTCGTCGCAGAGGCGATGATCTTGATGTCACTGTTCTTCATGGCGAGGGGGCGTAGACAGTCAGGACTGCGCGAGCACTCGTAGTTGCCCATGAGCTCATCACCCTTGGGAAGCATGGCCATGAGCGCGTAGTTCAGGTCGTGTGGGATCGGTCCACCGTGAGCAATGGAGTGGAGAAGCGCGTGGAGGATCTCGATGCTGCCTTCTGATCGTACCCGTGCTCGATAAGGCAGCCCGTCAGGCCCAGGGGCAGAGCCACTAGCGCGTTTAGCAGCGGCTTGGAGTTCTTCAATCCCAGGTAGAGGCAGGTGGCGTGGAGGCATTGGTGGGAAGACCATGTCCAGATATTGCTGCATCGCTGGGGTGTCAACATGCTTGGCAGCGAACACCTTCGACCAGTGAATTTGATTGGGGTTGTGCATGTCCATGGGGTCGTTGGCGACTGTCGGGCCTCTGCTGTCGGTGATGCGGACACCTGCAAGAATCAAGCGCTTCGAGAATGGCTTCCAGATCTCGCTGCGCTGTCCAATACGACGAGCACGACGACGCCAACGTTCACCGAGGTCGGGTCGTTGCTCCGCGTAGGCAGCCCGCGAGCGGGCGGCAGCAGCGCGACGTCGTTGTTCAGCAATCTGAAGCTGCATGGCGGAGTGCTCGGTCTCGAACGCGGAGCGGTCGACTAGAGAGATCTTGTGGTGACTGATGTCGATGTGCTGTGCCCCAGCAGTGGCGTCCTCTCGAAGTCGCTGGGCGAGAGCGAGGTCTTGATACCAGACGGCCCTGGCAATACTGCGGAGAGTGAGTGCACGTGCTTCTGCTATGACTTGTGGGTCTTCATTTCGGCACTCAAACGGCTTGATCTCGGAGGCGGAGACAGAGGTGATGGTGTCGCGAGCCTTGCACGCCGCCATCTTCATCACGTGCTTCATAGTACGCCAGTTTGAGATGGGGTCGGCTGAGAGGTCGGCCATCTCGACAAGGCGATTGTAGTAGAACTTGTAGTGCTTAAATTCGAAGAGGAAGGCGGGGATGTCGCGCTCGCTGACTGGGCGTGGCTGACGAGGTCGAAGTCGTAGATGTAGAATCTTGTGATCGCTGGTAGGCCCCCCTTCTCGGTCGAGCGGCCGGCCATCGGCAACAAGAAGTGTCTCGATGTGCGGGGTGTTTGATGCGTTGATCGGGACGAAGCATCTGTCAATGGTCGCCTCCGTCATGTTGGCCACGCATCGGTGCGTGGTGGCCTTCGTGGTGATCTCCATCATCTGTGAGAAGATACTCTTCCAGAAGACGGGCTGGTATTGGTAGCGCTCGGCGGTGGAGTCCGCGGTGGGGTGAAGCAGGCTCTTCAGCGGCGTCTGGGCGATATTGAAGTCCCCAATCATGTAGTAGTCGTGGCTGTCTGGGTGGAGGGCTGAGCGTTGAACAGCTGCTTGCCACGCAGCTTTGAAGCGCTGACGGTCAGATCCGCTGAGGTCGTAGTTGTGAATGTTGAAGATTGTTGTCATGCTGTCTTGTCCCGTCTTGAACGCGTAGTTCACCAATGCGTCCAAGGACGATCGCGCGAAATGAACGTAGAGGTCGTTGATCAGGTGGCAGTTGGAGTTCAGCTCTGTCAAAGGGAACCAGGAATGCGATTCCTCCTGCGGTCTCCGAGGCTTGGCCGTCAGTCACTAGCGCTGAGTGAAAGGCGATGTACTTGTGGTCGGAGCCCGCGGCCAGGAGGTCCATGTCGACGCTGTTGCCGTGCGTCTCTTGGATGGCGATGACCGCTCGTTGCCTCATGTAACGGAGCAACAACTGTCTCTTGAGGGCCCGCCTTGGTGCCGATCTGCCGTTGAGCGCCTGTGCGTTCCACAAGACCACATTGAGGCCGTCGGCGTGTGGTTTCGTGAACCACGGCGACCATCGTATGCTAAAGCCACCGCGCTGCCTCCAGAGGGTTGGCGAATGCGGCGGCCAGCGCGGTAGCCAATGGCGCATGCTCGGTGACGGGGATGCCAGCAGGGGCAGCAGCGTCGGACCAGCGAACTTGGGTGGCTGCATCAGGAGTGGCACCAGCTGTGATCTGGACGATGGGGGCACCGTCGACGGACAGGAAGCCTCCAGTGCGGTGAACCCGAGTCTCGATCGTGGGGAACTTGTCATTGATGAGCTTGTTGAGCTTTTTGAATTGAACTTCTTGGCGGACCATGCGCGGCGACTTGTCCGCGGAGGCGTAGAGGGAGGTGGGTCCAGAGTCCGATTCCACCTGGAAGCGACGCCATTCACGACCTTGCCGAAGTGCGCGATGTAGAGCTTGTGCTCGCGGGAGAGCAATCGAGTTGCCGCCAGTGAGTGTGAACGATATTCTCCGTGCAGGGCCCTCTGAGTTGATGCGGAGCGCGTTGATGTCCACGTCGGCGGCTTCGAACCAGGATGCGAGCGCGGTCTTGAGCGAGGCGACGGAGAATTCTGAGGCAGCCCCACACCAGAAGGTTGCAGCATTCGGTGGTCGGTCCCAGGCACCCAATGCGTCCAAATCCATGGCTGGGTGGAGAGCTTCGGCATGACGAAGAGCTTGCTGTAGGGCGTCCACGCTTGCCTTGAGTTCGCCTTGGAGGCGTTCAGCACGGTCAGCACGGCCTTTTAATTCGGTAATATCTCTCTCGGCGGACTCCTGGCGGTTGCTGAGCTGCTCGGTGAGCTTCGTGATGTTGGCCAGGAACTCAGCTTGTGCAGCAGCTGCAACTTGTTTGGATGTGGCTTCGAGGGCGGCGGCGGTTTTGTCGACTTGGGTCTGGAGGAGGTCGGTGAGCACCTTCCTCTGGTGTGCGGGGAGGTCGATCGCGGCAAGCTTCTGAGCTCCAGCAGCCCAAGGGTCGGCAGCAGCAGTGTCCTTGCCCTTGCCCTTGTCGGAGTAGTCGGCCCAGGAGTCGGAACTGGCTATCGATTGAGGGGCCAGCGCTGGCGGCAAGAGATATGTAAGCTGCGCCTCAGCAGCAAGGGATATGGAAATGCTCAACGCCGCGGGCACGGCGAAGGCGGAAAGCAGCGGTCCTAGCAGTCCCCGGACCAGGGGTCTCCGTGCTCTGCCACGGGGCACAAACATCTTGAGCCAAAATGGCTACGGAGGAGGAGGAGGAGGAGGGGGAGGAGGAGGGGGGGGAGGAGGGGGAGGCGGAGGAGTAAGAGGAGGAGGAGGAGAAGGAGCAGGAGGAGGAGGGCGCTGGCTTGACCCCGACGTGCAAAGAGCACGGGCCTCCCGCGTCGCCCCTCCTCGGGCCCTGTCGCCCGCTCGCCCGAGGGGGCGCCTCCCAAGCGCGTGACCAGGCGCGCATAGGGATGCTCACCGGCAGCAGCGCCCGTGCCATGCCTCCACTTCTGAGGCGCTGCGCGCAGTGTTGGCAGCTTCTTCCTGGCTCTGATTGCGGGTAAGATTCATACCCATATCCAGTGCGTCTTGGACTTTCTTGGAAGGGGCGCCACAAGGCCGAGGCGCACTGGATATGGAGAACATTCAAGCCTCTGGGGGTTCGATGTTTATCCATATCCAGTGTGTCCCGGGTTTCTGGGGAAGGGGGCCCGGCACTTCGAGCGGCAGTGGATATGGACACAAGTCTTGCCCGCACTGATTCGTGCCTTGGGCCGCTGGGGGGCACGTCCCGAGGCGGGGCCAGCCCCTCGTCAGTGAGCTCCGAGGCGCGCGTGCCGGGAGCGCGCTTAAAAAGCCGCAGGCTCCCTGCAGCCTCCGGCGCGCGCACGCGCCCTGGAGTGATCCCCGCGGGCCCGCTCTTCAATCCAGTCGGGGCCTCCACAGACCGCGCCAGGGGGGAGGAGGAGGAGGAGGAGGAGGAGGAGGAGGAGGAGGAGGAGGAGGAGGAGGAGGAGGAGGAGGAGGAGAAGGCGGAGGAGGAGGTCGGCGTGCGGGGCGCTCTCGCAGCCCCGTGGCCTATGGACGGGCCCTCGCCCGAAGAAGTGTTTCGCGGGATCTCTGCTTTTCGCCCTGCCTGCAGCTCGGGCCAGCCCGCGCCATCGCTCGGACGTCCATTCCCTGAGTTTTTTTTGGGGGTTCGTGCGTGTTTTTCTCGCCAAGTGGTCAAGGATGCTCCTCGATGGCCCTCGCCGAAGGAAAGATGCACACGTCCGAGCGGTGCCAAGCAGCACGCGGTCCTGTAGCAGACTGTCGTATGGGTCTGGCGCCGCGTGTGTGCTGGCATTCTGTGGGCCCCGGAAACGGCAGGGCCGTTGTTCCACCGTTTCCCAAAAAATGTCCCCTGAAAGTGGAAACGGCAAAAAAACGGCGACCGGAAACGGCAAAAAAACGGCTCCAGGATTGGAACTGGAGCCGGAACCGGTCAAGAAACGGCGACGGAACCGGTAAAAAAACGGCGTTGGGACCGGCAATAAAACGGCAACACGGAACCGGTAAAAAAACGGCCCTGTCGTTTCCAGGGCCCACTAAGCGCTGGCAGTGGCAGGCTGGCATGGGGGAGCTGTCTGGCGTTCCTTCGTTTCACCTGTTGGTTCGTCTCAGTTCTTTCCAATCCCTCCCCGAGGCGCCTAATCCCACCCTGCTGTCCCTCCTACTGCCGCTCGGGAGGCCAGCAAGGCGATCTCCGTGGCGAACAGTGCGCCGAGCTGCTGGTGGATGTCCTCGGAGGCCGCCACACCAAGAGATCGGCGGCGGGATTTTTGTCTTCCCAGACATGCGCCGTCCAGATTATTTTTGAGGACGGCGTCCCTGGAATTCCCGACCTTTTCGCTGGGACCCGTTTTTCGTCCTGAGTCGTCTTTTGACGGCCCCGAGGCCCAGCGAGGGCCACCTGGGGCCGAAAATGGCCAAACACCCCCCGTCTGGATTTTTCACGTCGCGAGCATGTCTTGGTGAATATGGGCCCCAGGTGCACCCCCACTGTAACGAGACGGGATCACGATCAGAAAGTTTTGGCCGTTCTCGGGATCCGGGAGCCCCCAACGGGCACCAGAACTCTTCGAAGAACACCTCGAGATGGAAAAAGCTGGCCCTGGGGAGGGATCCAGACCTCCGGGGTCCAAGAGCTGTGACACATGCTTGGGGCCCGCCCTGTGACAAATCCAGAACGTCGGAGATCTGACTGGGCTCCTTCCCCGGGGCTGGATTTTGAGCCGGCCTCGTGGAGAGCCGTAACTTCTGACGACTGGCCGTCGCGGCTTCGCCGAGCCGCCGGGCACCCGGGAACACCGGTGACGAGGTGCGAAGAGCACCCGCCCGCACACCCGCACGGTCTTGGCCGACGTCGGCCCAGGATCGGCACAGGGCAGCAGACACGGCGGGGCCGCCACGAGGCGGACGAGGGAGGAGCTGCCTCGCCCGACAGTCAGAGCGGCCGACACGGTCGAGGTACAGTCGGGGCGTTGACCTAAGGAACCCTAAATAAGGAACGAGGCCTCTTTTTCCCATAAGTTAAACTTCGAAGTCCGATCGAAACCCGAAGAAAAACCTAAGGCGAACTGCAAAACAACTAAGGAACACCGAGCCCCTCCCCAACGAAAAGGGTTCCTTCCTCAGGGCCCCGACTGTATGACAACCGCAATGTGGGTCAAGGGCATGTGCCCCTTCGCCAACGCCCCAAGGCCCCACGGAGATGCTACTAGCGAATTGCCTCCCGAGGTGGAGAACCCCGCGCGAAGAGCGCAAGGGTCATTACGCGGGGTCGGGGGGCCACACCGCATCGCCGACACATCGGCGACGGCGGGATGTGGAACGAACGGGCTCCAGATGACACCGCATCGCTGATGCGGCGCGATCTTCCGACCTCAT
Source organism: Prorocentrum cordatum (assembly GCA_963575745.1). Lineage (NCBI taxonomy): Eukaryota > Dinophyceae > Prorocentrales > Prorocentraceae > Prorocentrum > Prorocentrum cordatum. The sequence continues at coordinate 254,753 of CAUYUJ010014441.1, read as the reverse complement.
CTGCTCTGGCCCTGATGTCGGGAGCGGCGAAGAGGGGGGCGTCCAAGAGGGGGGGGGTGCAAATCATGACCGGCGGCATGTGCGCGGCCCAGCGGGGGAGCCTGGGACGTAATAGAAGAAGAAGAAGAAGAGGCGCCATGAAATCTGAGGAAAAATCATGGCCCGCGCCATGAAATCCACCCCCCCCCTAGTCATCACCCCCCTCTTTTCCGCTCCCGACGATGCAGGGGCCTGGAGTGCCAGCTGTATGGGCTGTCGAACGGCCGGAGAAGTCCAAAAAGCTTGGACCCTCGAGCGCCGATCGAGGAGGCCCGGGCCCCCGGAGGGTCGACCGCAAGCCTCTGCAGGCGCTCCGGGATCCGGTCCGACATGCCTCCAGAGACAACCCCAGCCCCGCCCTCCCCAAAAAACTTTGAGCTGCCAACCCTTGGAGGCCTGGAAATCGGCACCAACACCAGCACAGGGGGTTGCCTCCACATGGGAAAAATAATCCTAGATTTCGGTGTTGGTGGTAATATTTCGGTCACCTTGGAAGCCAGAACATTACCACCATCACCGAGATCGGGATCGTCTTCCCTCGGTGGAGGCACACCGCCGATCTTGGTGTTGGTGTCAACCTCTAGGCCTGCGAAACCCACACAAACCTCGCGAGCGATCACCACTGCTTGAGCTAGTCTTGGTGGAGCAGATCACGATCACACGCCCGTCATGCTGGGGCCGCCCCCCCCCCTCCCCTCGGGGATCTTCTGACCCGGGTCAATCCAGACCCGGGTCAGCAGGAAACCAAAAACTGCCATGCAGGAAACAAAAACTGCAAAGCGCGGGCCTTCGCAAACCCCGGGTCAGCCAACAGGCGCGGCCGCCTCGCGGCCGCCGAGCGGCTCGCGAACCCGGGTCAGCCAGGGGGGGTCTTCGCAGGATCCGGCAGGATCCGGTGCCCTGGCTGACCCCCGTCTGCGCTGACCCCCGTCTCGAGGCTCCCGATCCCCTCCCTGCCTGTCCCCGCCCGGTCCTGCCACGCTCTGCGCCCGCGCCGTCCGGGGAGGGCCGCAAGTGGCTCACTCCGGGACGGCGCTGGCGCAACATGTGCTGTTCGCGGGCCCTCCTCCTCCTCCTCCTCCTCCTCCTCCTCCTCCTCCTCTTCGTCCTCCTCCTCCTCCTCCTCTTCGTCCTCCTCCTCCTCCTCCCCGCCCCCCTCCTCCTCCTCCTCCTCCTCCTCCTCCTCCTCCTCCTCCTCCTCCTCCTCCTCCTCCTCATCCTCTTCGTCCTCCTCCTACTCCTCCTCCTCCTCCTCTTCGTCCTCCTCCTCGCCACTTCGACCCGGATGGCGCCTGGCATCGCCAGGGTAAGCACAGCATGCTCTATACGATCACAGTTCGGTCGGGCATGTACATGCAGGTTCTAGAAGGGAAATATTGAAGTTGCCCGGGAATGTTCAAACAAGGCCGAAAAATACCAGAAAAATCGTCCCTAGAGTATTTTCTGACGATTCGTGAATTCTCCTCATGTAAAGGGGCATGCTCGACTTGAGATTGCAGTGATCCTGGCCAGGCCCCACCTGTGCGCAAGGCCAACCTGTGCCCGCAATGCTAGTCCAGGGATGCGTACACAGTGAGCGGCCCCTGCAAACATGGTGTCTTGCGCAGGGCTGGCTTTCCTTCCCGGCGTGGTCCTTTGATGGCCCCGTGCTCCTGGACTCCCAGGACGGCCCCAATCCACCTGCCGTGGCTGTCTCTCGACAGGAGTGGGCTTCCGCCCCTCCCCCAGCAGCCCCCTGACGTCATCACCTTTCCACAGCGTCAACCCCCCCAGGTCTCGAACCACTCCCCCGGGACCAGCATTTCATCCCGAGTAGTTCTTATTAACAGTCCTGGGGCAAGGCAAGCCCCCCGAGGCAGACAATGAAAAAGACGTCCGTCGTTGCTTTTTCGGCTTTGCGATGGGGTCGTGCTTTCATGTAAAACAAACGTTTTTGTTTCTATTTGGGGGCTCTGTTTTCCGTGTTGGGATTCTCGGTCGCGCCGTTTTCAAATCGGTTCCGTGTTGTGTCGCCGTCTTTCTTATTGTTGGGCTGCTGCTACCGTCACCCACCCCGTCCTGGCTGGCCGACAAAGCATAAAGTTGGACAAGGAGCAAAAACATGTCCCCAGCATTTCTTACATCAACTACAGACAGCCTGTGTAATCAGGACGCACGGTAAGCATGCAAGGGCATCGGAAGACTATGGCGGGCCGGGCGCGGCCAGCGAAAGCGGCCAAGGATGGGCCGAGGGAAAAGGATGCGAGGGTCACCCTGGGAAGCTGCTCGTCCTGACTGCCCATACCTCCGACCTCGCCATTTTTTCGCAACGTCGACCCCCAGAGCTCTGGACCACTTCCTGGGGACCTGCTCTTCATCCTCAGCCGTTTCGTGAGGGCCCCGAGGCCCGGCGAGGACCCGTGGAGGCCGCAAATGGCAAAAGACCTCCCGTCGTGATTTCTTCACGGCGCGAGGGGGTCTGGGTGTGCGGGATGGCAGGAGGAGGAGGAGGAGGAGGAGGAGGAGGAGGAGGAGGAGGAGGAGGAGGAGGAGGAGGAGGAGGAACAGCAGGAGCAGCAGCAGGAGGAGGAGGAGGGTCATCTCGGGAAGCTGCTCATCCTGACCATGCGGGTTGGCCGCGGGCCTCCCCCCCCCGCCGTCCGCGCACGCGCGCATCTGCTCCAGGAGGCCGGCAGCCCGGCCGGCGTCCGCGGCGACGGCGGCGCGGCGGCGCCCGCCTCCGCAGCCTCCTCGGGCCGCAGGGCAAGACCGAAGGGGCCCTGGGGCACACAAATAAATGCACACATCTAAAAGGATTCCCCATACTTTCTAATATTTTCTAGGTTTTTGTCTTCCCTCCGACTTCTAATCTTTTCTTGTATTTTCCTGGGGATCGCCGATTAATTGTGTCTGTGTGTTTTTTCTCTCCTCCTGAAAGACCCCCAACTTGGGTCAGGTCGGGCATGCCCTCCTGCAGGAGTTCGGACGAAGAATCAAACATACGCCAAACATGCCGAAGCATACAGCCGGGGCGCTGAAGAAGGAACTCCTTTCTTCGGGGAGGGGCTCAGTGTTCCAAAATTGTTGTGCAGTTTGCCTTTGGTTGTCCTTAGGTTGTCGATGGCAAATCGAAATTTGACTTGTGGAGAAAAGGGGCCCCGTTCTTTATTTAGGGCTCCTGCGGTCAACACCCCGACTGCAATCTCAAAAAAAACTAAACAAACAAACCGTCCCCAGACCATTTTTGTGGACTGTTTTTGAACACTCCTCCTGCGGCGGGGACACGCCCGACTCCACACTTGGGCGGAGAGGGGGGGGAGACGAGGCGCGGGCACGCTTCTGCTTCAGCTTCGGAGGGGGCCCCGTACCCCCCTCGCGCGGTGAAGCACCCACCGCGGGAGGTGCTGGGCCGCGCTCGGCCGCCGAAAGGGCCCTCGCCGGGCCTCGGGGGCCGCCAACCAACGGCTCGGGAGGAACCGCAGGCCCCCGAGAAGGGGTCCAGACTTTCCGGGGGTCGACGTTGTTGAACAAGTGCGACGTCGGGGGTCCCGGGCGGTGGCGGGGAAGGCACGAGCTCAATGGGGTGAGGCCCTCGGCTAAGGAGCCCAGGGTCTGTGAGCCGGTGTGACTCCGACGGAGGGCTGGCCATTAATTGCCACCGCCGCCCCCACGAGATAAGAAATCCCCCAAGGTCTGAAGCCTCTGAGGCACATTTTTAGAAGAAGAACAAATGCCGTAAACATAAACTTTTGGCGCTCCGCGCGGATCTGCGCTGGACCCCCCTCCCTGGCGCGCGGAGCGCGCCAGGGCGGCGCCAGAGGCGCCGCTGGGGGGGCGCAGCGCGGATCCAGGAAATCCGCGCGGAGCGCCAACAGTTTATGCTTATGGCGGTTTCCCTTCTTCGAGGAGTCTCTGGGGGGCACAGTCCTTGACAACCCCCCTCACCGTGCCCCGACATCCGCCGACGTGACTCTTCCAGTCTGCGGCCCCCGAGGTCGGCGACCGTTTCCCGCGGGGCCGTTCCTTTCTGTTGGCCCTGGGCCCCTTTGGGGAGCGGCCCCAGTGCCCGGCAGCGGGCCCCCGACAAGAGAACAGAAGCGCCGAGGAGAACTGCCGGTTGCAAACCGGCGCGCCGCCGAAGATCTGCACCAGTCCTCGCCCGCCCCGCTCGCAATGCATACAGGACTCGCGCTCTCGCGGGGGACGTCCTCGCAAGCAATTCAGACGTTGCGCCCTCGACACTCGGCCATCACGCCCTCGCCGTGGCCTTCCAGACGAGGAGTTTGGGAACCGCGCTGTCGTTCGACACTTCCCCGCGACGCATGCAGGACGCACGCTTCAGCAGCCTCGCCGCCGCGGCCACCTCTGCAGGCCGCGTGCGGAGGGGCCCCGGCGGGCACCGCCCCGCAAGCGAGGGGCGAGGCGAGGCGGAGAGCGGCAGCGAGGCGGGCCCGGGCGATCCAGGCCTCGCCATCGCTCGGACGACGTCCATTCCCTGTATGGTTTTTTTTCGCATGTTTTTTTTTTCGGATTCGTGCATGGTTTTTTTCGCCAAATGATCAGGGATGCTCCTCGATGGCCCTCGCCGAAGGAAAAATGCACACGCCCGAGCGATGCCAAGAGGCCCGGGAGGACGGCACCGCGAGGCGGAGAATGCGGCGACGGAGGGCTCGGGGATCGGGGGAGCTGGCGGGGGCGAGGGCGACGACGGGGCGGCGGCGGGGCGACGGCGAGCGCCGCCGCCGACAGGGGGGGGAGGCGAGGCGGCGGCGCCCGCCTCCGAGGCCTCCTCGGGCCACGAGGGGGGAGGGTCGAGGCGATGGCGCGAGGGGGGGCTCGAGGGCAGCGGCCCGAAGCCCTCGGGCGCGTGGGCCCCCCTGTCGGGGCCTGCTGGCGGCTCCCTGCGCCGCCGCGTCTGGATCCCCCCTCGGAATTTTGGCCAGAGCACGCGCTGCAACGCAAGCGTGGAGGACAAGCATATGGAACGACGATCACAAACAGGTCCTACGCGAGATGGCATAGCGAGCTTCCGCGGCTTCCGCGGGCCGCCAACGCGGCGCGCCACATCGGAAACGCGGGCGCTTATGCGCGCGCAGCACACGCGCCAACGTCAGCGTATACGACCCCGTTTTACGCCTTGCGCAATAGAAGCAGCGAAGGGGTTGATAATCCAACGACTTCCTGTCTTTGGGAGACGGCCCCGCCGTCGACAAACGGTTCGGGGAGAAGATGCGATCCTCAGGAAAGGGGTCGAGATGGGCCGAGGCCGTGCGTGGAGAACCACGACGCTGGAGGATAGGGCAAGAACCAGGCTTTGGATTTTTGAGCGGCTGCTTGGAAGCCTCATTGGCTCTCTTGCTCCCTTAGCTCCCCTGCAGGGCGCTGTGGGGAAATCTCGGTCTGCTTTGGGAGCCCTCATGGGCCGTCGAGGTGCCGCGTGGGGCCTCTGCAGCACCTCGGACGCCTCTCGAAATGCCTTCAAGACCCACCGCTGCCAGAAAGGATCCTCACGATTCCAATTTTGGAGAGAACGCGTTTCACGGGCGCTTGCCTTGGGAACATTCGGCGGCGCGTTTCGAGGCCGGGGTTGCCCCTCCCCACACTCGGCGCCGTCGACTAAAACCAAAGGGAATCCCCCCCCCCAACCCTCCCCCTCCCGAGCCTCCCCCCCGCCCCTCTCCCAAGGGGAGGCGGGGGGCGTTCAGACCACCCCCCCGGCGCCGGTGCTGGCTCTGGCGGCCGCCAGCAGCGCCGACGGCGGGGACGCAGCGACGATGACCAGAGCCAGTCCAAGGTGGGGGGTTCAACCCCCCCACCCTGGCGCCAGCGCCGGCGCTGGCGGCGGCCAGCAGCGCCGGCGCTGGCGCCGGCGACGGCGGAGACGCACCGACGATTACCACCACTACCACCACCGCCACCACCACCATCACCGCCTCAACCCACCACCACAACCACCCACCAACGCCACCACCACCACCGCCACCACCACCACCAGCACCACGTCAACAAACCACCGCCGCCACCACAACCCATAACCACCACCACCACAAACCACCACCACACCACCACCACCACACCACAACAACCATCACCACCACAACTCACCATCACCACCACCACCACAGAAACCCACCACCACTACCACCACCACCACCACAATCTACCACACCACCACCACCACCGCCACAACCACCACCACTACTAGCAGCAGGACCCACCGCAACCACCCCAAACAACCACACCACCAGCACCAGCACCAGCACCAGCACCAGCACCACAACCAGCACAACCTCCACAAACCACCGCCACCACCACAACTCACCACCACCACCACCACACCACCACCACCACCACCACCCACCACCACCACCACCACCCACCACCACCACAAACCACCACCACCCGCCACCAAACCACCACCACCACCACAAACCAACCACCACCACCACCACCACCACACCACCACCACCACCACCACCACCACCACCACCACCACCACCACCACCACCACCACCACCACCACCATCACCACCACCCACCACCACCACCACCACAACCACCACCACCGCCACCACCACCACCACAACCCACCACCACCACCACCACCACCGTCGTCCTCGTCTGCGTTCCCCGCCGCCGCCGCCCGCCGCCGCAGGCGCCGGCGCCGGCGCAGTAAGGGAAATCGTCGCCCCCGCCTTTGCCGCCAGCCGCCGCCGACGCAAGCGCCGGCCCGAGGAAAGGAGGGGAAGCAGGGGAGGAAGGCGGTGGGGGGGTTCGAACCCACCCCCGCCTCCGTCAAGGGGGGGAAGCTCGAACCCCCCCCCTCCAAGCGACCACAGAACAAGCTCTTTCCAATGTTGGGACCATTTGGGCTGCCTCGGGTTTGTTTTGGCGCCGCTTCCGTTTCTTTCCATCTCCCGACAGCTTTCGGGCCAGATCCGGGCATCTAGGACAAATTTCTCTACCAATCGGAGCGCCTTTCGGGTACAGTGGTAAGCGCTGCTAGCTGTTGCTGGCTGTCGTCTGGCTGCTTGCTGCTGTTCTGCTGCGTTTTATTGGCGCGATGTGCTGTGGACTGCGGCTTGCCCGCTTGCTGCTTAATGCCGCCTGTTCTCATGGAGTCACTATTCGGTTATGTTTATACATATATAAAAGCATGTTTGTTCTTTCTCTTTCCTGCCTTCAGCTGATCCGCTGGCGGACTGCGGTGCGGCAAAGGATCAAGGATCACTGTTGGCCCAAGATGGCCCCAATGTATGCCCCAACTTGGATCCACTCGGCGTCCATCACGCTTTTACATTGACGGGGTGCTTCCAAGATGGCCCAACAATGGCTTCCCAACCCCCAGAAGATGTCCTTCTGATGTGGTCCCTCCCGCTCCGACTTGAGGAACTTCTACGCTGAGAAAAGAAGCATCACTCGGAGCGTTTTCTTAGATAGTAGCCCGCGTCCAGATAGACTGAAGTTCTGCGAGAAGAATGGGCCCCAAGGGGGTGCCCACAGTCCAGTGCTGGAGCCCATGGTCATGTGTGCTTTCTCTTGAGATGTCTGGTGTGTGTAGTCGCCATTCTCGTACCAGCACTTGTGGGCCTCGCTGTGCCGTTTCTGACACACTGGGTGAAGGATGAGGCCAGGCAGGCTGAGCAGCCGCGCGGCACTGTGCGTCTGGGGCGTTGCTTGCGCCCCTGGGACATCTTGGAATTCAAGAACTACGCCCCCGTTTTGTCTTCACCCGTTTATTTTGTGCTTTGCTCCCCCCGCCCGTTCCGCTCTTTCTGAGCGCAGATTTACTCTTGTTTGGGAAGACAGAGTCTTCCCCTCCCTCCCTCCTCGGCGCCGGGGCCCTCGGGGACCTCTCCGCGCGGCGCTGTGCGTCTGCTGGCGCGATGCGGCATGTGCGCTTGCGTGGCTGGACAGCGCTGGCCGCCTCTCTGACGGATCTCACAGCCGTCACGGACAAAATGCTCATGGTCGCGCTGCTGCGGATGACGCTCGCGACTGTCGCAGCAGCGCCTGCTTCGCTGCCCGACCGCGTGCGTTCATGATCACTCGGTTGCGCCAGCTTATCCGGCTGTGTGCTTGGCGACCGACCCGCTGTCTCCAACACTCCCCCACTGGTGGCACCTCTCGAAGTGGTAAGACCAGCCGGCTGCATTCCCGATCGATAATTCCACATTGATCCCGCATTTCCCCGATGTTGTTTACTTGGGCATGCTAGAGTTGCTGTCCTGCGACCGTGGCCAAAACCGGGGTCAAAACAGGTGCCACACCAGGCTCCGTCAGGGTATGCGCGCGGATTTGTCGGGCCACGCTAAGGATGGACAGCTCTGCTGCGACATCGCAACAGGGATTGACAATTTCAGTAATTCATGAGCTGCTGCTCCCCGCAGTGAGGTTATCATGTGCTTTCGTTTCGCCGCCCAGGCGTGTCTGTTGATGATCAGTTGGGTGTGCTTTTTTTGGAAGGGGGGGGCTCGCGCCCGGGCAGCCGCGCTCCCTCACAGCTAGCACAAGAACCCCCGCGCGCCCGCGGTGAGTGCGGGGCTGGGGCGCGTCCCGAAGGAGTGGGGGGGGTCGGCCAAAGCTAAGCAAATCCCGAAGCTATCGCCAGCTGTTCCCCGCCACCGCGGGCCGCCCCTGCCGTCGCGGGCTCAGCCGCTGCCGCCGGCCCGCTGCCGCCAGCCGCCGCCGGCCGCCGCCGCCCTCCGCCGCGCCGGCGTCCGCGCGAGCTCCAAGCCCGCCGCCGCCGAGCGCGCCCGCGCGGCAGCGGGCGGCGGCCGCGGCCCAGTCTCCGCAGCCCCCCTCTCCTCCTCGCCACGCAGCGTCTCTTCCAAGTGTCCTCGGGAGTGGACCGGGACGTCTGTCAGGCCATCTGAAACGCATGTCGACAGTGCGCACCGACAGTGGCAAAGTCACAACCGAGTCATTGCACGGCTGCGGCGTTCAAACACTAGCTGGCCCTGGTGCCCAGAAGGGAGGGTCTCGCTCGAATAGTGATCCCGCACCTGCCAGTCCTTCTTCCCGGCACTGCGCGCGCATGCGACGAAGAACTGGTCTAGCAACGCCTTGCGCCTCGATCCCCCAGACAGCCTGCAAAGACATTGTCTTAACTTGAGTTGTGGCCTCGCGCTGCGCCGTGACCCGCCAGTGCTGGCTAGGAGGCGCTTCGTTGACATCGCCGTGGCCCCTGGTGCAAAGCGCCGTAGATATTTTGCAACGGGGCTGCGTGTCAGATTAATGCATTCTCGGATCAGCTGGGTCGGAAGGGCTGTGGCCGCACGAGGGGGGCTCGCAACGACCCTGCTCTCAGTCGGGATGCGCAGCTACAGCGGCACTAATCGCTACAATGTATTTTCCTACTTGGTGTTTGGGGTCGCATCGCTTAGTCAACGTTGCGCCTCAGCAGGCCTGGAGTAAGCATGAGGCCCACTGCGCCTGCGCCACCTAGGAGCGCCCAGAAATGACTACGTTTCGGGGACACTCGGTGCGATGCCCACAATAAGCTAAGAAAACGCGTTCCGAGACAACCTAGTCACCTTGAGCCATTTTTTGATTTGCTCGCGGGTGGTCGTCTGCCGGACACTCCTGCCCGTGGCGCCGAAACGACGAGCGAGGGGCCCGAAGGAAGGGCCGAAAGAGACGAGGGACGGACCCCAGGAACCCAGACAGAGCCGAGCGAGGGACCCGACCGAACACACAGGGACAACGAAAAATCGAGGGCCCGAAACAGAGTGCAACGAGTGTTAACTTAATTAACACTCCTTAAATCAAGCGGGGCGGTACTAGAGAGAGCTCTCCAGACAGCCTCCGTAACTCATCCTCCGCCCACGTACCCCCCCCCCACCCAATCGCATAGCAAGGACAGGAGTGAGGGGAGGACGGGAGAACAGCTCAGACAGCCCGCTTCCCGCGGTTGACACGTAGAGCGGGCCGATCAAGATGATCATCATCGTCTGGTGGCCGGAACGAGTTCGGCGGGGAGTGCAACGGCGTTGCCTGAGCAGCATGTGCTCTGAGCCAAGCACGTGCCACGACATCCCGAGCCTTCCACCAATCAGCACTAAGAACGACGGCGCGAGGTCGACGATGCACACGAACAGCTTGACCAGGTGCTCTGAGCCAGACGTGCGCCACAGCATCACGAGCACTCCACCAAGCAGCACCAGGAACAACGATGTGAGTAGAAGGGCCAGACTCGGCCGTCACAGCCTCCTTTTGGAAGTCGGCGTCGAGACGACAGCGTACAGGTACAGCAGGCACAGCTTGAAGACCAGCAGGCTCTCGTTGGGGAAAGAGTTCCCCAGGATCTCGTGGACCAGCAGGCTCTCGAAGACCAGCAGGCTCACGAAGATCAGCAGGCCCTCGATGAGGAGGAACATCGTGAAGACCAGCAGGCTCTCGATGAGCAACAGGAACATCATGAAGACCAGCGGGATCTCCACGAAAGTTGTATAGACCCGCTTCAGGAGGATCCAAATGACCAGGGCGTTCGAAACGACACGGCTCAGGAAGGTCGTCAGCAGGAACAGCTTGAAGATCATAAGGTTCTCGGCGAGCAGCGAGTTTTACAGGCTCCAGACCACCAGGCACTCGAAGACCAGCAGGCTCGCGATGACCAGCAGGCTCTCGAGGAGCAAGAACATCAGGAGCGTCACCATGATGTAAATCAGGAAAGTAGTCGTAGCGGCTCGCATCTGTGGCTGGCGGTGCCCAGCAACCAGGAGCGAGCTCTGCAGTCACATGAACAGGAAGTCGGGGCTGGAAGGGATCGGCCTCGGCGTTGAGCGAAAAGGCAATCATCTTCAGCGTCGACTCGAGGAAAATGGCCCGAACAGCCGCAGGCAGCGGCGGCATCCCGCTCGCGCATGGCGGCGGGGCGAGGCGGCACCAGCTGCCAGTCTCCAGGGCGTCAATGATATCCTGGAGCTCCGCGTCGTCGAGCCCCACAAGGCGGGCCGCCGCGATCGCGGCGCCCAGCGTGGGAATGTGGCCGCCAAGGCGACCTCCAAGGCGCCAGTGGGCGTCGAGGGCGACACGGAGGCCACGCAACCGGTAGGACATAGCGGCGGCCCTCGTCTGCCCGAGCTGCGCCCTCCGTTAGCGTCGAAGGCGCCGAGCCAGGGCCCGAGCACTCGCCGCAGCCCAGGCTTTGCCGCCAGCAGTGACAGCACGAGACATTGCGGCCGCTTGCGCGCCTGCGCCTGGGGCAGGCGCGCTGGCGAGGGCCTGGGCCCGAAGAGGGGGCTGTGGCTGACAAAACGAGACAAGAGAAGAGACCGTGTCAAAGTGTGTAGTCTCTTGAGATGCACTGGGCCTGACAATCCGATGTGATCCGGTAGCGCCCACCGCGCCAGGCAACACGGTAAAATACATAGATGCTTGGTGTGGTGTCTGAGTGCTCTCCCTACGTCGATTAAGTCCCCTCGCCCTCCCCCCCCCCCGGCCTGAGGCCGAGTTAACTAGGAACAGAAACGGCCTTGGAAGGGTCCGTCCTGTCCGTGAGTTTGGAAAAAGAAGGTGCTGTCGGGGAGCCATTCCAAGAAGAGCTGGCGCCAACACCTGGGGTCGGTCCTGCCCACGCCCAGTCGAACCACAGACTTCAAACACTTGAGGCCCAAGACGTCCTCACCGTCGGTGGGATCTAGCTCTAGGCTGTGTTGTCTGGCCGCCCTCTTTGGATATTCTACCGCCAGGGTTGCTCCTGGGGTTTCCCGCAACTCGGGTTGCAGGTGTACTGGCCTTGATCTCTTGTCGAAGCTGGCCACCACCTGTTCTAAAAAGGCACGCGCGCTGTCATGCAGGATTCGGCGTTCCAGATACAAGGCGACGTGAATGCTGCTAGCTGCCCCCCCCCAAAAAAAAAAAAAGTAACACTTCTGCCTGCTAGGGTAAGCTGTTCTGCACCAAAACACCTCCCATATCTGCAAGCCGTCCACCGCGCTCCTGGGTTATGGGCACGATCTACCAACTGGGCCCCCTGCCCCTTCTGAAGGACCGGCCTGCCAGACCATGGGGACGGAGAGCTCGTGCTGGCCAGCTCTCCTGTAGGCAGGGTGGCCGTTCAAGGGGCCGCCGCCGCCAGCAGAAGTGTCAGCCTGCCTGGTCGGCGGGAGGTCTCATCGGGGAGCGCATACTCCAGACAGACGTGTTCAGCAGAACTGGGCCGCCGATCCTGGAGAGCGTGGTAAGCCCTGCCTGGCCTGACTTTGTCTTCAATTTGTCCGCGGTGGGACTCCCCGGACAGGTCGCGCTCAGTGGGCGCTGGCTGCAGCATGATTTGCCCTGGAGTGCGGTTGAGCTCGACACTTGCGCCGTAGTGTGAGACTGTCCTCGGGCCAGGCCGGTTGCAGCACAATTTTCTTTGGCGGAAATACCAGGCAGAAGTCGATCATGCGAGGGCCCTCTGGCTGATCACTTCCAGGCCAAGGCCACACATCTCGCAAACAAGCTGTTCGGAGAGTCGACGACTCCACCTTGTCTGCCTTCACAATCCTGCCTGCCCTCGTGCTTCTGCGCAGGACGTGACCTGCTGTCGCCTAGGGCTCTCTGGTGTTAGACTCGCTCCGCGGCCCTGCCAGACGTACCCCCGCTGACAGGAACATCGATACGAAGAGGGCGTCAGGCCCGCAAACCTGACTGACACTGCCGTCCGTCGCGAGGGGCCCTGGGTGGCCTCCGCAGATCCCCTCGAGGCGGGCGCGGGCGCTCCACCGAAGGTCCCGAACTCCTGGAGACCAGAGCGGGTGTGCCCTGGGGCCGCTTCAGCGTTGGACGCAGGCAGGCCTTCTTGGATACGCTGGCTGTCCACAGCGTCAGGCTCGCCGTGGCCACGTTGCTTTCTCCTTGGGCAGTCCGACCTCCGCAGTGACCTCGGGATCCTTTTAGGACAAGCGTCGTCGCACACGCGCGGAGGTCTGCACATCGCCCTCGTCTGCGCCTCGATAGCTGTCAACACCGCCACCACGGCTACCAGCAGCCTCGCGACTACGACCAAGACCGCCAGCGCCGACACAACGACGAGGGCGACCACCACCAGCATCAGCAGCGGCACCACCACGACTGCGACCAGCACCACCGCGACCGCGAGCACGACAAATCGGCAGAAGAGGACGAGAAGGAGGCGCGCCAGACGCGGAGGGCGGCCGCCGACGAGGAGGAAGAGGAGGAGGAGGCCTTGTCTTGCCACCAGGACCCCAGCAGCACTGCACCAGTGCAGCGCCCAGGTCTTGCCCGCACCCCGCCAACGCCGCACCTGGCGCTGAGCAACGCACTGCGCACTTCCAAATATTGTCGGCGAGCAAGCAACTTGCACCCCAGCGCCCCGCGGAAGCCCCACCCACAACCGAACAGCGCCATGCAAAGAGAACGGTGCTTGCCGTCACCCCGCTCGCACAGTGGCCGCACCAAACTAAATGAATGGTAGACGACGTCGCACAAGCACTATATTTGCTGGCAACCAGGGCCCCGAAAGCACTGCGCCACGCTGTTCCCGCTTCGCGCCCCCCTCATCCAGCAGCACCGCATGCGCTTCTCAATCGCATGCTATTTCTGGGCCACCGTCCCACCTGCATCCCAGCCGCCACGCAACAGCGCCACAGAAGAGAATGTAGCCAAAGGCGGCGAAGGGCGGAAGCCGGCGCTCGCGGACGCTAGTGGCCAGCAAGTTGCCTGCAGCACCACCACGACGGCAACCAGCAGCAGCAGCAGCAGCAGCAGCAGCAGCAGCAGCAGCAGCAGCAGCAGCAGCAGCAGCAGCAGCAGCAGCAGCAGCAGCAGCACCACCACCACCACCACCACCACCACCACCACTACCACGGCGACCGGCAGCACCACGACTACCAGCAGCAGCAGCAACAGCAGCAGCAGCAGCAACAGCAGCAGCGCCACCACCAAAACGGCGACTACAAGCAGCACCACCACGGCTGCGACCAACAGCACCACGACTACGACTAGCGGCGCCAACACCACGACGGCGACCAGCAGCACCACAAACAACACCACCACGACTGCGAACAACACCACCACGAATGGCACCAGCATGACCGCGAACAGCAGCAGCAGCAGCAGCGGCTGCGGCGGCAGCAGCAGCATCACAACGATGGCAACCTCAAGCACCGTTGCTTACAACACTACCACGACTGCGACCAGCAGCATCACGACCAAGACCAGGAGTGCCAGCGCCGACAAAACGACGACGGCGACCACCAGCACCATCACCAGCACCAGCAGCAACGTCACCGAGACTGCGAGCAGCACAAATCGGCAGAGGAGGACGAGAAGGAGGCGCAGCCAGAGGCGGAGTGCTGCCGCCGACGCAGCTCCCGAGCGGCTGGCGAGGGCGCCCAGGACGAGGCGCAGGAGCAGGGCAGGAGGAGTAGGAGGAAAAGGAGGAGGAGGAGGAGGAGGAGGAGGAGGAGGAGGAGGAGGAGGAGGAGGAGGAGGAGGAGGAGGAGGAGGAGGAGGAGGAGGGAAGGAGGAGGAGGAGGAGGAGGGAGGAGGAGGAGGAGGAGGAGGAGGAGGAGGAGGAGGAGGAGGAGAGGAGGAGGAGAGGGGAGGAGGAGGAGGAGGAGGAGGAAAAGGAGGAGGAGGAAAAAGAGGTGGAGGCAGGTGGAGGCGGGAGGAAGCAGGGAGGCCGCCAGAACAAGCCAAGCAGCACCGTGGAGATGCCTCGTCAACTCCCCCCTTCACTCCACCAGCCGCATCAAACACCACAGCGCCCTTCCGACGCCCCAGCAGCAACGCAGCAACGCCGTAGAAAAGGATGCTGCCAGCATTGCCTTGCCTCACCACCAAGACCGCGGCAGCACAACACTGAATCGACTGCCGGGTGCGGCGGCGGCGGCGCCCCGAGGTGGGGGCGCCGACGACGTTGTCGCCGTCGTCGTCGTCGTCGTCGTCGTCGTGTTCGTCGGCGTCGTCGTCGTGTTCGTCGTCGTGTTCGTCGGCGTCGTGGTAGTCGTGGTGTTCGTCGTCGTCGTCGTCGTCGTCGTCGTCGTCGTCGTTGGTCTCGTCCTCGTCGTCGTCGTTGCCGTAAACGACGCCGTCGCCGTCGCCGTCGCCGCCGCCGCCGTCGCCGCCGCCGCCGCCGTCGCCGTCGCCGTCGCCGCCGTCATCGTCGTCGTTGTTGTCGTCGTCGTCATCGTCGTCGCCGCCGCCGCCACCGTCGCCGTCGCCGTCGCCGCCGTCATCGTCGTCGTCGTCGTCGTCCTCGTCGTCGTCGTCGTCGCCGCAGCCGCCGCCATCGTCGTCGTGGTGTTAGCCTTCGCCGTGACGGGCACGAGCCAGGCAGTTGCGGCGCGAGATAATACTAAACTGAACGCGCGAGCTTTCACCCAGTGTTGAGCACAACACACGCCCCACGCGAAGAGGACCAAACCGTACATCGGCACGCCGACGGCGCGAACGGAGACATGATTAGCACCCGTGTGACGCAAACAGCACGGACGCGCGCGCCAGGGGACACCAAACACAACATCTGCAGCGGTAAACAGAAACTGACATACTGCAACCGGATTGAAGCACCCATCACCAAACAATCCATCTAAGCGGAGGACACGGGAATGGTTGCAGCTCTGCGACGCGTTTTCCACTTTATCTTATGCCACACCAGTGCAGTTGCAAACAGAAGGCTTACCTGTAGCTTGGCATTGCTCGGCATTGACTGGCATTGCTTTGCCTTTGCGTTGCTTCTGGCATCAGAAGAACCGAGGCACCCAAGGAACACGACCGGGGTCATATGCACAAAAACACAATGGCGCACGACGGGCGCCGAGGAAAACGAACCAACACACAACAAAAGCGTAGCAAGGCGGAGAAATTGAGTGCATCAGCCGACGCGGGGCACCAAGCACCAGACGTAGCATCAAGCAGAAGGCGCAGGGGATGGTTGCAGCTCTGCGTGCTGCCGCGCCGCGCCTTGCACTGTGCACCTCAACCTTGCAGGCGGACGCAAAACCTGCAAGCCATGCGCATGGAAACAAGCAAATGAACAACTATGGAAGAAGAAAACACGCCATACACATAAACTGTCGGCGCGGAGCGCCAACAAGTTTATGTGTATAGCGTTTTTTCTTCTTCGAAACCAGATGCGCAACGCATCAACATTCCCAGGCGCTTGCCGAAAGAGCAGCGCCGCCACGGGCGACAGAACAGCACCGCCGCCAGACAGGCGAACCAGAAAACACCAACAGATGCAGGGCACCGGACATCTAACAATGCCTCACGCCGAGGGCGCAGGAAGGGCCGCAGCTTGGCGACGCGCTGCTCTATATCGCACCATGCACTGGCGAGGAAGCGCCTCCGAGCTCTCAGAGACGATGTAGGATGGAGGATGGAGGGTGGAGGATGGAAGCAGAACGATTGCGGAGGCTCGAGGGCTCCGTTTCGAGAACGGCGAGGGAGGGGCAACGGTATCGGTATCCTCTCCTCCTCTGAGATCTGGGTCCTGATATCCCATCCACTTGCCGACCCAAACATGCCACGTCCTGTTTTTTTCAAGACGGCGTCCCTGGAAGTCCCGACCCCTTCCCCGAGACCGGTTGTTCGTCCCGGGTCGTTTTCTGACGGTCCCGAGGCCTGGCGAGGGCCCCCCGAGGCCGAAAATGGCCACAAACCTCCCGTCCTGTTTCTTTTCGCGACGCGATCATGTCTGGGCACGCTCGTCGCCGCTGGGGTCGGAAGGCCGCGGCCCTCCGCCGACCTCGGCGAGGGGAAGAGGCTGGGCTCCACGCCGGGCCACCTCGCCGAGGCCTTCTCCGGCGGTGCGGCGCCATCCTCCGACCCCAGGAGGGTCGGGGTCGCTAAAGGTGCCCCTCGCCCAAGGTGCCTCCAGCTGTTCGCCTAATTTTGGAGCCCCTGGGCCCCCTTGGGGTCGATCAATCGATCAAGGGCCCTGAAAATTGCGGACCAGAGGCGAGTCTCCAACTTGGATCTATGGGGCCGCCTGGGAGGTCTCTCGGAGGCCGGTCCAGGGCCATCGAGGAGGCGTCCAGAAGGCTCCAGGGGCCTCCTGGGGATACTTTGAGGGCCCGCTGTGGGCATCCAGGGAGCGCTATTTTTCCCGAATTTATTATCAGGGAGCGGCAGGCGTCAGCCTCCCGCTCAGATGGACGGCACGCGGATGTCGCCGCCGTCCTTCTCGCAGTCCACGGGGCCTCCGTGGCCGTCGGTCAGGTGCCTCCTTGCAGCAGTCGATCAAGATCCGTTCGACAACTGCATTCATGGCACAACTCTCTTGCAATAGTGAAATCTCACGGTGCCCCTGCGGGCTGACGGCCCACTGGCGACCGACCTCTCGTCGTTCTGACTCGAGGCGTGGTCCCTCGCGTGGTCCCTCGCGTTGCTCTTATGCTGCTCGGACTTCGTGAACTTTACCATGGTGTTTTTGCTCCATCTATCTCCTGCTCCTGGTGCCCAGTCCATCTTTCGTCTGAGTGACTTCAGTGCGTACCTTGATGCCTGGCCCGCTGGCCACCCTTCGCAGCTGTTCACCATCTTGTTGCTCAGGTGCTTCTCCGCCGTAGCACCACAGCTCCAGCAGAAGTGCCGCTCCTTGTGCCTGGACCAGCAGATGACGTGCGTGTGGTGGGAGATCTTTCCCTTGAGGACCAGGTTGCGCTGAGCTCCTTCTTGACGCTCGTCTTGAGTCTGACCTTCGCCTTTGCATTGTTGCAGCCACCACTTCACCTGCCGTGACCTCTGGTGCTTCCCGATCGATTCCTTGCATCTCGCACATCTCCATGTTCGCCCTTCTGGTTGCAGTAGGTGTGGGGTGTGCTGCCTCAGGTACACGTAGTTGTTCTTCTCGTCCAGTGTCTTCTTCCTCTTGCTTTTCGCCTCGGCCTTTTCCTCCCACGTCATGGGCTTGGTCTTCTCGAACTGCTCCATGTACGCCTGGCCGATGCGTGTCCTCACCAAGTGTGCCGTGGCCCTCGCCCAGTTGTAGCAGCCCATCTGCGCCTCTGAGATCTCGTAGGATGCCGCCGCCTCGCCCGCCAAGGAGTCCGCCTTCTGGATGAGGAGGCCTCGGGCCTCGAGATGTGAGATCGAGTCTTCTCTCTCTCTCTCTCTCTCGCTCTTGCAGCCTATTGGGACCCTCTCGGGGCGTTTTGTTGCGCCGTTTCGGACCGCCCGGGGCATTCGTGGCCTGTCTTGGGGCCGTCTTGGAGCCTCATGCGTCGGCTTGGAGCGGTCTGGGAAGCCTCTTGGGTGGTCAACGACGGCGTTCCGTGTGCAAAAGCGAAGGTGATGAAAACGCGCGCATCCTCAGGGAAAGAAGCGAGTATTGCCTCGTGAGGGTCTGGCAGGTTTTGCACTTTGCGTCTGGAAGGGCCCTGAGGGCGTTGGCCTTCTGTTGTCGTCGTTGGGCGTGTTTGGGATGTGTCGGGGGCCGCATGGGGACTGTGTGAGGCTATTTAGCCACCTGCCGGGCCGTTTCGGGAACGGTGGCTAAATTCGGCAGGGGCCGTCCGAAAGGGCGTCCAGGGCGTCCTTGGGGCCCAGGATCTGGGGGTCCAGTTTAGGCAGGGGGGTAAGGGGGGGCGGGGTCCGTGCAACAACGGGGAAATGTTTGAGAACCACCTCCTCCTCCTCCTCCTCCTCCTCCTCCTCCTCCTCCTCCTCCTCCTCCGATAACTTACGGCGCCAATCACGTTCCCGGAAAACTCTCGGGAAACATGATGGTTGTGGCCGTGTTCGGGCCCTCGCAGAAGCCTCTCTAGGGCTCTGCAGGGTACCGATGCCGCTGCTCTCTGGACCTCTCCCGGGCTGCGTTCTGACCAGGATGTCGAGGCGAATCCAGCGGAGGCGACGAGGGCCTCCCGGGAGGCCCACAAGGGGACAACAACGAAGGAAAGGTCGAGGTATGGGCACCCTTTCCTCCCTTGCCCAGTAGCACGAGACACCACCCAACCACTTCATTGGCCAGCGTGCGAGCCCACCAGCCAGCGAAACCGCCAGCGCAACCCGCCGGCCTGCCAGCCTCAATCCGCAGGGGGGCCGGCGGCAGAGGGCGACGCGGGAAGCTCTGGATGCACCTGGGCCGCGAGTAGGATCCGATCTCCGGTTCCGAACTCCGCGCCCGACCTGCTTCGGAGGAGCACGCCAGTCACGGAGCCACAGCCATGTAGAGGGCAGAACATCCACCCCCCTAGTAGCCACGCCGACACGCGAAGCCGCTCAGTAAACGCACCCACAGAAGGAGTCCAACAGGGCAAGGCTGTTTAGTAAACGCCCCGGGCCGTTTTGTAAACGCCGATTATCGGGTCCGGCTAGTTTTTCCTCCCTTGTAGTCAACCCGTATGATAAGGATGCGCGGTAAGGATGTGACGGCCTTGAAGCCCACGTCGACGCTCTGCGAGCGGGGCGCGGCCAGCGAGAGCGGTCAAGGATGGGCCGATGAGGCAAGGGTGCCACGGGTCCCCCAGATTTCGTAATAAAAGGGAGGGGGTCTGGACCCTCCAAGACAAGCCATTTCAGACCTCCCCCGTGGGAGAACCCTCCAAAACATCGTCCCCAGACCCCCCAGGCCCTCCAAGATAGCCTGGAAGAGACCCCCCCCGAAATGAGGCCCCCTCCCTTTTATTACGAAATCTGGGGTACCCTTGGGAGGGCTGCCTATCCTTACCTTGCGGGTTTTGACTGTGCCACGCGGAACGCCCAAGGCACAGCGGGAAACTTTTTGTCGGGCGACTGTGAGCCTCCCGGCCCCGACGAGGCCCCTCGAGCTATAGACCTGCGGGGCGGCCCGACAGCCACCTGCGGGCAAGGTTCGTGTCCACATCCAGTGCGTCTTGGATTTTGTTGGAAGGAGCGCCACAAGGCCGAGGCGCACTGGATATGGGTAAAAATAGAGCCTCTAGGGGGCAAGTTGATGCATATCCAGCGCGCCTCTGGGTAAAAATCGAGCCTCTAGGGGGCAGTTGATGCATATACAACTCCATATCGCAGTGGACATGGACAGAAGTATTGCCCGCACCACCCCCTTCTCCTGGACCGAAATCGGCTACACGCAAAGAGGGACCCTGGGCAAGAGTGACCTCTAGTGCGTGGTTTTTGGGGGGCCGCGGGGGGGCCAAACACAGTCGCGCAAGACGCTGCCACCGCATCGCGTTCGGCGATCGGGGGACCCCATTTGGCCCGCACCACAGGTCACTCCGGCGAGAGGCCACTCTTACGTCTAGCCGACGAGAGGCCGAGCCCTTCCTATGGACTGCGCCCTCCTCGGCTCCAGGGTGAGAGCCGGCCCCCGTGGAGGCTCCTCGAGCCACAGATCTGCGGGACGGCCCGGCGACCCCTCCCCTTCTGGGGCAGACAAGAACCGAGCACTGCCCTGGGCCAGGCCCCTCCTTAGGGGAACAAAAAGTGGCACAATTACTCCGACGGAAGAACCCCACATAAGAATCCTCTGGGCGAATCTGCAAAAAACCATCACCGTCGTCCTCGTGGTTGGTGAGGCGTCCTGGCTCTGTCTCTTCTGCGTATATTTCCTCTCGCCTTGGCGCGGGCCCCCCTTCCACTCCTTACGTTGTCCCCATCCTCGCCCCCCTGTTTGTTCCGCGCCCCGCCACCTCCTCCCCTTCCTGTTGCATGAGCGCGAATGTCGATGTTCCTCGGCGCCGTCGCCGCCACGGCCAGCACAGGCGCGTTCTCTACTGGTCACGTCGCGCAGCCGTTGGGACAACCCCGCGGGCCAGGCTGTCGGGACAACCCCGCGAGCCGTTGGCGCGCAAGACCAAGCCGTTGGGACAACCCCGCGGGCTTCGAGCGAGGTGCAGCCGCGCTCAGGCGGAAGGCAGCACGAAGCCCAGCTCTGCCGCGAGCTGCTTCGCCTCCGCCCTGGACAAAACCGCTCTCTTGTCGAATTCCATGAGCGCCTTCCGCAGGGACGCCGGCGGCCCGCGCTCCAGGAACTCTCGCGGCGGCGGCCGCAGGATCAGCATGTTCCGCATGCACGTGGCGCGGGAGAACATGACGTAGAGGTGCAGCCACCACTGCTCGTCCGACATGCCCGGGCGGCCAGCGTCCTCGTCTCTCGCGCAGTCGATGGTGACGCCCTTGCGCAGCGTCTGGCCCTGCGACAGCGTGGAGGTCAGGTAGGACGCGTGCGTCAGTGTGAACCCCGAGCGGCGCACGCTGTGCGCCCCCGAGCTCTGCCATGTGAACTCCCTTTCGCTGGGCCTGAACATCAGCAAGCTCCGCGCCCGCGCCTCGGCCTGGCCGTCGTCGTCGGCGCCTTCGGCGCCCAGTCGCAGCACCTCGGCGACCCTGAGGAGCCCAAAAAAACTTCTTTGTGAGTTCCAACAGGCTGGCTGGGAGCTGCGTTGGCGGCAGCGCGAGAACCCAAAATTGACGACAGTTACAGGTTTTGGATGACCCGCTCGGATTACCAACATGATCTGCGGGCCCCATAGGGAGGGAGTCCCGCCTGAGACTTCCTCGCAGTTCACTCACAAACGAAGCTCCCGCCTGGGACTTCCTCGATATTCAGGCTTGAGGAACCCAAAAGTGACGACAGTTACAGGGTTCCGATGACCCGCTCGGATTACCAACATGATCTGCGGGCCCCATAGGGAGGGGGCTCCCGCCTGAGACTTCCTCACAATTCACTCAGAGACGAGGCTCCCGCCTGAGACTTCCTCCAAATTCAGGCTTGACGAGCCCAAAAGTGACGACGGTTACAGGTTTCCGATGACCCGCTCGGATTACCAACATGATCTGCGGGCCCCATTGGGGGGGGCTCCCGCCTGAGACTTCCTCACAATTCACTCACAGACGAGGCTCCCGCCTGAGACTTCCTCCATTTTCAGGCCTGGGGAACTCAAACGTGACGACAATTACAGGATTCCGATGGCCCGCTCGGATTACCAACGTGATCTGCGGGCCCCATAGGGAGGGGGCTCCCGCCTGAGACTTCCTCACAATTTACTCAACGATGATGAGGATGAGGATGATGAGTGGTGGTGAAGATGCGTGGTGAAGAGGATGATGATTGATTGTGAGTGGTGGTGGCGATGATGATGTTAGAATGAGGATGATGCCGATGCCGATGATGATGATGATGATGATGATGATGATGATGTTCGTGAGCGTGTGAGAGAGTGCGAGTGATGATGATGATGATGAGTATGTGAGTGACTAAGCATGTGAGAGAGCATCATCGATGATGCTGATGAGGTTGATGATGAGAGAGTGTGAGTGAGTGTGAGTGGGTGTGTGTGTGTTCCTGTTCCTGCGCGGGGTGTCCAGAGAAAATTACTCCGACGGAAGAACCCCACATAAGAATCCTCTGGGCGAATCTGGAAAAAGCCATCACCGTCGTCCTCGTGGTTGGTGAGGCGCCCTGGCTGTCTCTTCTGCGTATATTTCCTCTCGCCTTGGCGCGGGCCCCCTTCCACTCCTTACGTTGTCCCCATCCTCGCCCCCCTGTTTGTTCCGCGCCCCGCCACCTCCTCCCCTTCCTGTTGCATGAGCGCGCATGTCGATGTTCCTCGGCGCCGTCGCCGCCACGGCCAGCACAGGCGCGTTCTCTACTGGTCACGTCGCGCAGCCGTTGGGACAACCCCGCGGGCCAGGCTGTCGGGACAACCCCGCGAGCCGTTGGCGCGCAAGACCAAGCCGGTGGGACAACCCCGCGGGCTTCGAGCGAGGCGCAGCCGCGCTCAGGCGGAAGGCAGCACGAAGCCCAGCTCTGCCGCGAGCTGCTTCGCCTCCGCCATGGACAAAACCGTTCTCTTGTCGAACTCCAGGAGCGCCTTCCGCAGGGACGCCGGCGGCCCGCACTCCAGGAACTCTCGCGGCGGCGGCCGCAGGATCAGCATGTTCCGCACGCGCGTGGCGCGGGAGAACATGACGTAGAGGTGCAGCCACCACTGCTCGTCCGACATGCCCGTGCGGCCAGCGTCCTCGTCTCTCGCGCAGTCGATGGTGACGCCCTTGCGCAGCGTATGGCCCTGCGACAGCGTGGAGGTCAGGTAGGACGCGTGCGTCAGGGTGAACCCCGAGCGGCGCACGCTGTGCGCCCCCGAGCTCTGCCATGTGAACTCCCTTTCGCTGGGCCTGAACATCAGCAAGCTCCGCGCCCGCGCCTCGGCCTGGCCGTCGTCGTCGGCGCCTTCGGCGCCCTGTCGCAGCACCTCGGCGACCTGAGGAGGCCAAAAACTTCCTTGTTGCATCCAAAGTGTGGCCTGGGAACTGCGTTCTGGCAGCGCGAGAACCCAACATTGACGACAGTTACAGGTTTTGGATGACCTGCTCGGATTACCAACATGATCTGCGGGCCCCATAGGGTGGGGGCTCCCGCCTGAGACTTCCTCGCAGTTCACTCACAGACGAGGCTCCCGCCTGAGACTTCCTCCATATTCAGGCTTGAGGAGCCCAAAAGTGACGACAGTTACACGGTTCCGATGACCCGCTCGGATTACCAACATGATCTGCGGGCCCCATAGGGAGGGGGTTCCCGCCTTAGACTTCCTCACAATTTACTCACAGACGAGGCTCCCGCCTGAGACTTCCTCCAAATTCATGCTTGAAGAGCAAAAAAGTGACGACAGTTACAGGGTTCCGATGACCCGCTCGGATTACAACAGTGATCGCGGGCCCCATAGGGAGGGGGCTCCCGCCTGAGGGACTTCCTCGCAGTTCACTCACAGACTGAGGCTCCCGCCCTGAGACTTCCTCCAAATTCAGGCTTGACGAGCCCAAAAGTGACGACAGTTACAGGGTTCCGATGACCCGCTCGGATTACCAACATGATCTGCGGGGCCCATAGGGAGGGGGCTCCCGCTTGAGCCTTCCTCAGAATTCACTCACAGACGAGGCTCCAGCCTGAGACTTCCTCCATATTCAGGCTTGAGGAGCCCAAAAGTGACGACAGTTACAGGGTTCCGATGACCCGCTCGGATTACCAACATGATCTGCGGGCCCATAGGGAGGGAGCTGAATCTGAGGCCTTCCTCAGAATTCACTCACAGACGAGGCTCCCGCCTGAGACTTCCTCCATATTCAGGCTTGAGGAGCCCAAAAGTGACGACAGTTACAGGGTTCCGATGACCCGCTCGGAGTACCAACATAATCTGCGGGCCCCATAGGGAGGGAGCTCCCGCCTGAGACTTCCTCCCAATTCACTCACAGACGAGGCTCCCGCCTGAGACTTCCTCCATTTTCAGGCCTGGGGAGCCCAAATGTGACGACAGTTACAGGGTTCCGATGACCCGCTCGGATTACCAACATGATCTGCGGGCCCCATAGGGAGGGGGCTCCCGCCTGAGACTTCCTCACAATTTACTCAACGATGATGAGGATGAGGATGATGAGTGGTGGTGACGATGAGTGGTGAAGAGGATGATGATTGATTGTGAGTGGTGGTGGCGATGATGATGTTTGAATGAGGATGATGCCGATGCCCAAGGAGCCCAAAAGTGGACGACGGACTTTCATCCGCCATGATGAAGGCAGAAAGAGGAAGGAGGGGGTGGGGTGAGTGTTCCTGCGCGGGGTGTGCAGAGAAAACAAGAACCCCACTTTGGATGTGGGGAACAAGAACCCCACTTTGGATGTGGGGAAACATAACAACTCCCAGCGCCGATCCGAAGACTCCCCGCGGACCTCCGCTGGCTCCGGGGTCAGAGCCGGCCCGTGCTCTGCGACATCTGAGGGGCTCCTGCAGGCGGGGCCGCCATCGCGACATGGCAAAAGGGCGCCCCCGCGCGTCCCGACGGCCAACAAGAAGCGGCTGCGCTGCGGATGGCTCGGGCGCGAGGCGTGGCAGAGGCAGGAGGGATCTCCTGGGTGGTGTCCGTGGGAACGGTTAAGAATGGGCTGTCCAGCCCGGTTCAAGGGCCACTAAAGCGGACCAGCCGAGGCGAAGTCCAGGAGTAGGTTGGTTCGCGGCGCAAGCTGCTCATTTGCAGCAGCTGCGTGCTCAGCCAATGGATTCACTCATTGGATTCATTCTGGCTCCTAAAGCATGACAGAGAGAGAGACTCGACGCTTTCTGCTGCAAATGTTTGCGCCGAATCCTGCGGATACCCCATTCTTACCTCTCGCGTGTCAGAAACACAACAGTGATCGCAAAAACTGAATCGAAACCACTGTCTTCGATCTTACGGGAACGCCAAACGAAGCTGTACGTGAACATTGCTTCTGCGCAGCAAGACCGAGGCGCGCAGGCTGACGCCGCGCTGCCCTCTGCAGGGCCAGCAGGACGACGGCGTCCAGGGCTCGCTCGCCTGCAGGCAACAGGAAGCCGCCCCCCAGCACGGACCCCAGACTTGGATGCAATGCGTGCTGCACCTCTGCGTCTCTGTATCTAGCCGTCCCGCGGGGCACCTGGACCCAAGACCACGTACGCAGCCATACCACGGCGGGGGAGGATACGAGGAGTAGATGCCCTGGCGCGCGACAACACCTCAAAGCGGGGGAGGAGAATGGCTCCCGTGCACGTGATGCCTCAATCTGGAGGAGCACTCCCCGCCATCGAAGCCGTGATTTCACCCCGTCGCTGGCGCTAGCTACCAGTCATTCCCGAGAGCGTCTGGCATGTGAAATCGGCTGCAGTGAACGGGTGGCCTGTCCTCTCCTTCCCGCCCTCTCCTCAAGTCCCCTTTCCAGGAGGGCCTCATTTGAAGACTTCTGCCCTGCTGTTCCCCACGCCTACTCACCAAGTGGGGCACGGATCTGCGGCCGTGCAAGCGCAAGCGGGAGGGCACTGGAGCCGAGTGCTAGGCACGACATCGGACACAAGGGTTGCATTCAACGCGCACATCTGTCAGCAATTGACTTTCTCAATCGCACTAGATTTAATTGTGTGCTGAATTCGACGCTCATGCTTACCCACTTCAAGCTGTGGCGCATATTTTGCGTATGATACCACTCGCCCTTTAGGGCGTGAGAGGTTTAGAGAGTTTCCTCTTCCAAACCCTTCTTCTTCCCCTTCGGGAACCCTTATGGACCTGGACGGGGCATTTCGCGAGGTGTCGGAGGTCTTTCTTTGGCCTCGGCGAGAAAACTACAATCAGTGAGTTCACTAAGGCTTTGGACCGATGTTGGCCTCCTGGGGGGGGGGCCTGATTGGACACCCCCTTCTCTGATCGATCTCCTCCAGATGGCCCCCGAGGCTCCCAAGAGTGCCCCAAAGAGGCGCCCAGGAGGCCCCAAAAGGCCCCCAAGAGACCCTCAAGACGCCCCCAAGATGCCCCCGGGGCCGCCAAGAACGCCCCAAGACGCCCCAACAGACCTGCAAAACGCTCCCGGGAGACACCCGAAGAGACTCCGAGACGCATCCAAGAGGCCTCCGACCTTCCTGTTCGCCCTCCTCCTCCTCCTCCTCCTCCTCCTCCTCTTCCTCATCCGCCTCCTCCTCCTCCTCCCTCCTCCTCCTCTTCCCCCCCCCCTCCTCTCTCCCTCCTACTCCTCCTCCTCCTCCTCCTCCTCCTTCCTCCGTCCTCCTCCTCCTCCTCCTCCTCCTCCTCTCCCTCCCCTCCCCCCTCACCCCTCCTCCTCCTCCTCCTCCTCCTCCTCCTCCTCCTCCTCCTCCTCCTCCTCCTCCCACCTCCTGTCTCCCTCCCCAGCCCTTCTCCCCCCTCGAGCCCCTGCGGCTCCAGTCCCGTCTCCACGCGGGAGGGGCGGAGGGAGAAGAGGAGGAAGGGTGAGGCAAGAGGACAAAGGGGGGAGAGCAGGGCGGCGAGGGATGAGGTGGGAGGGCGTGAGAAGAGGAGGAGGAGAAGAAGATGGAGGAGAAGGAGGAGGAGGAGGACGAGGAGAAAGATGATGAGGAGAAAGAGGAGGAGGAGGAGGAGGAGGAGGAGGAGGAGGAGGGAAGAGGGACACCCCGAACTCTTCTCTCGCTGAGTCTCTTCACTCCGCTGAGGACGAGCTTCCGGGCGACGAAGGCAGGGAGAAGCGAGGTCGGCCCTGGGAAGGCCAGCCGGACGCCGCGCAGGCGGTCGCACTGCTGAGCGGGGGGGCCCGCCCGACGGCTCCTTCGAGCGTGGGATGTGGCGGGCGCCGCACGCACAGGCCCCCCCCCCATGACTAGAAGAAGAGACCAAGCCATACACATAAGCTTTTGGCGCTCCGCGCGGATCTCTTGGATCCGCGCTGGGCCCACCGCTGGCGGCGCCTCCGCCGCCGCCCCCGGCGCGCTCCGCGCGCCAGGGAGGGGTGTCCAGCGCAGATCCAAGAAGACTGAAGGAAGATTCAGCCGCACTGGAGGGCTGTTGGGCCGGAGTGGGCCTGGGATTAACACGGGATTCAGCGGGATGAAGCCCGATTGAGCGGGATTGAGCGGGATCTCGGACCAGGGCAACATCTGAACTTGACCTCCCAGGAGTGGCATCCGAACAGAGGTTTCTGTTTGTGCCGTTGCTTCTTCCTCTACAGTCGGGGCGCTGAAGAAGGAACCCTTTTCGTTGGGGAGGGGCTGGGTGTTTCTTGACTGCTTCACAGCTTGCCCAAAGTTGTCCTTAGGCTTTCGATGGAAACCGAAGTTTCACTGATGGAAAACAGGGGCCTCCTTCCTTATTCAGGGTTCCTTAGGCCAACGCCCCGACTCTAGTGCTGGCGAGCCGCCGCAGCCGAGGGTGGCGGTGCTGCTCTCCACGGTGGGGCGCCGACGAGGGGGCCAAGCCCTCGACGCGTCGAGGGGGCAGCGGTGCGGTGCGCTCCTCTCCGTCCCGGGAGTGCGCTTTTCGTGGGCAGGGCGTGCGCGCGGCGGCGGGGAGCGAGGCCCCGGCCCTGCTCGCGGATGCGGTACAGTCGGGGCGTTGACCTGAGGAACCCTAAATAAGGAACGAGGCCCCTTTTTTTCCATAAGTTAAACTTCGATGTCCTATCGAAAACATGAGGGAAACCTGAGGCAAGCTGTGAAACACTTACGGAGCGCGGAGCCCCTCCCCAACCAAAAGGGTTCCTCCTTCAGGGCCCCGACGGCAGGGGCCCGACCACAAGAAACCTTCCGCAAGAGACCCCGCCCTGAGACCCCAGGACGTCCATGGATTTTTGGCGTGGGAGCGTCACGCTTCCCGTGGCAAAGCCGAGGGCCGCCGTGGCGGCTCCACCCGGGGCCGCCGCTCCAGGCTGTAGAGGCCTCCTAGATGGGGTCGGAGTAGATGGGGTCGAAGGATCGCGCCGCATCGCCAATGCATCGCCGATACATCGGCGATACATCGGCGATGCATCGGCGACGTCGGCGTGGGGAAACACGGGCTCCACATCGATCCGCATCGTCGATGCATTGGCGATGAGGCTCGATCCTTCGACCCCATCTACTCCGACCCCATCTAGGAGGCCTAGAGGCTGGGAGGCCAGCGAAGCCCACGCGAGATTTCTCCGACCCCTCCGCGGGGTGCTGGGAGCAGCTGCGCCCGCCCGGAGCCCCATGTAATATGGCGGCGCAGCCCTGCTCACCGGATGCTGGCGTCGCTCCTGTAGCTGGCCACACAGCGGGGCGCTTTCAGCCGGCCCCCATGGCTGCGAGGCACACGGCGCAGTGTAAAGCTCAGCACATGGGCATGCAAGGCCGAGCGCGACACTGTGCCCCCGCAGTGTGATGCGCCAATTTGGCATGGGCTCGCGCTGGTCTCTCGGCTTCGCCATCTCGCGAGGGAAGATCTCGACCCTTTCCCCAGGACCGGTTTTTCGTCCCGAGCCGTGTTTTTTTCTCTGCCCCGAGGCCTGGCGAGGGCCCCCGGGGGCCGAACGTAGCCGAAAACCTCCCGTCCTGATTTTGTCTACGACGCGATCCTTGAATGGGCCCTGGGACACACAAATAAATATATTTGTTTGATCTGCAGGGCGAGAGCGAACCTCTTCCGCTGAAAGCTAACACAAATCACAAGTAAATACGCACAAATAAAAAGACTCCCCATATCATCCAATATTCTCAGGGTTTCTGTCTCCCCTCCCACTGCACCTGTTTTCCCATCTTTTCTGGGGAACCGACGTTGAATCGTCTCTGTGTTTTTCCTTCTTTTTTCCTCTCCTGACCTGTCTGGGCTCGTTTCCTGCAGGAGCCCCTCCCGAGAGGGCCCGGGGCGCAGGCGGCCCCGCTCGCCGAGGGCTCCTCGGACGCGTCGCTCGGACGCCCCTTCCCCGCGCATGCTTCGATGTCGTGCGCGCATTTCTTCGCGAGGCGGACCACGGTGTTCCTCGAAGGAGGAGGAGCAGGAGGAGGAGGAGGAGGAGGAGGAGGAGGAGGAGGAGGAGCAGGAGGAGGAGGAGGAGGAGGAGGAGGTCTTCGCCGAGAAAACAAAACGCACACGTCCGAGCGATGCCGAGCCCTCGGACGCGTCGGAGCACGCGCCGCGGAGGCGCCCCGAGGGGGGCACGGAGCCGCGAGGCGGACCACGGTGTTCCTCGAAGGAGGAGGAGCAGGAGGAGGAGGAGGAGCAGGAGGAGGAGGAGGAGCAGGAGGAGGAGGAGGAGGAGGAGGAGGAGGAGGAGGAGGTCTTCGCCGAGAAAAAAAAAGGCACACGTCCGAGCGATGCCGAGCCCTCGGACGCCTCGGAGCACGCGCCGCGGAGGCGCCCCCGGGGGGGCACGGAGCCGCGGCGGCGCCTCGGGCGCCCGGGCCCGGCGCCGCCCTGCAGGAGCACGGCGGGTGCTCCGTCGGGCCTGTCCCCCTACAGGTCGGGAGACTCTTCATGGGGGGGGATCCCATGGGGGGATAGGATCCCAGGGGGGGGATCCCATAGGATCCCCTGGGGATCCCATGGGGGGCAGGAGGGGATCCCATGGAGGGGATCCCCTCCTGCCCCCCCATGGGATCCCCCCCCATGGAGAGTCTCCCGAACAGGGGGATCCTCGACGAGAAATAACAAAAATACCCTCCAAAAATAATCCAGCAATGCGCAAAAAAAGTAGCCTGGGGACTATTTTTTTTTACTATGGTTTGGCATTTTTCGGTGTAGTTTGGGCGTATTTTCAATTTTTCGTCGCCAGTCCCCCTGTAGGGGGACACGCCCGACATAACGCTGGTGGGAGGCTCGTGTCGGTGTGTCTCTGCACCGGTCCCTGCACCGACCTTGCAGACGAGCCGCGGCGGATTCTTGCGTGGATCTCTCCCCATGCAGGACCCCGAAACGGCGAGCGACAAAACGACGTGAATGTCGCGTGGATTTGTTGTTAGCCTTCATTCCCGGCCCAAAAAAAGCCGCACGAAATTCACTTCGAAGCCCGGAACGCAATTCTCCAGGACAGTCTGTGCCCATCCCATTGCTTTCCAAACGAGATCCGCTCTGCGATGTTGGCGCCATGACCAGTCGAGGGTGCTGCCGAACAGCTGCAGAAGCCACCCAGAGAGGGCCGCCGCGGCGGCTCCACCCGAGGCCGCCGCTCCAGGCTGGGAGGCCAGCGAAGCCCACGCGAGACTTCTGCGTGATGCGGATCTCTTCGGAGTGGGCCGTCAGCTCCCTTCATACCCAGTGGTTCGACTGTGAAAGAGTGGTCCGCCGCCGCCCAAAACGACGACTGGCAGCAACGCTGCAAGTAAATGTGACTTTTCCGCACACTTGCCTGCTCGACATTTCGTTTTCGCTTGTGGCTCGGACTGTTTCAGATGCTGAGGCCAAGTTCTGTTCACGTACTTGTGAAGCCTATTCTTACCAACTTGAGCTTTAATGCTCACGTGGCCTTTCCTGGTTGACTGGAGGGAAGGAGTGAAGCTTCTGTACGCAGTGTCCTTCTCCTCCTCCTCCTCCTCCTCCTCCTCCTCCTCCTCCTCCTCCTCCACTGGTTCCTCCTCAATCCTGCCCCTCTTGGGGCATGACGGCTTCCCAAGCTTTATTCCACTGCGTGCTCCCCCACATGCCTGATCAAAGCAACTCGCCTGGACATTGTTTCTGGGTGGGCTGGTGGGATTACGCAACGCGTCTATAATCATGTCAAATCTTGACATGCGTGCTTACTCCGCCACCGTGCCTGCGGCACGTAGGCTTCCATGACGGCCCTGGGTGCTCCCAAGACGGTCCAAGAGGGCCCCGAGTCGCCGAACGATCGAAGACGCCAAAGGTGGCCTCAAGATGGCCCAAGGGGCCTCCAAGACGCCCCAGGAGGCCTCCAAGAGGCCTTTCAAGAGAGCCCCACGAGGCAAAATCATTGGCTGTCCCATGAGTTTTTGAAGGACTTTGGCGTACTCGCCTTGTCGGCTTTCCAACGCTCCAAGACGGCCCAAGAGGCTCCCAAGACCACCCCCAAAACGTTCCAAGCCTCCAAGAGGGGAGCACGAGCCGAAACTGCAAGCCTTCTGCCTCGCGAGGCCCCCAGGAGAGCCCAAGAGGCGGCCAGGAGGCCCCGACGAGGCCCCCAAGAGGCCACAAGAGGTCCCCAAAAGACCCAGAAGAGGCCCCCAAACGGCTCCCAAGAGGACTCAAAACTGTCTCCAAGAGGCCCCCGAGAGGCCTCCCACGGGATCCCAACGAACAGATAAGATGCTTCATACCCACAACCCAGGCACGGTGGCGGGACTTGCCGTAGGCAACTGGTGTTAGACCCCATTGCTTACTTCTGCGACTGCGCTTCATTGACACACATAAACTTGATTCAAACCTTGTGCCTTGTGGTTACATCCGTGTGAATTTGAACTCCCATGCTTAAATCACTCTAGGTGGGCCATTCAGCTCCTGTGCTGAATTTGCAACTTTCTAGATTATCTTACATGTGTCAATTCAGGTCCGATGTTCACTCCCCTTGCTAAAATCACCCCCTGCTCGCTGCGGCTCTCAATGTTTCAACCAATTTGTCCTTAATTCAAACCCTGCAGTGAATGCCCTGCTAAATCGGGGCCGGACTTGTCAAGAGACGGACTAGATAGCAGTGGCAGCATTCAGTGCGGGATTGGCTACAGGGGCCACAGGGGACACATGAGAAACCCAGGATTCA
Source organism: Prorocentrum cordatum (assembly GCA_963575745.1). Classification (NCBI taxonomy): domain Eukaryota; class Dinophyceae; order Prorocentrales; family Prorocentraceae; genus Prorocentrum; species Prorocentrum cordatum. The sequence continues at coordinate 222,860 of CAUYUJ010014441.1, read as the reverse complement.
GCTTGGCAGCGGAATGAAGGACAATTGGCAGAATTGAGGAACGCAGCCAAATGAAGCACCGAGACGCTGGGAGCAGAATTATGCAGAAATTGTTGGACACCGAATTGCTCAGAACTGCGGGCTGATTATTGGCAGTTCAGGACCCCATGGAGATCGATACCCCTTTGTCGAGGACGAGGGAGGCACCTCCGGCCTTTTCATCCTGGGCCCCAAATTCAAGTGAGTACATGTTTCACCGCTTTGGTCCATCGCGCCCAAGGCTGTCCTGAGACTTGCAAGATGCAGCGACAGGCCCCCGAAAGGTTCTCAAATGGTTCCCACGATGGCCCCACGAGGTCTCCAAGATGCCCAAGGAAGCGTCCGAAACAATCCTCAGGGACAGCACAACCAGAAAATCGCACTGTCACGCCCCCACATCCCCGCCGCCGTACCAGAAAGCTGCTTCCCAGATGGGCCTGGTGGTTTTACCTGCCCTGCCCGGCAGAGCTAGGCAGAACCGTTTCAAAATGCGTTTCGTCTCCACAGGCCCCCAAAGGTCTGGAGGGGTCTCCAGAGGGCCTTGGAACCTCCAGCCAGAGGCCTCTAGAGGCCTCTAGAGGCCCAAGCATGAGCGAGGCTGACTTACGTGAGCTTCCCGAGGGGCAACACAACACATCAACAAACACTTTCGGAGCTCCGAGCGGAGCTCCAGAAGCTTATGTTAATGCCATATCTTTCCCTGAGGAGCAACGATAGGGGGGGTCTGGCATAGAGGGGGATGCATCGACCTGGAATCGGCGATACATCGCCCATAGATCGTCGATAGGCCTCCGACAGTGAATCCGAACCTTCCTGGGCAGGTTGGGGCTATTGGGCTCCTATCGGCGATCAATGTGCGATTGGGGGTCGATGCGTCCCCCCCTGTCCCTATCCTCCCCTATCGTTACCCCCGACTCGAGGAGATCTCTAAAACAGCCACCTGCCGGTGGGAAGGTGTGGAACGTGGAGGGTCAGGGTGCAGTCCTTGTGCTGCCAGAAGAAACGCCGAAGATAGAACAAAGGGGCTCTTCTGGCAACCGCGAGCCTCGGCAACGAATCGGCCTCAGGCCCCAGGACCTGAGGAGCGGAATCCAGAGCCCGCAAACCAGGCCCTAGATCTGAGGAGCGACCTGGTCCTCCTCCTCCCTCCTCCTCCTCCCTCCTCCTCCTCCTCCTCCTCCTCCTCCTCCTCGTCCTCCTTCTCGTCCTCCTCCTCGTCCTCCTCCTCGTCCTCCTCCTCGTCCTCCTCCTCGTCCTCCTCGTCCTCCTCCTCGTCCTCCTTCTCTTCCTCCTCGTCCTCCGCCCTTCTCCTCCTCGTCCTCCTCCTCGTCCTCCTCCTCGTCCTCCTCCTCCTCCTCCTCTTCGCCTTCCTCCTCCTCCTCCTCCTCCTCCTCCTCCCTCCCCCTCTTCCTCCTCCTCCGCCCTCCTCCTCCTCCCTGGCTCGCCGCGCCGCCTTTTCTCTTTTTTCTGTCTCTCTTGCTTGAGAGGGCGGCCCACGGGCGGCGCACACCTCCGGCGGGCGGGGCCCTCCACCACGGCCGGGGGCGCACGGACCGAGACCGAGACCTCCTCCTCAACCTCCCTCCTCCTCAACCTCCCTGCCTCCTCCTCATCCTCCTCCTCCTCCTCCTCCTCCTCCTCCTCCTCCTCCTCCTCCCTCCTCCCTCCTTCTCCTCCTCCTCCGTAGCCAGCTTGGCTCAAGCCGCTCATCTGCGAGCGACGGCCCCACTGCTCAAGCTCGGTCGGCCCCTGTGCCTCCGGCCTGCATCCTGTGCCTCGCTCGTCGTGCTCGAGGATGCCGCTGCGGGAACCTCTGGGGGGAGCAGCGGCGGCCCGCCGGGCCGCCGCCAGCCTGGTGAGGATATATATATATATATATATATATATATGTGTATATATATGTGTAGTTAACAAAAAACCTGGTGAGGAAATGTAAGGTGGACATTGCGGAGTTGCGCCGCGAGCTGGAGGCCCTGCGCTCGACCCCGACGGCCCGTGGGGGCGAGGCGGCGGGGCGCGAGGGCACGGCGCGGCCCGCGCTGCGTTCGCTGGCGCGCGGCGTGCGGCTGTCAGGAGGACGGAGGCTCTCGGGCGCAGCTGCGCGCGGCACGCCGAGCGCTGCCCCCGCGCCGACGCCCCGCGGCAGGCATGGGTGCAGGCCCAGAGGGGACCACGCCTGGGCGCCGCGGGTGTGCAGGCGGTGTCACCAGGCCCCGACGTCGATGAGGATAGCCTCGACGCCGAGAGCCTGGTGGAGATCGGGCGCGGCTACGGCGAGCTGGACATGCAGGACTGCGCACCTGCTGTACGGGACATCTTCCTCGGTGGCGACCAAGGGCTGCAGCAACTCACTGCTGCTGGCAGCGCCGTGTGGCTCGCATCTGACTTGGAGGCGTCCTTGAAGCAGGGGTTGCTGGACACGCACCTCGTCCCTCGCCTCACTGGCATCGTCTCCTCGTGCGGCGCGGTCGTGCTCTTGGACTGCCGCAGTCCGCCTTGCGGGGCCCCGCGCGGCACGGGAACGCCGAGGAGCGCCGCGGCGCAGGTGGACGTCGCGGTGGGTGGGCGTCGAGGCGCTGACAGGGCAGTTTCCAACCGACGGGGTGCCCCCCCCCCCCCCCCCGCGCGGTCGCAGGCTCTGAAAGGGGGTGGCGTGTGGTTCTCGGCCGCGACGGCCGCCGTCAGCAGCTCGACGTCGAGGCCGATTTCGTGTCGCCGCAGTCCGCCGCCGAGGCTTTCGACGAATGCGACGAGCTGGGGATTTCGGGCGCTGCGGAGCTGTTTCGGCTCGGCAGCGGCTTCCACTTCGGTGCCTCCCCGCCTCCCTCGGCCGCGACTGGGAGGGACGCCGTGAACGACAGCCTCAAGGGGGCTGCAGGCGCTGCGCTGGCTGGGCTCGTGGAGGTTGAGCCCTTCAAGCCGCCTGCCAGCATCTTCGGGTCCGACGTGGGGGCCATCCTCGAGCAGCAGTTCGGCGGCGGCGTCGGGGTCACTCGGCCAAGCGGATTGCAAACGGCAGTACTCCAGAGTTCGTAATAAAAGGGAGGGGGTCTGAACCCTCCAAGACAAGCCATTTCAGGGAGAACCCTCCAAAATATCGTCCCCAGACCCCCAGGCCCTCCAAGATAGCCTGGAAGAGACCCCCCCGAAATGAGACCCCCATCCCTTTCTTACGAAATCTGGAGTAGCCTTGCTGCTGATCGCCGCCGGTGCCCACGGCGGCCTGGATGACCCACAAGATGTGCTCCCCCTCCTTGTCGTTCGGCGTCGTCTGCGGCCTCCTGTCCTTCGTCGTCGGGGACGGCATCGGGCAGTGCAGTGTCAGCTGAGCAGCGCAGCGGTAAAACGAAATCCTCCTCCTCCTCCTCTTCCTCCTCCTCTGCCTCCTCCTCCTCCTCCTCCTCCTCCTCCTCCTCCTCCTCCTCCTCCTCCTCCTCCTCCTCTAGCTCCTCCTCCTCCTCCGCCCTCCCTCCTCCCTGGCGCGCCGCGCCGCCTTTTCGTTTTTGCTTGTGTCTCTCGGGTCGGGCGAAAGGGGGGGATAGCAAAGAGGGGGTTTGATAATCAGCTCACGTAGCTGATTTTCCCGGCGCCTCCCGGCGCCGGAGGCGGCGATGTATCGAGGAATGGGCCCCTCGGTGGAGCCGAAACCAGCTGCATGCAGCAAATTTCGTTCCCCCCCCCCCATTTCCCCATCCCCTCCTTTCGTCCGGCCCGATTGGATCTGCGCTGGACGCCCCCTGGTGCTTGGCGCCAGGGGTGGCGCCAGAGGCGCCGCCGGGGGGCCCAGCGCGGGTGTCCAAGAAATCCGCGCGGAGCGCCAAAAGTTTATGTCTATGGCGTTTCTTCTCCTTCGATACAAGCCTCGTCAACAATCGAAGCGGTCGACAATTCGGGCACTGGTCATAAAACGCGTGCTTCGATGCTGTGAGGGTGCTGCTGGATTTCGGACACCCCTGCGTCTCGATGGAATGCCTCACGCCAGCATTGAAGTAGCGCCGACCATGCAAGCACCGAAAACAACAACCGTCAATCCATTTTTGACGAGTCCTGTAGGACAGAGTCACATCACTCAACGCGAAGAACATTCGAGGGTGCCCCCCCAGGATGCACAAGTAGGGGAGCAAAAAGTGACATCAACATAAATACTCAGAGGTCCGCGCGGATCTCTCGGATCCGCGCTGGACCCTCCTCCCTGGCGCGCGGAGCGCGCCAGTGGCGCGCCGGAGGCGCCGCCGGGGGGCCCCGGCGCCCTGATCCGAGAAATCCGCGCGGACCTCCGAGTTTTCATGTTTATGCCACGTCTTGCTGCCCTAACGAGGCAGGGGACCCTCCCCGAACCGACCTCGATCTCATCGGGCGAAGAGAACTATACACATGCACCGATCCTGGGAAGGCCCGTCCTTGACCCAGGATCGGTGCATATACCTTCCTGGCCAGGGTAGCGGGCGTATGCACCGATCCTGGGCTCAGGATGCGCCTGGCCAGAATCGGTGTATGTGCACAGTTCTCTTTCCTCGATCTCACACCTCGGTCCGACCGCAGGCGGAAGAGCATGCCTTTTCCGCTGCGGCGCGGCAAAGGGCACTCCGCCCGCGCCTTCCAGGCTGCCGGAGCGCGCCGCAGACCCGTGGGCCGGCCGGCGGCAGGAGGAATGACGGGGGCAGGGAGGGGCGGCCGCGGAGGAGACGGGAGAGGGGGAGGAGGAGGAGGAGGAGGACAGGAGGAGGAGGAGGAGGAGGAGAGGAGGAGGGAGGAGGGGGAGGAGGAGGAGGAGGAGGAGGAGGAGGAGGAGGAGGAGGAGGAGGAGGAGGAGGAGGAGAGTAGAGGGGGGGGGAGGAGGAGGAGGAGGAGGAGGAGAGGAGGAGGAGGAGGAGGAGAGGAGGAGAGGGGAGGAGGAGGAGGAGGAGAGGAGGAGGGAAGGAGGAGGAGGAGGAGGAGGAGGAGGAGGAGGGGGATGAGGAGGAGGAGGGGGAGGAGAGCACTCGCCGCGGAAAGCATTTCAGCAGAGGAAGAGCACACGGCATAAACATAAGCTTTCGGAGGTCCGCGCGGAGATCTTGGGTCTGCGCTGACCCCCCCTCCCTGGCGCGCGGAGCGCGTGAGGGGCGGCGCCGGCGGCGCCGCCAGGGGAACCCAGCGCAGATCCAAGGAATCAATCCGCGCGAAACTCCGAAAGTCTGTGTGTATGTACTTCTTCCTTCTTCGAGCAGTGGAGGTTTTTTCGTCGTTTGCGGCCTCTCGGGGCCCTCGCCGGGCCTCGGGCCGTCCAAAAACGACTCGGGGTGAAAGCTGGCTCCGGGGAAGAGGTCGAGAGGTCGTGAGCTCGCGTCGCGAAGAAATCAAGACGCCTGGTGTCTGGGGAGAGAACGGGGGGGTGCTGCCAGTTTGAAGGGCGACAATAAGGGGGGGATGAGGATAGAGGAGGGAAACACCGACCCGGAATCGGCGATACATCGCCGACAGATCGGCGACAGGCCTCCGATAGTAAATCCGGGCAGGTTCGGCCTTCCTGGGCAGGTTCGGGCTATCGGGCCCCTATCAGCGATCAATAGGCGATTGGGGGTCGATGCATCCCCCCCTGTGCCCATCCCCCCCCCTATGCCCATCCCCCCCCTGTGCCCATCCCCCCCCATCGTTGCCCCCGACAATTGCCCTGGCCCAGGCGTCGCACTGTCTTCACGCCGGGCGACTCTGCACTGTTTCGGGCCCCGGGGCCATGACAGATCGATGCGACGCGAACAATGCAGCAGAAGGATGGGGTCTAAGGGCCTCAATCCTTTAGGGCTACGGTGGTATGACGAGTTTGTTCTTCTCTCTTCCCCCTCCTTCCCCTGCTCGGGGGAGGGGTTCATCCCTCCCCCTGCCCCCTCCCCTGGACCTGGGCCTCAATCGTGCTGTCTTTTGTTGGAGCTGCTCCGTTTGCTTCGCAACGTCGGGTCCCATGGAAGGTGGCACCAACCTTGAAGACGAAGGCAAGGATGGGGACAGATCCGTGTGAGGATCGGGGATGGACAGACCCCCCTTTAGTAAAACGTGGTTTAGTGAAAACGACCTGCGGCCCAGACCTGGCGGGCGCAAGCCTGGAAAATAACGGCCGCGGCGCCCTCTCGAGAACCGAAAATGGACAATTCACTAATCGACGTGTCACTGTTGGGGGTTCTGTCCACCCCCGAGGGGATACCGGGTCGCGAGGACCTCTTTCGGGCGCCGCGGCCGTTCCAGGGCGCTCCACGGAGCGCTCCGAGGGTTCCGCAGGCGCTCCGCAGGCGCGGAGCCACTTGTGTCCGCACCCCCCGTGGGCCGGCCGGCGCCCTCTCGGAGATCCGTGGGGCCACGATAAGCTGAAAGGGGCCCCAGGACACGCAAGTAAATACACACGCGAATAAAAAGATTCTTCATCTTTTCCTGTATTTTCGGGGTTTCTGTCTTCCCACCCCCACTTCCCATATCTGTACATATGTTCCGGGGGATCGACGATGGATTATGTCTGTGTGTGTGTGCTTCTTCCCTCCGGAGAAACGCGAGACGGGTGTTGCCAAAGTGCGGTGGCGGCGGCACGCGCCCGTTCCCACTGGAGCCTTCGGCAGAGCTCCGTGTGTTGCGGCGAGGCGTGCGAGGGATGTGCCAAAGTGCGGCGGCGGCGGTATGCGACCTTGCCCACTGGGGCAATCGGTGGAGCTACTACCTATGGGGCCAGGACACTTGTGAGGGGTGTGCCGAAGTGCGGCGGCGGCGGTATGCGACCTTTCCCTGGGGCAATCGGTGGAGGTCCCTTTGGGGTCACGAAACATGTGAGGGGTGTGCCAACAGTGCGGCGGCGGTGGTATGCGACCTTTCCCACTGGGGCAATCGGTGGAAGTCCCTTTGGGGTCACGAAACATGTGAGGGGTGTACCAACAGTGCGGTGGCGGCCTGCGACCTTCCCCGCTGGGACCTTCGGTGGAGCTCCCTATGGGGTCACGAAGCGTGCGAGGGACGAGGGGTGGTTTTCCCTCTTCGAAACCGCTCACTCGCCGCCCCGCGGCCGTCCACCCCGACGCTGTACACGCTCTGGCGCGTCTCGCGCGAAATTCAAACGCGCGCCACGGGTCTGCCGGCTGCGTGGCCGCAAGGACAACGGCGCGAGAGGCAGCTGGCGGCGGTGCAGGCGTGCTGTTTTGAATCGACCCCTACCGACCGACCGACCGACGACGACGACGACGACGACGACGACGACGACGACGACGACGACGACGACGACGACGACGTACGACGACGACGCCGGACGATGACGACGACGACGACGACGACGATCGACGTCCGACGTCCGACGACTATGGCCAGCGACGGCGACCGACAAGGACGACCGACGAGGACGACCGACTGCCCGACGACGCCGATGACAACCGAGAACGACCGACGATCGACGTCCGACGACGGACGACGACGACCGCCCGGGCGGCGGTGGAGGCAGGAGTGCGGGCGGGACGGGGGGAGGAGGAGGAGGAGGAGGAGGAGGAGGAGGAGGAGGAGGAGGAGGAGGAGGAGGAGGGGCAGAGGGCGCGGGGGGAGGGGCAGAGGGCGCGGGGGGCACAGATCCCTCTGCTGCGTGCACGGCGGCGGTGGCCGCCGCCTCGCCCTACCGCCAGCCGGTCGACCAGCTCCTCCAGCAGCTGTCGCAGTACACCTCGCGTGGAGGCCCCCCCCCCCCCCCTGGGGGGAGGTGCACTCCGCCGAGGCGCTTTTTTGAGCACAGTCGGGGCGTTGACCTAAAGAACCCTAGATAAGGAACGAGGCCCCTTTTTTCCATAAGTTAAACTTCGATTTCCGATCGAAATCATAAGGAAAACCTGAGGCAAGCTGTGAAACACTTAAGGAACACCGATCCCCTCCCCAACCAAAAGGGTTCCTTCTCCAGGGCCCCGACTGTACGGGTGGAGCGGGCCTCGGAGGTTTCTCACCGCTCTCGGGCTCTCCGCGGAGGGCCCCCCGCAGGGCCGGCCTCCGAAACGACTCAGGCGGAAGAGCTGGTCCTCCTGGGGACGGCACCGGGGTCCAGGGCCTGCTTCCCTCAGAACCTCGCCCTTCCTTGACGAGCCAGCAACACACACCCATACCCATCGGGGGGTCGGAGAGGGCTATGGGTGCGTGTTGTCGGATGGGGGTCCCCGCTCGAACGGGAGCGTCCCTCAGGGTCCGACAACCCGCACCCATACCCATAGCCAGTCCTCCTCTCAACGACCCCCCTATGGGTATGGGTGTGTGTTGCTCGTTCGTCATTCCTGGCGATTTGCCCCTCTGCTGTGGACCACTCCCGGGAGCAGGGAAAGGAGCTCGTGCCAGACGACAGGGGGCCTAGCATACCCGGACCCCCGACGTCGTGATGGTTTCGCGGCGTCGACCCCCCAAGGTCCGGACCCCTCCCCCGGGACCGGACATTCATCCCGCGAGTCGTTTTTTGACGGCCCCGAGGCCCGGGAAGGGCCCCCAGAGGCCGAAAGTGGAGAAACACCGCCCGTCGTGACTGTTGTCGCAGCGCGGGCGCCTTCCCCCCCCCGCGGGGGCGGCGGTGCCGGGGCCGGCTGCACACGCAGCGCGGGCTCCGCACAACCGCCTCCTTCCCAATGGGGAGGCCAGAGGGGTGCCGATATGCCGCTGCTCCCGAGCTCGAGCCCGAGCCCCTGCGAGCCTCTGCCGAGCATCCGGCGGCAGCCGGACAGAGAAAGTAATAGAGGGAGAGAGAGAGAGAGAGAGAGAAAGAGATATGATAGACCGAGCGGGGAGACAAACTCTACGCACCGAGGCTTCTTCTGGCCATGCACTGGCGCCTGCACAGGGACAAAGAGATCCTGGTGGATGCGGGACCCCTGTGTATGCGTTGCCCCCCCCCCCCCTGGGGAACGGGACAAAAATATACGCCACACCACCCCGACGTCGACCCCGACCTTCAAAAAGTCCTGGGATTGAAACCGACTAATTCCGATACCACTACTCCCCGGACCTCTCTCCCGGGGTGTTCTGACCAGAATCCCACCAGCCCTTTGGGCGTGAGTGGTTTAGCGAGCTCTCTCTGTTCTCAACCCCCTATCTTCCCCTTCGGGGAGGGGTTTACCCCTCCCCCTACCCCTCCCCCTGGACCTGGACAGGGAGTCCGGGGCGTAGTCAGGGGGGTCTTTTTTGACTCCGGGGAGGGCCAAAAAACGACGACCCTCACGAGGATTCTGGCCCCGTCGGGGGGATACAGTTTGGCCCCTCTGCTCTTCTTTGAAGCCAAAATCGTTGATTTTACTACGGTTTTGGCCCCATTTTGGCGTCCTGAGGGGGCCGCGCTCATCTTCCTTCATAGCAAAATCATTGCTTTTACGAAGGTTTTGGGCTCATTTTGTTTTTTTCAGGGGGCAGCTCTCATTTGCGCTTCTGAGGAGGTCCCAAGAGGCCCCAAGATGGCCCCAAGAGGCTCCCAGGAGGCTCCCAAGAGGCCTCCAAGAGGCCCCCCAGACGCCCCCCAGCGGTCCCAAGAGGCCCCCAAGAGGCCCCCAAGAGGCCCCCAAGAGGCCTCAAGAGGCCCCAAGAGGCCCCCAAGAGGCCCCCCAGAGGCCCCCAAGAGGCCCCCAAGAGGCCCCAAGAGGCTCCAAGAGGCCCCCAAGAGGCCCCACGAGGAGCCCGAACGACTCACACCAGGCCGAGGGCCCGAACGACTCACACCACGATTAGCCCGAACGACTGCTACTGCTACTGCTTCTGGTACTGCTACTGCTCGAACGACTCACACCAGGACGAGGGGCCCGAACGACTCACACCACGATTAGCTCGAACGACTCACACACAAGGAGAGGCCCGAACGACTCACACCAGGACGAGGGGCCCGAACGACTCACACCACGAGGAGCCCGAACGACTCACACACAAGGAGGGGCCCGAACGACTCACACCAGGACGGGAGGCCCGAACGACGCACGCCACGAGGAGCCCGAACGACTCACACACAAAGAGGGGCCCGAACGACTCACACCAGGACGGGGGGCCCCACTCACACCACGACTCACACCACGAGGAGCCCGAACGACTCACACACAAGGAGGGGCCCGAACGACTCACACCAGGACGAGGGGCCCGAACGACTCACACCACGAGGAGCCCGAACGACTCACACCACGAGGAGCCCGAACGACTCACACACAAGGAGGGGCCCGAACGACTCACACCAGGACGAGGGGCCCGAACTTTTCACACCACGAGGAGCCCCAACGACTGACACCAGGACGAGGGGCCCGAACTTTTCACACAACGAGGAGCCCGAACGACTCACACACAGGGAGGGGCCCGAACGACTCACAGGCCCGAGCGACTCACAGAAAACCCCCAGAAGCATGCACAAACGAACGAACGGCCCGAACGACTCACAGAAAACCCCCCAGAAAACGAGCGGCCCGAACGACTCACAGAAAACCCCCCGAACGACTCACAGCAAACTCACGAGAACCACAGAAAACCCCCAGAAGAACCCAGACATATACAAAAAGGGAGAACCATACGCCTCAAATCCCACCAGCCCTTTGGGCGTGAGTGGTTTAGAGAGCCCGCTCTGTTCTCAACCCCCTTCTTCCCCTTCGGGGAGGGGTTTACCCCTCCCCCTACCCCCTCCCCCTGGGCCTGGAGAGGTCCCTCCGCGGGTCGTCAGGGGAGTCATTTTCGACTCCTAGGAGGGCTAAAAAACGACACCCCTCACGAGGATTCTGGCCCCGACGGGGGGAGGAAGAAAAAAGCCTCTCCTCTTCTGTGAAGCCAAAATCATTGATTTTACTACGGTTTTGGCCCCATTTTGGCCTTCTGAGGGGGCAGCGCTCATGAAAGCTCCCCTCTTCCTTCAAGGCAAAATCATTGATTTTACGAAGGTTTTGGGCTCATTTTGCCCTTCTGAGGGGGCAGCGCTCATTAAAGCTCCCCTCTTCTTTGATCCATTCCCTCCAAGATGGCCCCAAGAAGCGCCCAGGAGGCACCAAGAGGCCCCAAGATGGCCCCAAGAGGCCCCCAGGAGGCCCCCAAGAGGCCTCCAAGAGGCCCCCAAGATGCCCCCAAGAGGCCCCCAAGAGGCCCCAAGAGGCTCCCCCGAGGCACCCAAGACGCTCCTGGAAGCCCCTGGGGCCGCCAAGAGGCCCCCAAGACGCCCCAAACGGCCTCCAAGAGGCTCCCAAGAGGCCCGAAGAGGCTCCCCCAAGGCACCCAAGACGCTCCTAGAAGCCCCTGGGGCCGCCAAGAGGCCCCCAAGACGCCCCAAAAGGGGACGAGGTGCCCGAACGCCTCACGCCACGAGGAGCCCGAACGACTCACACCAGGACGAGGGGCCCGAACGACTCACACCACGAAGAGCCCAACGACTCACACCAGAAGGAGGGGCCCGAACGACTCACACCAGGACGAGGCGCCCGAACGACTCACACCACGAGGAGCCCGAACGACTCACACCACGACGAGGGCCCCGAACGACTCACACCACGAGGAGCCCGAACGACTCACACCAGGAGGAGGGGCCACGAGAAGCACGAACGACTCACACAGGACACGAAGAAGCCCGAACGACTCAACACCGAAGAGCCCGAAACGAATCACACAGGATTATCCCGGCAAAGCAACCTAACAGCTATGTGTAGAAGCATATCTGAAAGCATTCCCCTTAAGATTCAGATGAAAATCCAGTTGTAGAATTCTGCTGTTCTCGCAGTCGTAGTCGCATTCGCGATGACAGTCGCAGCGGCAACGGCAGTCGCAGTCACAGCCTCAGCCTCAGCCTGCCTCCTCCTCCTCCTCTTTCTCCTGCTCCTCCTCCTCCTCCTCCTCCTCCTCCTCCTCCTCCTCTTCCTCCTGCTCGTCCTCGTTCCGTCCTCCTCGTCTTGCTCGTCCTCCTCCTCCTGGTGCTCTCTCCTCCTCCTCCTCCTCCTCCTCCTCCTCCTCCTCCTCCTCCTGGTGGTCCTCGTTCTCCTCCTCCTGGTGCTCTCCCCCCCCCTCCTCCTCCTCGTCCTCCTCCTCCTCCTCCTCCTCCTCGTCCTCCTCCTCCTCTTCCTCCTCCTCCTCCTCCTCCTCCTCCTGGTAGTCCTCCCCCTCCCCTCCTCCTCCTCCTCCTCCTCCTCTTCCTGGTTCGTCCTCGTTCTCGTTACCCTTCGTCGTGCTTCGTCCTCCTCCCCTGGTGGTCTCTCTCTCCTTACTCCTCCATCCTTCCTCCTGGTGGTCCTCCTCCTCCTCCTGGTACTCTCCTCCCCCCCTCCTCCTCCTCCTCCTCGTCCTCGTCCTCCTCCTCCTCCTCCTCCTCTTCCTCCTCCTCCTCCTCCTCCTCCTCCTCCTCCTGGTCTCCTCCCCCTCCCCCTCCTCCTCCTCCTCCTCTTCCTGGTCGTCCCTCCTCCTCCTCCTCGCTCGTCCTCCTCCTCCTCCTGCTCGTCCTTCTTCTCCTGCTCCTCCTGCTCCTCGTCCTGCTCCTGCTCGTCCTCGTCCTCCTGGTCTTGCTCGTCCTCCTCCTCGTCGTGCTCTTGCCCTGCTGAAAATGTGGCCCGGGAATGGAGTTCTGGGAACTCGAAGAGCACGAAGTGGCCTACAGTTGGCTCCGGGCATTCAAAATGTGGGCCCGGGAATGGAGTTCTGGGCACTCGAAGAGCACGAAGTGGCCTACAGTTGGCTCCGGGCATTCAAAATGTGGCCCGGGAATGGAGTTCTGGGAACTCGAAGACCAGGAAGTGGCCTACAGTTGGCTCCGGGCATCAAAAATGTGGCCCGGGAATGGAGTTCTGGGAACTCGAAGAGCACGAAGTGTGTGACTGTTGCATCCGGGCATCCAAAATGTCGGGAATGGGTTCTGGGCGAAGAGGAAGTGTGTGACTGTTGCATAGTTATTCTAAATGTGGCCCGGGAATGGCGTTCTGGGATCTCGAAGAGCACGAAGTGTGTGACTGTTGCATCCGGTTATTCAGAATGAGCCTGGGAATGGAGTTCTGGGAAGTCGAAGAGCACGAAGTGTGTGACTGTTGGTGAAAAACGAGTTCGGCACAGGCCCGCCCGGCAACTCCCAACACCTGCCCGGACCCCCCTGTGGAGTGATCTGTGACCTCTTTTGACACTACTAGAAACCTATCAGTCTTCGCTGTTAGGTAAAGAAGGGCCCGAACGACTCACACCAGGACGAGAAACCCCAAACGACTCAAACCACGAGGAGCGCGTTCTCTCCCTCCTCCTCCGCCTCGTCCTTCTCCCGCTCCCCCCAAGGAAGATGTACAAGGAGGCGGGAGGAAGGAGGAACAGGGGAGATATGCGGGGCCAAGCGGACGCACGCCTGAAAAACACGACTGTCGGCATGCTTCGCAAGAGTTGCTGTTGTGAGATGGGCTGGTGGGGATACGCGAAGCGTAAAGAATTTCGAGGCGAATCCAGCAGTGGCGACGAGGGCCGCCCAGGAGGCCGAGCAAGGGGAAAACGGGCGAAGGGTAGCAGTATGGGCTACCTTTTTCCTCCTCCGAGAACCCTCAACCGCCTCCTCCCCATGATTCCCCCCCGCCCGTTCGACGCGGCCCGTCCCGCTCCAAAATCCGGGGCGTCCAAGAGCGGGGCGTCCAAGGGGGGGGGCGCAAATCATGGCCGGCGGTGCGTCTGGCCAGGGAGACGAGCGGCAACAAGAGTGAAACAAGAGGAGGCGCCATGAAATCTGCGGATATCTCATTGCCCCCGCCATGACCCCCCCCCCCTACTCCGGGTCTCTTTGCCCTGGCATTCCAGAGAGCCATTTTGTAGCACGATGGACTCTCCGCGTCGGAGCCCGGCTGGGCCCCCGCGCCATCCTTCGGTAGGCCTCGGCGGCAGCGCCGTCGCGTGCGCAGACAGACGGAGGAGGAGGAGGAGGAGGAGGAGGAGGAGGAGGAGGAGGAGGAGGAGGAGGAGGAGGAGGATGAGGAGGAGGAGGAGGAGGAGGAGCAGACCCCGAGGCGGACCTGAGCAGGAGGAGGAGACGGAGGACGAGAGGAGGAGGAGGAGGAGGAGGAGGAGGAGGAGGAGGAGGAGGAGGAGGAGGATCAGGAGCAGGAGGAGGCGGCGGACCTGAGGAGGGGGAGCAGGGACGAAGAGGGAGAAGGGGGCGGAGGATCTGAGGATGAGGAGGAGGAGGCTGAGGATGGATGAGACCCCGAGGAGAGGAAGGGGGGATGGGGGGCAAACAAACATACCTCGCTTTTGACCACCCTCGCTTCCAAGAGATACCAAAGGATGCCAAACTACGGCCTGTACTGGTCAGGCCGCTTGACGAGGAGGCGCGTGGTATGACTTGGTTTTGCCTGGAAGCGAAAGCGGGGTAGGTAATTCTCGCTCTGAGGGATGGGGGGTAGAGGAGGGAGGGAGGTGGAGGGTGTCTGCGTATGCTGTCGAAAAACCGATGCCCAACGGTCCGCACGCAGTGTGCGGCAAGGGGATGCCGCGATTGTGGGGTCTGCGCGCCCATCCTCTCGAAGGATGAGCCGCTCGAACCTGCCGTGAAGAAGACGGGTCCTGACGTCGTGACTTGGCGGCGCGCACAGGGGGTGGGGGGAGGGGGGAGGGCTTCTTAGAAGCACCCTGCCTCTTAGAAGGCGCTGGCCCTGTATCTACAGAGACGGCCCGCGCCTTCTAAGAAGCGGGGGTGCTTCTAAGACACCCTCCCCCCACCCCCGTCTGCGCGTGACTGACTGACAGCAACGGGTCCTGGACCCTGGGGCTGTCAAGCCTGAGCTGGATCGAATCGCGCAATCGGGTCGGATCGAAAGCGGATCGGATCGCAGGCAACTCGCTCAGGATTCGGACCGAGATCGGACAGCCACGCCTGGCTCTGGCTGGCCCTGGCCGATGCGGGTGAACCTCGGCGGAAACGCTAAGGGCGAATAGCCCAGGGGCGGGCATTACACGTCTTCGCCCGGGAGCCTCTTCGGGGGCATGGATCATGGGCGCACCCGACTACATGTCTTGCACTCCCCTGGGTTATTCGCCCGAACCGAACCGACTCGAATCGAAACCGCGACCACAGCCGGCGAATCGAATCGCATCGAGTCGGGTCGTGCGCGGCCCTGGCCGCTCCCTCGGACTGCCTCGGCTCTGGCCGCGCGTCGGAGGAAGGGATGATCGGAGCGACGACAACCTCATCTTCCTTCTCCTCCTTCTCATCCTCCCATCCGAGGAACGAGGAAAATAATATATGAGGACGCAGGAGGGGCAGAAGGGGGGGGGGGGCTGGTGGCTTGCTCATCTGAAACATGCTGGCCAGGGCGCCTGGTTGCTGTACGAGCCCGAGCCCCTGGAGCCTCTGCCGAGCACCTGGCGGCAGCCGGATAGAGAAAAGAGAGCGAGAGAGAGAGAGAGCGAGAGAGAGAGAGCGAGAGAGAAAGCGAGAGAGAGAGGGAGTAAAAAAAACAAACTCTATATACACCGACGCGTTTTCCGGCCCTGCACTGACACTTGCACAGGAAAACGGATCCTGGTGTATACCATTTCCGCTGCCCCCCCCCCTGGAAACGAAACACACACACACATCTACACCACACCACCCCGACGTCTTCCCCGACCCTCAACGAGACCTCGGAATGGAACCCAAAGGCACCGCTACCGCTACTCCCCAGACCTCTCCTGGGGTGCATTCTGACCAGAATTTCGAGGCGAATCCGGCGGTGGCGACGAGGGCCTTCCAGGTGGCCGAAAAATGTGGAAACGGGCGAAGGGAAAGCTGTACGGGTACCTTCTCCTCCTCCTCCTCCTCTGAGAGAGAGAGAGAGAGAGAGAGAGAGAGAGACAAGAGAGAGAGAGAGAGAGCAGAGAGAGAGAGAGAGAGCAGAGAGAGAGAGAGAGAGAGGGAGGGAGAGAGAGAGAGAGAAAAGGAGAGAAAGAGAGAGAGAGAGAGAGAGAGAGAGACGGAGAGATCTGCACGACGGCACCGGCGGCGGCGGCGGCGACCTCGGGGGCAGCCTGGCCGGCCCCCCCGCGGGAGGAGCCCCCCGCCCTACTAGAGGGCCGCCCTCTGGCCGCCAATTGCCCGCGCGCCGGAGCGGGGCAGAGAGGGGTTGTCGTCACGGAAGGGGGTCGGCCTGCCGGGCTCGACAGCAACCCGCGTGTCTGCACGCACGACGTGGGTGCAGTCGGGGCGTTGACCGAAGGAACCCTGAATAAGGAACGAGGCCCCTTTTTCCCCACCAGTTAGAGTACGAAGTCCCATCGAACACCTGAGGAACACCTGAGGCACGCTGCGAAACACTCAAGGAACGCGGAGCCCCTCCCCAACGAGAAGGGTTCCTTCTCCAGGGCCCCGACGGTACTGAAAGAATGGGTACAATGCCCAACAGCGGACCTTTTTCATTTCGGACAGGGTTCGCTGTCCACGCCGCCGCGGCCTGTGTCCATTCGAGACAGGAGGCCGCCCGCCCAACAGCGGCCGCTGTTGGTTCGGGACAACATCTGCTGTTGGGCATTGTACCCATTTTTGTCGGTACCCATTTCGGGCGCCCAAATCGTGGGAGCCTCCCATACCAGCTTGTCGGCTCTTGCCAATCGGCGCCCATCGACGCTAAGTCGACGCCAATCGACGCCAATCGACGTTAATTCGACGCCAGGTCGGCGCCATCCCATCGACTCCCAGACGCTACTCCACGCGGAGCGACGCTAAAGAATGCATTGCGAGGGTATACCAGGCTCCAATGATTTACTGTCGGTGCTATTCCATCGACTCCCAGACGCTACCCCACGCAAATCGACTCTAAAGACGGCATTGAGAGGGTCTACCAAGCTCCCATGATTTGCTACCGAAGCCAAGGGGTCGGTCAGGCCGCCCGTCACGACAGCGGCGCCGGCAGTGAATTGATAAGCAAAGCGAGCGCGGCCTAAACAACCCCTAGCAATAAAAAAAAACCAAAAGGCAATAAGCATAAACTTTTAGCGTTCTAGGCGAATTTCTTGGATCTGCGCTGGGCCCCCCTCCCTGGCGCGCGGAGCGCGCGACGGGGCGGCGCCGGAAGCGCCGCCGGGGGGACCCAGCACGGATCCAAGAAACCCGCGTGCCCTCCCTCTCATTATTCCAGACCTTCCGTGCTGACCTTCCACCCTCTTGCGCTACCTCAAACGCTGAGTTATCTTGAATTGCGTAAGGTTTACAATGGTTATAACGAATTGTTTGAGGTTCCAGCGAGTTCCCGAAAAACGCAAAGACATTCTGAGACACCGCTCCTTCTCTCTTGTTTCCGCCGCCATCACAGCCTTCACCCTCATCATCATCCTCATCATCATCATCATCATCATCATCACAATCATCATCATCCTCATCATCATCATCATCAGCATCAGCATCAGCATCAGCATCAGCATCAGCATCATCAGCACCATCACCATCACCATCACCATCACGTCACGATCATCGCCAGTATTGCATTCGAGTGCTTTACTGCGCACTGCATCTCTAGGACGCATCTTCTTAATTAGCTGGTCGTTGAGGACCTGTCTGGGGGATGCGGGGCGGAGCGAGCGACCTCCTCAACCCCTCGCTCCTCCCCGCATCCCCCAGACAGGTCCTCAACGACAAGCTAAGTAAGAAGATGCGTCCTAGAGATGCAGTAGCAGTAAAGCACTCTGGTGCAATACTGGCGATGATCGTGACGTGATGGTGATGGTGGTGGTGGTGATGGTGATAATGGTGATAATGGTGATGATGATGCTGATGATGATGCTGATGATGATGATGCTGATGCTGATGATGAGGATGATGATGCTGATGATGACGAGGGTGAAGGCTGTGATGGCGGCGGGAACAGGAGAGAAGGAGCGATGTCTCAGAATGTCTTTGCGTTCTTCTGGCACTCGCTTTAACCTGATACAAGCACTTGAAGGTAGCGCAGAAGATTGGAAGGTCATCATCATCACCAGCATCATCAGCAACAGCATCAGCAACATCATCAGCATTAACATCATCATCATCAGTTGCCAGTCGCATGTTCTTATCCAGGGTCTTAAGGTTCAGGGTTTAGGGTTAAGGGTTTGAATGCGCCACATGCGTCGACGTATGGCGTCGGGTAGGGTGTCGACGTAGGGCGTCGGGTAGATCAACCAAGACTTGAGCGTATTGTGTTGCAGCCAGTCTGGACCCCAAACGGCGTCATCTGGATATATTGTTATGTACTCGGTGGTGCAATCTATGTGGTGCAATCTATGTGGTGCAATCGTGCACGTGAGACACACGCTACACTTGACGCCGTCGCACCCGCAATGTGCGAACCGACGTGGGCGACGACGGGCGACCCCGCACCGACGCGCGCCAGCCCGCGCATCACGCGGGCGCGGGTGGATGACAGTTGGGCGGGGTCACCCGTCATCGCTCACGTCATCGCAGATGACGGGTGCGATGGCGCCTCAGATATTGGGCGCCATGGGATAGCATTGAGAGGGTGGGGATGGGCAAGAGGAGGAGGAGGAGGAGGAGGAGGAGGAGGAGGAGGAGGAGGAGGATGAGGAGGAGATGAGACGACGAGAAGAGCCATGGAATCCACAACTGTCTGAACGATGAAACAGCTGTACACAGGATTCACGCTCCTGAGCTATGGCACTGGCCCGTCGGCACCTGTGAGGCTGGCTCCTTCCTCATCATGGTTCCTCTTCCTCTCCCTCCTCGTCTCCTCATCCCTCATCCCTCATCCCCTTTCTACTTTATTGGTATTCACCTCCGCCTCCGACCTGTTGTGCTGCAAAATATGATGCCCCCCCATTGGGCAAGGGCGCACGCGGCAGAGCCGTGGCGCAAAGGCGCAAAAACGCCGTTGGGGAAACATTCACCACATGCAATCATTGCGGCCCGTCTAGGTCGTCCTCGAGCGTCGCCTCCGTGGTCGGCTGCACGTCGTTCCAGCCCCTGGCCAGAGAGTCGGGCGAGCTGTGGTCGGGGTACTCCCAGAGGGGCTCGAGCTTCGGGTCGACGATGGCGAAGTACCAGAGATTCTTCCACACGTCATCATCGTCCGCCAGGGGGTCGCCCTTGGCCAACCCGCTGTCGTTGCGGAAGATGCGCACGTCATTGATTAGTTGGAAACCGTTCGGCAGTGCCAGCTGGGTCACGAGCCACGTCTTCAGGACGGCACACGACACACAGTCGCCGCGACCAGCCAGCACAGGGTTAAGAACTTTGATGAACTCCCACGCGCCCGTCTCCTGAATCTTCACCGTGGACGTCCAGACGGGCTCGCAGCTCACGCCAGAAACGATGCTCTCAGCATGAGGGTCCAGCAATGACCTCTTCGATGCGATGAGATTGATCGTGCGATACGTGGACGGGTTGACAACGTACTCGTCACACAGCGGGTGCTTCGCCACGGTCGGGTGGGTTTGAGAAGCCTCGTAGATGTAGATGTCCGCATCACAGTCAGCGTACACCGAGTAGTCTTGTTTGATGCTCTCCTTGATCATCTTCACCTCGACGCCGCTGGACCACGACAGGTTGGTACCGACCTCCGCAATCACTGGCCCGAAACACGCCAGCTCCTCGAAGTAGATGCTGAGCTTCAGCATGCCCGTAGTCGCACCCGACACTGCAATGTATTCAGTCGCAACCATCGCACCTGCCTCGGGCGAACGCCTTGGGCGAAAGCGTTGGGTAGGGCGGCGGGTGCGGCGTCGAACGTGCACGAGCTTGAGCCACAATGTTCTATTCACGGGTGTTGTGCTGTTGAGCGTGTTGTTTTAGCCCTGGTCGGGTGCGGCACCCAAACACTGCTCCAACCCCAAACACACTGGGCGTGGACCCCAAACAGTGCGTGGACCCCAAACAGCGCTAGACCCCAAACAGCGCTTCGACCCCAAACAGAGCGGAATTCGATGCACGGCATTCGCACACGGCACCGCAATCCGATGCACGACACGGCACCGCAAGGGTGATGTTGGTGACGGTGAGTTTGACGGTGGTGGTGGTGATGGTGACGATTGTTGCATTTTCAGGCATGGCACTTTTGCAAATGCTTCATGTACCATTTGACGGCGGCGTTCTCTGTATACTTGGTCCTGTTCACATTCACTGACATTTTCCTGGCATGAAAATTTTCAGATTCATCTGCGTAGTTGTGCGTCCAACCTGGGTTGCCCGCGAAACGGGCTTGGTCCACGATATGTCTGGCGAACGCGTGAAATTTTATGGTGACGGTGCGACCGCTGTCGGCCCAGGCGGCCATCGTACGTTTGACGACGGCGTCCATGTGCGCCAGCGCGGGTTCGTCCATCCGACGAGGCTGGCTTTTACATATACCATAAAACTCAAGCATGCCTTCGCCGAAGGTTTGAAGTTTAGTTCCATCTGCGCCATCTGCAGCGCCATCCAACAGGGCCCGCCCTCCAGCATTCTTCAGGAGATGCACGACGAAGCCGAGGAGTGAGCGTGTCTTGCCAGCCTTGAGTTTCAGAAATGGGTGTTCCCTGCCGCCGCACGCCTTCATGCACAAACCAAGGACCTTGTCGTTTTGAATGCGACCCTGCTGCTTCCACCAATGCATGTACATGTCGTGCAAGGCAGCGTCTACATGTGAAAAATCGTCCTCCGTGAAATCACCAAAAAACCCAGCGTCTGTCAGAGCCCAGATTGTAGCACCGTGGTAATAATGCAACATTCCGAGCTCGCAGACGTGCAT
>CAUYUJ010014441.1:174715-197215 GCA_963575745.1 Prorocentrum cordatum | reverse complement strand
GGGCCTCCATTTATGGGGCCACGGGCCGTGTAAGGGGCGTGCCTGCATGCGTTTCGATGACGGCGAAGACGGCGGCGACGGTGACGATGATGACGGTAATGGTGGCGATGGTGATGATGATGACGATGATGGCGGTGGTAATGGAAAGAGGGGGGGAACGGGAGCGGCCATCTAGCCACTGAATCAGCGGCCAGCGCTGCCTCTTGGCTGGAAGCCTCGGTCCTCCTGTGTTCTCCTTCTGGGTCTTGCACATTCGACCTCCATGGGTCCTGGCTGGGTGCCCGCCATGGTCTCCTTGGTCTCGCGTCGGCCATGGTGTGGCTGTCCTCCGTGGGTCTTTGGCGTCGACCTCCATGGGTTGACATATATGACGGGGGAAGGAGGATGGGCAGGTGGAGAATGAGGAAGGGGATGGTAGCGATGATGGCGGTGATGGTGGAAAGAGGGGGGAGCGGGAACTGTCATCTAGCCACTGAGCCAGCGGCCAGCGCTGCCCCCTGGCTGGAAGCCTGGGTCCTCCTGTGTTCTCCTTCTGGGTCTTGCACATTCGACCTCCATGGGTCTGGCTGGGTGCCCGCCATGGTCTCCTTGGTCTCGCGTCGGCCATGGTGTGGCTGCCCTCCATGGGTCTCTGGCGTCGGCCTCCATGGGTTGACATATATGACGGGGGAAGGAGGATGGGCAGGTGGAGAATGGGGAAGGTGATGTTGACGATGATGGCGGCGATGGTGATACCGCGGGGCGCCGCCTTTTCAAAGCGAGGACCCAACACCACAGGATGGTTTAGGAAAAAGCGCGGGCCCCATGGATTGTGCAAGACCTACAGGGCATTCTGCAACGTACACACCGGAACGCCCCCCCCCATCGCCACTCCTCGCGGGCGGCATGGCCCGAGTTTTTGCCATGCACCCGCCCACCGCAGCCCACGCTTGAAAAGGTTGCGCGCAATACCTTGCTGTTTGCAAAGTGCCCCCCCTGACCCCCCCTCATGTGCACGCGACATCGTTCATGTATGCATATGGGCGGCGCGGGTCACCTGACATTTCGCCCCCTTTGCACCTTCCCCCTGACCTTCATGTGCGGCGCGCGAATGCGGAAAACACGTTCCCTGGCAGGTGCAAGGAAACGCGCGAGGAGCGCGTCGCACTGAAAGGGGGAGGCGCATGTGGCCACCCCGACGGAGATCTTGGTTGGAGGCCACCTACGTGGGCGTGCACTACGATGGGTGGAAAATGCCACGCTGCCACTCGCTGGGGCTTCATGTGGAGCTCCCAGTGTGGCCACGAAACGAATGTGGTGCGGGCCCGCCTGGCACCTCCGACGGTCTTGGACCCATTTTGAGACGGGGGTCCTGGATGGTCTCTTGTAACGGGTGGCGTTGGCTCCCGCTCCACCAGCATCCCCCACCCCGCCCCCATTGAAGCAAACGATGGTCTATCGGAAACGTTGGTTAGGCCTTGGATGTGAGTTCTTGTGCGCGCAGGGAAATCTTGAGGCCCGCGTGGGCCGTTCCTGCAAACACCTGGCCATACGAATATTTTAAGGATAGATGTGCATCGGAAACGACAGAGCGACGTGTCACGGTTGTTTGCTGATGGGGGGGGGGGAGGGAAGGCAGTTTGGAGGCGTGTCGGGAGCAATTCGAGACGTTTCGCGTAACCCCACCAGCCCATTCAGAAACGATGCCCAGAGGAAGTGCCTCGATCAGGGAAGTGGGCAGCACGCAGAGGAAGGGTCTCCCAGTGGAGGCCTCTTCTAGCGTCTTGATGGCCTCTTGGCGGTCCCAGACGCCTCTTAGGGCGTTTTGGGTGCATCGGAGAGCTTCTTGGGGCCTCTTCGGGGTCTCTGGGGGGCCTCCGCACCCATGCCCCTATCACCACATCGCCCCACACCCGCCACATCGAGGCTCATGGGTGGTGGCGGGGGGTCGGCGGAGCCGCTGATCTGTTCAGCGTCGATGCCTATCTACAGACCAGCACAGACGCGCTGCGACGCGCGGGAACTGCCGTGCCGCGCATTCAGCCTTGGCGGTGGGAAGGTGCGTGGCGACGTCAGCGGGCGTGGGCGGACACGCTTCCACCTCGCCATATGAATTCCCCGCCACATCTAGCATGTTTGTACCTCGCCATTTTCGTCCCCCCCCCCCCCCATCCGCCTCACCCCCTCTCCTCACACTCACATCCTATCATCCGTCTTCGCATCTCCCCCAATCCGCCTCGTGGCGAAATGCGTCGGCAAGACTGTTCCCGAGCGTGCGCGCCCGTCCAGGCCACATCCTGCCTGGTTGTCGAGCCTCGCATAGTCGACAAACAGCCGCGCAGGGATGACCACGTCGGGGCCCCACTGGCGGACCACGTCGTGGCCGTGGTAGTTCTCGCACAGCAGATGCGGCGCGCCCCTGTGGCGCAGCAGCTCCGCCTCCTCGGTCACGAACTTGCGCGCCAGCACCTCGTAGAACGGGATGGTTGGAACCAATTGTCTCTCGGCGAGGAGGCCTTTCCGTTTGTTGACTGGCATCAACGCGTGGTGAATACATTCACGACGGATGTCGTCGCCACCAAGAATGTCACACACCACTCTAGAATAATTTCTATATTGTTTAAGTTCGCGGGCAAGATCGCCCACGCCAGCGCCTGCAGCACGCGTGATGAGAAAGCATAGTCGCACCAACATCTTTGCCGAAATCTCACCAGAAAAAAAAACATTCCCAGCAACGTCTCACGCAACATCTTGGGGTAGTCTGGGCCTGACAGCACGGCCTCCTCATTCACAGCGGCGCGGCCCGATCTGCGATCCGATGCCGTGCCCACGAACCCAGCGGAGGAAGCCGCTATCTTGTGGCCATACTTCCTGAACCGCTTGAAGGATGTGCGACGGTCAACCTTCTTCCTCCCTGGCAGTCGGTTATCGGCCATCGTGGCACCGCAGCACGCCAGCTCACAATGATGGTGCGGGGGCCAACCACGCGCAACGCTTGGGCCGATATGGCTACGGACAAGCACGGTGGCAAACGTTGCCGATGCCACGAACTCGGCGCTCATGCGAACCGACATCCGAGATGGCGCAAACAACTCACCCAATGACAAACCACACTTGCGTCCTCGACGTTGCAGGGTCTACCTCCGACCACGCGCGCCGATGTCCCTGGTGTCATGGTGACCTACGCCCTGGGCGGGGTGCTGGGAGGGCATCGTGGCAAGGCAACGGGGCGCTGGCCTCGCGCGCTGGCTCTGAGCCCGTGCTGCGGGACCACCGCGGGGGGAAGGGTGCGGATTGGCGGTATGCGGGGTGAGGTGGGCTGGGTTTTGCAGGATGCAGAAGGAGGGCGGGCGCCCTCCAACCCGTGCCTCGGACCATTGCTCAGCGCCCCGATCGTTTTCCACCAGCGCCCAATCCTCTGCTCGTTGTCACCGACTATCACTAGCACTACGGGTGCGCGTGGTCCAACGAGATGCGTTCAGCCGAATCCCCTCTTGCATGCAGGTGACAGCGAGCGCTGCGTTGCCCAAGATGGCTCTAAGCGGGCGTCCGCTGGACCAATATTGCCCCCACCATTGCCCATATGATGGCCGAAGAAAAAATGAACATGTAGTCCATTATGCCCCAAGACACCCCGACAACCGCCCCCAGATCGCACCGCGTGCTCTCGGATCTCCATCAGGACAGCCCCTTGCCCAGACCCCACCCCCGAGACGCGTGCGTACACCAACAACCGCAACGCCATATGAGATGCGTGATTGCTCGCCTTCTCTGCATCGATAAGCTTCCGATGCATCAATGTGGCCTCACGGTTGCCCTGGGGGGTGCGGGGTCCAGGAGGCATGCGTCACAGTTCTGTGGGCGCCCGATGTCTGCCGACGAGCACCCCAAGAGTTCCACGGGAAGCGATTGTGGTGGTTATTTGACCGACGCTTCCCATGATGACCCCAAGATCCCCCCCCCCCCCCCCCACAGGACCCTTCGAGAATCCAAGATGCCACCTCAAGGGGCCTCAGGACTGCCACGCCTCAAGTGGACCAACAGTTGGCGCAACACTGTGTTCGGATGAACGATTCCTCTTCGTATATGCATCCAATTCCATTGGCCATCGTTTCTGGATTGGCTGGGGACGCGCGAAGCGCCACGAAGTCCATCGCATCCCGCATCACGCAAAGAAATGTCGAGTTCTTGGGCGGGTAGCCAGAATGGAGCATCAGCACGGGCGACACAGTTTCCACTCATCAATGATTGTATATTCGCAGCACCGAGCAGTCGACCCTACACTGACTGCTGGGCTACGCCTCCGCCCGCAGACCAGTGGGCACGGTGCAGGCGCGGTGCACGCACCGTTCATCTCGTTCTCGCCATCGTGCAATTGGGCCCAACAGGGCTTTGGCCAGGCGAATCCGCAACCGTGTTCCGTGCTGTCTGGTAGGGTTTTTGTAGTTTTCTAAGGGGGATGGGGGGGGGACACTTCCTGGGCCGCATATAGAGGCGCGTGCATCGCCTTCTCGTCCCGAGGCCATGTCGTGGCCCAGATCTACCATTGACGCTCTCCGAGGCGCCCAAGACTGTTCCAGGGCCGCCCGAGATGGCCCAAGATGGTTCCAGGACCGCCCAAGAGGCCTCCAAGACGGCCCAAGAGGGCTCCAAGGGAGCACCTACCAAGGCCCGAAGGAACCCACATCACTGCTTCCATTTTTTGTAAAAGTATATTCTCGCCGTTTCGAGCTTCCGTCGGCTCAAGGCTGCCCAGGAGGTCTCGAAGCTTGCACCACGGCGGCCGACTAAGGCCTCGCAATAGCCAAAGACGCTTCCGACACGGCCTCCAGGCAGCCCAAGAGGGCATCTGGAGAGCCCAGGACGGACCCCATGTCGCTTCAAGCTGGCCCTACAGGGCAGCGCCAAGAGACCCGTGACGGCCTGAGATGGCCCACCCTTGGACCGTTTTGGGTACGAATGTTCAGAGAAAGTTACATGATTGTCCTAGAGGGCCCCAAGGGGCACCCACCACTGCTCCTTAGGAGCTCAGGACAGCCCAGAGACAGACCAACTGAGGTCCATGCGCCCCCCCCAGCAGGAGTGAAGACGAAAGGTGTGTCATGTGGCGATGTTCGTATTCGCCTTCGTCGTTGCCGCTGTCGCCCACCCCCTCATCACCACCATTATCGTCCACGTCCCCATCATGTCATCGGCATCACCACCACCACCGCCACCATCATCATCATCGTCGTCATCATCACCATCATCATCAGCAACATCATCAGCACCATCAGCATCATCACCACTACCGTCTTCATCATTAGCACCTACATCATCATAGTCATCAGCATCGTCATCGTCATCATCATCGTCGTCAGCATCGACATCAGCATCGTCATCATCACTATCACCATCATCATCACCATCATCAACGCCACCATCATCACCACCATCGGTATCATTATCACCATCATCAGTGTTACCATGCTATTCAGCAGCCGCGTCCGCCACTAGCATCGTCGTCGTCCTCCTCCACCTCCCCCGTTCCTCGCTGTCCACATCGGCCTCGCATGACCGTCGGTAGCGGCACCACCGTTAAAAGCATCATCATCATCATCATCATCATCATCACCATCATCATCATCATCATCATCATCGTCATCATCATCATCATCATCATCATCGCAATCGTCGTCATCACCACCATCATGACCATCTAATCATTACCATGATCATCACCATTGTACTAATCAGCACCACCATTATCATAATCACCATCAGCATCAGCAGCATCAGCATCAGCAGCAGCAGCATCATCATCATCACCATCATCACACATCATCATCATCATCAGCATCATCATCATCATCATCATCATCATCATCATCATCATCATCAGCATCAGCATCATCATCATCAGCATCATCATGACCATGATCATCTTCAGCTTGATCGTTGTCCTCATCGGTCCGAGCAGTTGCCGCCGATAATGCTGGACTGGCACGGTGGCGACACCGAAACGAACGATGCGCGCATGCCTGCCGCGCGCGCCTGGAGATGCCAGGGGGCACGGGACGTTGGCTCTGCGTTGTTCCCCATGTTCCTCCTCCTCGTCGTTTTCCTCTTACTCCCCCTCCTGATCCTTGTCCTCCTCCTCCTCCTCCTCCTCCTCCTCCTCCTCCTCCTCATCCTCCCACCCCCATCCTCACCCTCCTCGTCCCCCTCCTCCTTCTCCTCCTCCTCCTCCGCCTCCTGCTCGTCCTCCTCCTCCTTCTTCCCCTCCGCCCCCCCCCCCCTCTCCCCCCTCCTCCTCCTCCTCCCCTCCGCCTCCCTCCTCCTCTCCTCCTCCTCCTCCTCCTCCTCCTCCTCCTCCTCCTCCTCCTCCTCCTCCGCACTCCTCCTCCTCCTCCTCCTCCTCCTCCTCCTCCTCCCCTCCCCCTCCCCCTTCCCTCCCTTCCCTCCCCCTCCCCCCTCCTCCCCCGCCTCCTCCCTCCTCCTCCTCCTCCTCCTCCTCCTCCTCCTCCCCCTCCTCCTCCTCCTCCCCCACCGTCCTCCCCCCCCCCTCCGCCGCCTCCAGCATCTTCGATTGCGCACCAAGGGGCGCGCAGAGCCAACGACCGCTGGCGCCCGCGCGGGCTGGCCTCGCCTCAGTCGCTGCTCGCGTCGTCCGATGCCGAGCTCGACGACGATGAGCTGCCGTCCTTGGCGAGTCCACCGCAAGATCACAGGGCGACGAGCGGGGGTTTGGGAGGGGGGTGGATTGGGGGGTGGGGCGGGGTGGGGTGGGGGGGTGGTGGGGGGGGGGGGGCAGACATTCGCCGCCTCGAGCGGGGAATGTAGCACTCCCTCCCCCCCCTCCACCCGCCCCGCACTCCGCTCCTCGCGAGCGCCATCCCTCTTCGCCATCCTCCTGCCTCCTCTTGGCCCCTGCCGCCTCCTGCCACCTCCTGCCAGCTCCGTTCCCTCCTCCTCCTCCTCCCTTCCTCCTCTGCCTCTTCCTCCTCGTCCTCCTCCTCCTACTCCTCATCGTCCAATTCCACCTGCATCATCATCCCGAGCAACTCCACTGCAGTCTTATCAGCACCCGTTGGTCCTGCTCGGGCTCCTTCGTGGCACCCCTCTTCATCGGCGTAGCTTTTGCCTTGGCCTTCCTCGCAGCTTTCGCCTTCGCCTTCGGCTCCACCTTCTTCTTCGGCCTTGGCGCCTGAACTTCCACATCGTCGTCCTTGTCTTTTTTTCTTATTCTTCTTCTTCTTGCTTGCATTCTTGCTCTTTTTGCGCTCCTCCTCACTGCTGGAGCTCTTGTCATTTTTCTTGTGCTTGCCTGTGTCCTTGCCCTTGGCCTTATCCTTATCGTTGTCTTTGGATGTTCGCTTCTTCTTATCCTTCGCCTTGTCTTTCTCCTTATCCTTCTCCTTGTCTTTGTTCTTGTCCTTGTTTTTGTCTTTGCTCTTGTTCTTGTCGCCCTTGTCAGTGCCCTTGTCCTTGTCGGTCGCACTGTCATTGTCTTTGTCCTTCTTCGGTTTCTTTTTCTTCTTATGTTTCTTCGTGTCGTCGGTGTCGGTGCTATCATCGCGCTTTCTCTTTTTGCTGCCGCCCTTATCTTTCTTCTTATGCTTCTTCTTGACCGTCTTGCTCTCGGAGTTGGTCGTGGATCCGTCGCTCGAGACAGTCTTCTTCTTTTTCGTCTTGTGTTTCTTGGGGGGCAGCTCCTGCTCTTCGCCCCAGTCGCCCCAGTCGTCATTGTCACCGTCCCATTCCTCCTCTCCCTCCTCCTGCTCGTGCGCGCTGTCGGACAACTCCTCATCCACGTCCTGGTCCGCCTCGTCCTCGTCGCGTGAAGCAGGGACCGTGCCCCCTTTCTCGATGATGCCCTCCTTCTTAGTGCCGAACCTCTCCAACTTGCGCGTGTGGTAGATCACCGTGCAATCCACCTTCGGGTCGAACTTGGTCAACCCGTTCTTCCTCGCGAACGTGGTGTATGATGCTGCTCGCAATGCCGACTTCAGCCTGTCCTCCAGCTGCTCGGGCGTGAGCCACTCGCCCTCCGTAGACGTTTCTTGCCTGGCCCGCGGCCCGAAACAAAAACACGAGACCGACCTTCACCCAGGGGGGAGGGGGCGATGCAGCAAGGTGTGGCCACGGGGTGCGGGAACGGGGCGCGGTGCGTTTCCCCCCCCCCATCCAACCACTTCTCACACCATCTACCTTGCCACCAGCGCCCCGCTGCTCTTTTCCGCACCCCCCCCCTCCCCAGCCAGCACCCCCCACCCCTCCCCCTGGGCCATGGTCGCTTGTTTGTGTTTCTGTTTCGGCCGAGGTGCCACATGGTCTTCCTCGCGAGGATCACCGTCCCCGCGGCGGAGAAGTCTCTGTCGCATCTGTCCCAGACCTCTCGCAGCTGCGCCTTCACCTGGGGGGGGTGCGACAAAGAATGTCGGCCTCCTCTGACTCCTCCGACCGCCGCTCCCCTTCCTCCGACTCCGACTCCTCCGACCCCCCATCCCCCGAGTCCCTTTTCCGATCGACTCCTCCGACTCCCCCGCGCCAATGATCGTATCCGTTGTCGCCGTTGTCGTCGTCGTCGTTGTCGTCTTCGTCGTCGTCGTCGTCGCCCTCGTCGTCGTCGTCGTCGTCGGCGGCGGCGGCGGCGACCGCGGTGGCTTCGGCGGCGGCGAATCACCGTGGACGAGTGCGTGCTCTGGTACTTCTTCATGAACTCTTTCACGCCCTCATCCTGGATGTCAGAGCCAGACGACGTCTCGGTGATCTCCTTCAGGTGGCGGCCGAACATCCTGTCGCGGGCCCGCGCGTAGCGGATGTCCTTCTTGCTTCTCGGCCCAGGTTTCTTCTTCTTCTTGGGCTGCTTCGCGACCTCGACCAGCCCGCTTGCCTCCATGGGTTGTGGGCCGCCAAGGGGTGATGATCAACGCCCACAGATACACCAAAAAGGGTGGCCAGAGCGCGAGTTGTCGGACCCCAGTGGGCGCTCCGACAACGCGCCTCTGCCTCCCTTTTCTCGGGCGCGTGCGTGGGCATTGCGGGCGTTCTGCAAGGTGGCGGGGCGGGGTGCAACAGCTGGAGCGTTCGGCCTGAACAGGCGCGGTAACGGCTCGGCCCAAAGCAGCTACGCTGGCCCAGCGGCGCACGAGAGCCCTGGCGAGGACGGTGCGCAATCATTGCGAGGGGTGTCGAACTGGGCGCGGCGCGGGTGGGTCGCGGGTTGGTCGCGGCACGGGTGGGCCGCGGCGCGGGCGGGTCGCGGGCGGGTGGCGGCGCGGGCGGGTCGTTGTGCGAGGGCGTGTTGAAATGGGCGGTGGGCCTCAGGTGTAGTTGGCGGCTATCGAGTGCTTTTGTCAGGACGGGGCGGGATCCGTGCGAGGGGTGCCGAAATGGGCGCGGTGCATCAGGTGCAGATTCCTGTTGAGCCACCACCCGCCCCCTGGGCCCGCGAGGCCCGTCATCGCCCTCCTCCTCCTCCTCCTCCTCCTCCTCCTCCTCCTCCAATACCCTCGCTCTTATCCGCAGATTTCTAGGAGATTGATTTGCCCCCGACGCATTCGAGCACTGGGGTCACGAGAGCCTCCTGAAGGCATGCTAAGCCCCCTGAATGGGCATCCTGGGTGCCTCGTTCGGCGTCCTCAGTGGCCTCTGATGGGGGGCCCGAGAGCTTCACAGGAAGCCTCGCGAGGGCGCCGTTGGACCACCCCTATAACTTCGGAGTTGGCCCAAGACCCTGAAGAAAGGGGCCCCAAAGCACTCTGAGGCTTGAGCTGCGTTGCTTAATGATTTATATTGTTTCGCTCAGGTTATCTTGCATTCGCATAGACTCGCCTAGGATTGCCTTAAACAGCTCAGATTATTTTAAATTCGCTCAGTTTACCTTGTATTCGCCTGGTCTCGCCTAGGATTGTCCTAACTAGCCCAGGTTACCTTGCATTCGCTCGGTTTGCCGTGGGTCCCCCCCAATTGCTTAAGATTATCTTACGTTGCTTTGGATTCTCGCCAATTGCTTGGATTACTTCGGGTTCCCGAATTTTGCCGAGATCCCAGTGGGAGTTTGTTGCGCCGTGGCAAGAGATGCGCATTAATTAGATTTGATATTCAAAAGGTTCGAGAGGGTTCTGTTAATTGTTCAATGAGATTGCACTGGGTTCCCTTGCGATGTCGCGGGGCTTGGCATGTTTGTTTCGTGCGATTTGCGGAGTTACCCACATATGTTCCGAGATCGTATGGGTTTGGGGGGGGTTGCTTGCGTTCACGATGTCTCTGGATGTCGCTGTTGTGTCTTTGGATGTCTTTGTTTGTCTCTGTTTTGTCTTTGAATGTCTTCGGATGTCTCTGTCGTGTCTTTGGATGTCTTTGGATGTCGCTGTTGTGTCTTTGGATGTCTTTGTTTGTCTCTGTTTTGTCTTTGAATGTCTTTGAATGTCTTTGAATGTCTTTGGATGTCTTTGGATGTCTTTGGATGTCTTTGGGTGTCTGTTTTAGAGACATTTAGCGACATTTAGCGACATTCAGCGACATTCAGCGACATTCAGCGACATGTAGAGACATTTAAAGACATTTCGCGACATTTAGCGACATTCAGCGACATTCAGCGACATTCAGAGACATTTAGCGACATTCAGCGACATTTAGCGACATTTAGCGACATTTAGAGACATTTAGAGACATTTAGCGACACTTAGAGACATTTAGCGACACTTAGAGACACATAGCGACATTTAGCGACATTTAGCGACATTTAGCGACATGTAGCGACATGTAGCGACATGTAGCGACATTAGGAAAGTTGTCCGGCCGAAAACTGCGACATGTCTCAATTTTCGGGCCGAAAACTGAGACATGTCTCAGTTTTCGGCCCGAGAACTAAGACATGTCTCAGTTGTCCGGCCGAAAATTGCGACATGTCTCAGTTTTCGGCCCGAAAATTGAGACATGTCATAGTTTTCGGCCCGAAAACTGAGACATGTCTTAGTTTTCGGCCCGAAAATTGAAACATGTCGCAGCTTTCGGCCCGAAAACTAAGACATGTCTTAGTTTCCGGCCCGAAAATTGAGACACATTTTTGTTCTCGGCCAGAAAACTGCGACATGTCTTAATTTTCGGCCCGAGAACTAAGACATGTCTTAGTTTTCGTGGAAAAACTGCAACATGTCTTAGTTTTCGGCCAAACAACTGCGACATGTCTTAGTTTGAGGCCCGAAAACTGAGACATGTCTTAGTTTTCGGCCAGAAAACTGAGACATGTCTTAGTTCTCGGCCAGAAAATTGCGACATGTCCTTCGTTTTCGGCCAGAAAATTGAGACATGTCTTAGTTCTCGGCCAGAAAACTGAGACATGTCTTAGTTCTCGGCCAGAAAATTGCGACATGTCTTAGTTTTCGGCCAGAAAACTGCGACATGTCTTAGTTCTCGGCCAGAAAATTGCGACATGTCTTAGTTTTCGGTCTGAAAACTAAGACATGTCTTAGTTTTCGCTCAGAAAGCTGCGACATGTCTTAGTTTTCGGCCAGAAAACTGCGACATGTCTTAGTTTGCGTTTTCTTCTTCGGCCCGACAATGGAGACATGTCTTAATCGTCGCATTCGGTAAGACACGCGTGGGCTGCTGGCCCCGAAAACTAAGACACGACATGTTTAAATGTTTTGAGCTGTGTTGAATTGCATTGGTAAGGCATAGTGTCGGGAACCGAAGACAAAGACCTGGTTCAGTTCCCGATCCGATAATTAAGACAGGTTTGGGTTTTCGGCGCCAATATCTAAGACACGACGTCTTCAGACACTTTGAAATGGTTTTGAATGTTTTCAACAGCCCTCGTTTCGGGAGCCGAAGGTTGAGACCTGTCCTAGTTCCCCGCCCGACAATTAAGACATGCCTTAGTTCTCGGCACCGAGACCTGGCCGAAAACAAAACATGCATGGGGGACCAAAGCAGCCACGATGGACCAGGATGCCTCCAAGACTACCAACGCATTTCCGAGGCCGCCCACGGGGCCCCCAAGACGGCCCAAGAGGGCTCCAGAGGAGTCTCCAGCACGGCCCGAAGAGGTCAACATCGATGGTGGAAAGTTGGTTTCGGGTTCTCGCTTTCTCGAGCTTCCGTCGGCCGAAGGCTGCCCAAGCGGCTTCGAACATGGCAGCGCAACGGCCCCAGAGGGGCCTCGAGATAGCCAGGGATGCCCGCAATACGGCCGCAAGGCAGCCCGAGAGTGCCCCTGGAGAGCCCAGGGCAGACCCAAGGTAGTCTCAAGCTGGCCCTAACCCCCCCCCTAAAAAATGGCCCAAGGCTGCAAAGGAGGACCCATGGACGACCCCAGACAACCCCGCGATGGCCCCTAACCGCCGCCCCAGACGACCACGAGGGCACCGAGAGGGCCCCAAGATGGCCCAAGACGGCCCCAACGGACCTCCAAGACGGTTCCTCAGGAGCTCAGGAGACACACCACATGAGGTCTACGTGGCTTTTGCAGGGCTGAGACGGTATGTGCCTCATGACGTTGTTCGTAGTATCGTCCCTTTTCTCTTCGCCACCGTCCTCGGCTTCGTCCCCCTCGTGGTCATTATCGCCACCACCACTACCGCAGTCATCATCACCACCATCATCACCATCATCATCAGCATCAGCATTACCGTTATCATCATCATCATCATCGTCAACATCATCGTCATCGTCATCGTCATCATCGCCGTCATCATCGTCATCAGCGCTAGCATCAGCATCATCAGCATCAGCAGCATCATCATCATCGTCATCACCATCATCACCATCGTCAACATCGGCATCGTGCTCTTCACCCTCCGCGTCCGCCACAATTCTCGTCGCCATCCCCCCCCCCATCTACTCCTCATTGTCCTCCTCATCCTCTGGTGGCCGTCACCAGCAGCATCGCCATCATCGCCATCATCGGCGACATTATCATCACCATCATCGTCATCACCATCCCCAGCGATTCGAGCTGACCTGGCAGGGTTGCGGTACTTCCCGCAGACAGCTGTAAACATACAGATGTATATGTATGTCTGTATATGTGTGTATATATAATAGGGAGATATCGTGCTATAGCCCCATCTGTTGCGCCCATTGGTTGGGCCCGCAGGTTGAGCGCACACGTTGCACCCGTATGTTGCGCCCCCGATAACAGCAGAGACGCTAGCCGCGCTCTCTATCAGCTGACGCATCTGGGTGCCCCCGTGCACGCGAGATACTTCGATCGGCTCTTCGTTGCACTGATCGGAAAGCGGTGGCTGGGGCCGTCGGCAGCCCGACAGGATCGGACGAGCATGCAGAGGAACCAGTTGCAAGCGTCGGCGTGCTCATCTCGCCGATCTAAAGTGAGATGCTTGGGCATCGGGCGGGCCGCGCGTGGGTCGCGAGTTGGGTGGCCGAACGGGTCGCGGGTTGGTTCGCGAGGGATGTTGCCCCCCCCGCCCCCCTCCACCATCCTCACACCTCCTCCCCATGCCTCCGCATCCTCCGTCGAGTTTGCCCTCGGCCTTAGTGGTGATCGATGCTCCTGTCCAAGCCAACGATCTGCTGGAGCTCCATGGTGGTCGGGGGCCGCAGCGCCCTGGCAGCAGCGTCCAAGCGCGCCCACTCCTGTCTAGCGAGTTCCCCCTCGTACCAGACATTCTCCAGCTGCAAAAGCAGGCGCTTGGACCTCTTCCGCAGCAGACACCAGTCTGCCCTTGCCACAATCGCCGCCGACCACGCCCTGGACGCGGCGCTCCGCGCGGCGAGCGACTCGGGCCTCGCGGCGACATATGCTCCCACGGGTTCACGCACGGTCTCGGACGGCACGGCGGGCGCCGCCTCGGTCTCGGCCGCCTCGGCCTCATCCGAGTTGGAGGCGGGTGGCAGCGGCGCCAGCAGCCGCCAGAGGGCCTCGCCCTCGATCTCCACCTCGCCCTCGAGCGTCACGGGCTCGGTCCGCTGCCGTTTGAGTGGAGGCGTTTGCGGCTTGTTTTGTGACATGGCCCCGCTGCAAGCG
The DNA here is from genome assembly GCA_963575745.1 of Prorocentrum cordatum. NCBI lineage: Eukaryota > Dinophyceae > Prorocentrales > Prorocentraceae > Prorocentrum > Prorocentrum cordatum. Next base: position 183,261 of record CAUYUJ010014441.1, on the reverse strand, counting down.
AGCGAAGTCGATCGTAGGGCCTCGAGCAATACGGCGACGAACGCATCATCACCATCATCATCGCCATCACCCGCCCACTCCACCTATCGCCATCCCCTCACTCGCCCTTCCTTCCCCTGCGCTGCCCGTTGCGAGGAATTCGCCCCCCGAGGCCTCTTCGCGCCATAACCCTCTGACCTCCAACCTCCTCGCTTCCACCCTAACTTATCAACATCGTTGTTTGTGTGTATATACAACTATCGATCCATCGATGCCCATCGCGCCCCATCGCCCTAGGATGCCCATCCATATATCTCACTCGCGCCTCGCGCCTCCTCGCAGTAGTCGATTCCCCCTCGCGCCTGGCAAATTGTTGACATGCCAAGATTTCGGCGTCCCACCACCCTGGGATATCCATACACATTACTTGCTTTCAATCGACCTCGTTTGGCATTGCCCCGAGGCAGCTAATGCGTATCTGTCCGATTCGCCGATTCGAGCGTCGGCGCTCCAAGGCGGACCACGATGCCCCGCGAACCGCGCCAAGACGGCCCAACAGGCCCCCGCCCCAAGGGGGCCCCAAGACTGCCCAAGCAGGCCCCACCACGGCCCAAGAGGCGCCCAAGACGGCCAACGAACGCCCGAAGAGGGGCCCAAAAGGAACCCAAGATGGTGAACACGACTTCCGCCCCCAAGAAGCCTACAGGAGGCCCCAAGGGCCGCCACGAGACCTCAGAGGCCCCCAAGCGGCACCACGAGGCCCCCAAGAGACCCAAACCGAAGCCAGAAGATGATTCCAAACGGCCCTCAATAGGTTTCAAACTTGCCTCCAGGAGGCCTCCGAGATGCCTCATCCGATATCCGAATGAACATATAAGGGGACTCTAACCGACAACCCATGCACGGTGGATTGATGGGCCGAAGGCCACGACATCGTCATCGTCATCGTCATCATCAGCGCCATCATCAGCTTCATCATCATCATCATCATCATCATCATCATCATCATCATCATCATCATCATTATCATCATCATCATCATCATCATGTGCATCATGATCAGCATCATCATCGTAACCATCATCATTCTCCCCATCATCATCATAATCAGCATCACCATCGTCAGAAACAACATCATCGTCGTCATCGTTTTCACGTGGTTATTCCCGCGTCCGCCACAATCCTCGTCGTCGTCGTCCTCCTCCTCCTCCTCATCGTCTCCCCAATGTCTTCCTCATCCTCTCATCGGCAGCACCGCCAGCATAACCGCCATCATCGCCATCCTCGTCGCCATCATCATCACCATCATCGTCACCACCATCAGCATCATCGTCGTCACCCTCATCGGTTTGAGCAACCGCCACCGAGAATGCTGTGCTGGCACGGTGCGCAGGCAGTTGAGACCAATAATGGTGGGCACCGATCTCCCTCGTGCCCCATCGCCCGAGGATGACTCTCTCTCTCTCTCTCTTTCTTGCTCGTTCGTTCTTTCTTTCTTTCTCTCTCTCTCTCTCTCTCTCCCTCCCTCGCTCTCCCCCTTTCTACATGTACGTATGTATGTATACACATATATATATACACACAGACGTGTTTATACTTCTCGCGCATCGCGCCCCACCGCATTTTTATATATAGCCCCTCGCGCCTGGCCAATCGAGATGCCAAGGCATCAGCGCCTTCATCCGTTCTGGATTCGAACATATATCCAGGATGCACTGCCCTGCAGAAGGGTCTGACTGACCAGCCGCGGCCCCAGGCGACCCCCAAGAGCGCCGATATGGCATAGACCCCATAAACACATACATATGCATAGACACCTACATATACGTATACATATACATATACATATACGTATACTCATACATATACATATACATATACATATACATATACATATACATATGCATATGCATATATATACATACGCACATACATACCCACATACATACACACACGTACATGCACACACATACAAACGTATACATATACATAAATGCATAATAATATGCATACACATATACCTATACATCTACACACAAACGCATACATGTACATCTACATATACATATACATCTACATATCCAAATGCACACGCATTGCACCTCGTGCGTGGCCTCGCGGCGCGCGCAAGCGCGCAACCGGGGCCTCGATGACCGAGGTCTGGGTGGTGCCTCGCGCGGCGGCGCGGCCGTCGCGTCCTCGCCGTGCGATTTCTCCTGCCTCCTCTCAGACTCCTCCTTATCCACCTCCTTCCCTTCGCCCTCGCCCCCCCTCCCTTCCTCCGACATCATCATCGTCCTCCGCCTCCGTATCTCCATTCTGGCCTTCATCGCCCTCCAGTAGACCTGGGCCGACTGTGCTAACGCCGCCTCGTCCTCTTCACCCCGTCCGCCTCATTCCCCCACCCTCCTCATCTTGGCGCGCTCGCGGGGCGGGGGCCTCGCTGCACCCCCAGACCTCGGCCATCGAGGTGCGCGGGCGCGCCTGGGCGGCACGGGCGCCCAAACACATGGCGAGCAGGGTGGGGGGCGGGACTGGCACCGCGAGAACGAAAAGGCGGGACAAAAGGGAGGAAAAGGGTGGATGGACAAAGGAGGGATGGGCCGAGAGAGGGACTGGCAGGAAATGAGAGAACGAGAGGGCGGTGGTGGGGGAAGGGGCGATGCCAGGGGGCGAGCACGGGATTGAGATGGGGGGGGGCGGGTGGAGGGAGGAGGGGGGAGAAAAGGGGAGGGGGAGTGGGGGGGAGGGAGGGAAGGAGGGAGGAGTCAGGAGGGAGGGAGAGAGAGATGAGAGAAGGAGGGAGGAGTCAGGAGGGAGGGAGAGAGAGAGAGAGAGAGAGAGGCAGAGAGAGAGAGAGAGAGAGACAACACAACAGAAACAAAAAAGGGGGAGGGCGAGCGGGCGGCGGGTGTTATGGGAGCATCGGCGGGGAGGAGACAGTACATTTTTTGAGAGGGGGGGGGGGGGGAGGGGTGCCTAAGCGCGCCCGACCCGCGCTCTCGCGGGCGTCGGAGTTCTGAATTTGTCCACAATACAGAACTGCCCAACATGCGTCGCCTCCTCTAAAATGGGCCACAGAAACATTCACCATTCAGTTTTTGCGAAGTACTGTCGACTCTCTATTGTTGACAGTACCGAACTCCGACGCGCGCGCCGCGCGCGCGCCGCCGGCGCGCGCGCGTTGGAGTTCTGTATTGTCCACAATACAGAACTGCCCAACATGCGTCGGCCTCCTTAAAGGGCCCCAGAAAATTCCCAATTCAGTTTTTGAAATTGCATTGCTACTCTTCTATTGTGGGCAGTACAGAACTCAGACGCGCGCGCGCGCGCGTTGGAGTTTTGTATTGTCCACAATGCAGAACTGCCCAACATGCGTCGGCCTCTTTAAAGGGCCCCAGAAAATTCCCAATTCAGTTTTTGAAATTACATTGCGACTCTTCTATTGTGGATAGTACAGAACTCCGACGCGCGCGCGCGCGCGTTGGAGTTCTGTATTGTCCACAATACAGAACTGCCCAACATGCGTCGGCCTCCTTAAAGGGCCCCAGAAAATTCTCAATTCAGTTTTTGAAATTGCATTGCTACTCTTCTATTGTGGACAATACAGAACTCCGACGCGCGCGCGCGCGGCGCGCGCGCGCGCGCGCGCGTTGGAGTTTTGTACTGTCCACAATACAGAACTGCCCAACATGCGTCGGCCTCTTTAAAGGGCCCCAGAAAATTCCCAATTCAGTTTTTGAAATTACATTGCGACTCTTCTATTGTGGATAGTACAGAACTCCGACGCGCGCGCGCGCGCGTTGGAGTTCTGTATTGTCCACAATACAGAACTGCCCAACATGCGTCGGCCTCCTTAAAGGGCCCCAGAAAAATTCCCAATTCAAGATTTTTGAAATTACATTGCAAACTCTTCTATTGTAGATAGTTACAAGAAACCGACGCGCGCGCGCGCGCGCGCCGCGCGTTGGAGTTCTGTATTGTCCACAATACAGAACTGCCCAACATGCGTCGGCCTCCTTAAAGGGCACCAGAAAATTCCAAATTCAGTTTTTTAAATTACATTGCTACTCTTCTATTCTGGGCAGTACAGAACTCAGACGCGCGCGCGCGCGCTCGTCTGAGTTCTGTATTGTCCACAATACAGAACTGCCCAACATGCGTCGGCCTTCTTACAGGGCCCAAGAAAATTCCCAATTCAGTTTTTGAAATTACATTGCTACTCTTCTTTTGTGGGCAGTACAGAACTCCGACGCGCGCGCGCGCGCGCGTTGAAGTTCTGTATTATCCACAATACGGAACTGCGCAACATGCGTCGGCCTCCTTAAAGGGCCCCAGAAAATTTCCAATTCAGTTTTTGGAATTACATGTCGACTCTTCTATTGTGGGCAATACAGAACTTTTCAACCTGAGTCGGGTTCCTTGAAGGGCCAGAGAAAATTTCCATCACAGTTTTTGGAAGTATAAGCAGACTTCGGCCGTGTTTTTCAGACAAATGTACGCGGCACAAAGACCAGAGCACCATTTTGAAAACATGCGCCCTTCATCCATGTAATGGTTGCAAACATTTCAGACGAATATGCGCGGCGCCAAAGCGAGAGCCGCATTTTGAAAATAACCGCCCTCCATATTCGGCAGTGTCTGACGCTTAACTGTTACCGAGTGAGTTTTGAAGATGCTGTGTGTGTTTCGGTGTTCTTTTTCGAGCAAGAATATACAACTTGTCATGCTTGTCTGGGGCTTGAAGTGGAATCTTACGGGGTGGCCGACGGACGCGTGCGGGTGACACTTGCCACCCGCGCGCTAGGAGAGTTGTATTGACCACAGTGGAAAGGTTGCCAGGTTGGTTTTTGAAGCTAAAGTGAACCCTTAACGGCGACGGTTTGGATTCTGAAGTTAACCTGATTATTGGTGGATGTGTCCGACTATGATCAACACGGAACTCTCCGCGCGCGCGCGTGGTGAGTTCTGCACTTTCCGCATTCGCAGGGTCGCCGTTTTTGTTTGGAAGTCAAAGTGGACCCTGCGCCCTGGCCGATCGGATTTTGACATTAACAGGTGGCCTGGTGCATGGCCCACGCCATGACCAAGGCAGAACTCCGCACGCGCGCAAGCCAATGGGAGTTCTGTAGTGTCCACGACAGGAAGGCCGCCATGTTTCCATGACGATTCTACTTGACCCTCAACCCAGACCGATGCGATGTTTGACGTTCGCACCCAGCTGTAATTTCGACGCGATGCGATGTTTGACGTTTGCGACCGGACCGACGCAACATCGCATCGGTCAACATCGCATCGATCTGGGCCTCAACCCAGACCGATGCGATGTTTGACGCTTGCGAATAGTAACTACACCTCTGGTGCGTAATTTCGGTGAGCCTGGAAGAAGCCAAACGAGCCATGGGCAGCCCCGAGGAATCCGCAGGGCCCCCTGCGCGTTCCCAGCGATTCGCGCGGAGCCCGAATGAACCCTTGCGGAACCCGATGGAAGCACTAGAAATTCACGGAGGGGCCCCAGGGCCCTGGAGCAATTCAGGGGAATCCCTGGCCGCCCAACGGGATGCAACGTAACCCTTTTGCAACCCAAGTGGGCCCTGCAGGGGGCCCCGTGCAATTTCGATGCGCCTCAGGCGTTCCTGGTGCACCCTGGGGCGCCCCACTGACGCCCCGCACGCGCGTGCGGAACCCCGACGATTCCAATTGAACCTTAGGCAACCCAAATGACTGAATCGGCAACCCAAATGACTGAATCGCCCTAAACCTCATTTCGCATGCTCAACCAACGCTAGGATTTTTACAGATCCCACGGCCGCTTGCGAGACTGAGCGATGACAGGAGAACCCCGCGCAAGCAGCGCGACATCTTGCGAGGCCCCGCGAAGCCTTGCGGGTCCCTGGCCTGGCGACATTATTCGATAATTTACGAAGCTTCGCTTGAAACGGCGCGTCCACCGCCGCGGCGCGCGACGTCGGCGCGGCGGCGCGCAGACCCCATCCCCCCCCCCCACCACCACCACCGCCACCACCACCACCACCACCACCACCACCCCATCCGCACGCAGCGCGCGCGCCCCCCCCCCCCCACTCAAAAAAAAACAAAAAAACGCCCGCCAGCCCACCCGCCCCACCCACCCTACCCCCTCTGGGGGGGCTGCGCGCGGCATTCGGGCAGGGGGGTTGGTTTTTTTTTTTTTTATTTTTTTTTTTTGGCCCCTAATATGCGAAACTCACACCCGTGAGCGGCGCGCCGCGTCGCAAAGTTGCACTCCCCCTCCCATTGCGCTGGCATGCGTGACGCGCGGCGCCCGAAGGTCTGCGGGGCCCCCCAACCAGCCCCGCCCCCGCACCATCCACGCGCGGCGCGCGACCTCGGATAGCTTGCCGAGCCACGCCCGACGCGCGGGTGCCGCATCGGATATGCCGTGGTTCATTTCTCCCGCCGCGCGCGTGGCGCGCGCTTCTTGGCATTTTGCAAAATGACCCGCGCTCCCTGCAGATGGCGCGCGGCATCTGGTACTGGCCAGCCCCCGTGTGCGGCGCGCGGCGTTGGGCAAATTGCGAAGTGCGCCCGCCCCGCGCCGCCCGCCCCGCCCGCGCGCGCCCGCGCGCCCGCGCGCCCGCGCACCCGCGCGCCACGCCCGCGCACGTGCACCACTCACACACGCACGCGACCACGCACACAACAACCACCACCACCACCGCCACCATCGCCGCCACCAACTTCACAATCCACCAAGGCCAGTCCAAAGCTGCTTGGCCCAATGAGAGCGTGTTTGGGCCCTGTGTTTTTTTTACATAGCGCTGGCCTTGACAAGATGCCCCTGTCCATCAGGGAAGCCCTGCGGTAGCAAGGTCCGAAGGTCTCCTCCTCCTCCTCCTCCTCGCACCCTTCTGATATGTTGCCTCCCCGTCGCCATCGCGAGCTGCTTTGCCAGGCTCACCGAAGCAACTAACTCCGCACTTCTTTTGCGCCGTTGTTTCACAGTGTGCGTTCTGCGTACCTCCGCCAGGCAGTTCATCAGAACGTCGTTTCTGGATGCGCTGGTGGCGATATGCGGTGCGCTAGGGATTGCATTGGCACTGCGTAAGAAACCAGCAAGCAACCACGCGCACAACAAACCAACGACATTGCCAACCGAAGAAACAACACCATGCACAGCTATACGTAGAGAGTTGCGCTTCGTTCGTGGTTCCAGGGCCACGGCCCCTTGTACATTTCATTGCATTGTCGCTTCTGGGTCGGGCGCGCGCCAAGGCGGTCGCAATCGGGGGGCGGAGGTACGGAGAGGAGAGCCAGAGCAGGAAGGCTATAAAAGGATAAGGAAGGAGGGCGGTAAGGATATGATGATGGTGGCCAGTGCAACACATGAGCATCATGTCGGTGGGGCTGGGCACCCAGCTTGCCCCTGCATGCCCGCGCGTGTCCGTGCATGTCGTTGCGTGTCGCTGCGTGTCCGCCGATGTCTGTCGTTGTCGTCGCATGTCCCCAGTTGTCTGCTCGTGTCACTGCGCGTCGCTGCATGTCCGCTGATGTCGCCGCGTGTCTCTACGTGTCTGCACGTGTCCGTGCATGCTGCTGCGCGTCCGCCGATGTCCGCCGATGTCTTCGCATGTCTCTACTTGTCTGCGCGCGGTCCTGCATGTCGCTGCTCGTCGCTACATGTCCGCCGATGTCTGTCTATGTCTTCGCTTGTCTCTAGTTGTCTGCCTTTGTCCGCGCATGTCGCTGCATGTCCGCCGATGTCCGTCGATGTCTTCGCATGTCCCTGGAAGTCGCTGCATGTCGCTGCATGTCGCTGTATGTCGCTGTATGTCGCTGTATGTCGCTAGTTGTCTGCAGGTGTCCGTACATGTCGCTGCATGTCCGTCGATGTCTGCCGATGTCTTCGCATGTCTTGAGTTGTCGCAGTTTGTCTCTGCATGTCGCTGCATGTCCGCCGATGTACGTCGATGCCTTCACATGTCTCTAGTTGGCTGCTGGTGCCCGTGCATGTCGTGCAGGGCGTCGCACGGTATTCGCATGTTTCTAGTTGGTTGTGCGTCTGTTCGTGGCGCTGCGTGTCCGCCGACAGTTGTCGATATTCGTGCGTGTTTCTAGGCGGAATGCTGTGCCTATGCCTATGGAGCTTGCTGCATGCCCACCGATGGATTCGCTAGTCCATAGTTGCATGTCCACGGTTCGGAGCCTGAAGCCGAAGGCGGCTAATGATGATGATGATGAGGATGATGATGGTGATGATGATGATGATGGTGATGATGCTGATGATGATGTTGATGCTGATGGGGATGATGATGAGGATGATGATGATAATGATGATTATGATAATGATGATGACGGTGATGATGATGCTGATGATGATGATGATGAGGAAGATGAGGAGGATGATGATGATGACGACGATCTTGGTGGTGGCGATGTTGATTAGGATGGTTGCAAGGAGGGGGATTGGGCTGATGAGGGGAGGCGGGGGAGGAGGAGGAGGAGGATGAGGAAGATAAGGAGAAGGAGGAGGCGGAGGATGAACAGGAAGGCGGTGCGGGGAGGGGGGAGAGGAGGCAGTTCACGGG
>CAUYUJ010014441.1:159931-169931 GCA_963575745.1 Prorocentrum cordatum | reverse complement strand
CCCTAACCCCTAACCCTAACACTCGCCCTCAACCCGAAACCCTACACTCCTAATCCTAATCCGAATCCTACACCCTAATCCTGAGCCCTAGCCCCAACCCTAAACCCTAACCCCTAGCCCTGACCCTCACCCTCACCCCAGCCCCTGCCCAAACTCTAGCCCCTCACCCAACCCTAACCCCTACCCCAACCTCTAACCCTAACCCCGAACCGCTCGTCACTCGTTCGTCCTAGCTCGCCTCGCGCGCAGGCTGTTGGACGCCGAGGCTGCCAGGAACGTGAATCGAAATTCTTTCGCGCGTTGGCGAGCGTCATCGTCGTCGCCGTCTTCGTCGCCGTCTTGGCCGGCGCCGTCGCCTCCTCGCGGTTTTTTTTTCTGCGGCAGCTCAGTCGGCCGGCCCTGCGGACTGCGCGCTCCTGGGCGCCCCCCAGCGAGCGGCGGTGTACAAGAAATCCCTAACGATCGGGTCGGGTCGGGCGGGCGGACCCTGACGGGCGGGTCGGGTCGGGCGGGCGGGACATTAAAGTGTGGGGCATGCACGAGCGAGCACGCTTGCACCCAAACGGGCGGGTCGGGTCGAGCGGGCGGACCCTAACAGGCGGATCGGGTCGGGCGGACCCTAGCGGGCGGATCGGATCGGGCGGGCGGGATGTGCAAGCGCGGGGCAAACACGAGCGAGCACGCGTGAACCGTTACGAGCGGGTCGGGTCGAGCAGGCAGGCGGACCCTAACGGGCGGGTCGGGTCGGGCGGCAGCGCCTGGGAAGCGACAGCGACAGAAACGATAAGGGCACGAAGACAAAACGAACATGAAAAACATTGTTTTGGGCCAAGCTCTGTAGCAGAGGGCAGGGTAGGGAATCAGCTCACGTAGCTGGCTCTTCGTCGCCGTCGTACCGAGTCGTACCAGCGGATCTTGCCCTAACAATGAAAACTGTGCTGGGCGGGGGGTGCCGCTGCCAACCTGGAGTTTTCAGAGTTAGGGCGGGCGTGTTCTCTGGCTGCGACTCTTGTCATGACTTCGCTGTTCAGGCAGGGGGCCTGGCCCGGGGCCCCGACAGCCCGGCCCAGGGGGAGCCAAGCGGAGAGGGGGAGGAGGAGGAGGAAGTGGAGGAGGAGGCGGAGGAGGAGGAGGTAGAGGAGTAGGAGTAGCAGTAGGAGCAGGAGTAGGAGTATGAGCAGGAGTATGGGTAGGAGTAGGAGTAGGAGTGGGAATAGAAGGAGTAGGAGCAGGAATAGGAGTATGAGTAGGAGTCAAGTTAGGCAGCTCGAGCGAGACATGCATGGCATGCCCATTCCCACCCGCCCTTCCACAACATAAGAAACAGTGCTGGCACAACCGGGAGCCGAGATCACATCGGCGAGCTGGTTTGGCACAGCTGATGCGGCCGCGACAGCGGTTACCGATGGGAGCTCCCCAACTCGTCTCAAAGGCTGCGCGGGCATTTCAGCACGAGTCGAGGATGCACCAAGAGGACCCAGGAAACTTCAAGAGGGCCCCAGGAAGCCCCAGGATGTTTCAGGACACCCCAGGGCGACGCGCGCGCATGTCGCCCGCGTGGTTTTTTTGCACAGGATTCGCGCCCTGGGTGCATGACAGAGCATCGCGAGTGCACTGCGCGGCGTGATGAGATCGCTGGCTGTTTTGCGAAGTCATGGAAATCGTATGGTTTTCCTATGATCTAAGCAAATGCGCGCGGGCAAGAACTTTGAACCTTTGTGATGAGCAGCCATTCGGGTTTTCAGGTTTTTATGTCGAACTGCTTGCGAACACAGTGTGTTCTTAGAAATTTGACATGAAGGTGCGCGTGTGCATCTTTTTACTTCATCAGCTTCTTCTTCTTATTCTTCTTCTTCTTCTTATTCCTTATTTCTTTCTTTCTTTCTTTCTTTTTTCTTTCTTTATGCAAGGGATTATGGACGTGGACGACAGGACGTCCATATTGAGAATGATAATGACGATTTTTTCCCCACATCCTGAGTGGGGTTCTTGTTTTCCCAGAACATCCTCTCCTTCTCCCTCCCGCCTCCCGCCTCCCATATCAATGCCGTGCCTACCATTCCAACCTCCCATATCCATACCATGCTTCCCACCCCTCCAGGGAGGCCCCGTCTGAGCGAGGAGGGTATCGGAAACCACTACTATTTACATGGTTTCGTGCCCCTCCCACCCTCCAGGGAGGCCCCGCCTGAGCGAGGAGGGCATCGGAAACCCATACTATTTACATGGTTTCGTGCCCCTCCCACCCTCCAGGGAGGCCCCGCCTGAGCGAGGAGGGTATCGGAGACCCATAATATTTACATGGTTTCGCGCCCTTCCCACCTCTCCAGGGAGGCCCAGCCTGAGCGAGGAGGGTATCGGAAACCCATACTATTTACATGGTTTCGTGCCCCTCCCACCCCTACAGGGAGGCCCCGCCTGAGCGAGGAGGGTATCGGAAACCTATGCTATTTACTTGGTTTCGTGCCCTACCCACCTCTCCAGGGAGGCCCCGCCTGAGCGAGGAGGGTATCGGAAACCCATACTATTTACATGGTTTCGTCCCCTCCCACCCCTCCAGGAAGGCCCCGCCTGAGCAAGGAGGGTATCGGAAACCCATACTATTTACATGGTTTCGTGCCCCTCCCACCCCTCCAGGGAGGCACCGTCTGAGCGAGGAGGGTATCGGAAACCCATACTATTTACATGGTTTCGTGCCCCTCCCTCCCCTCCAAGGAGGCCTCGCCCCCACTTCCGGAGGATGAGGGGGAGGAGGAAGGACGAGGAAAAAGAGACCACCCAGACCAACCTCACGAATCGGACCTTGGACGCCTGGGCGACTCACCCGCCCGCCCGACCCTCCTCCTTCTCATGTTCATACTCCTGGTCATCCTCCCGCTGCTGCTCCTGCTGCGGTTCCTGCTGCTGCTCTTCACCATCATCCATCTTACCCTCTTCCTCCTCCTCCTCCTCCAGGAGGGCATCGGAAAACAATGCAGTTTAAACGGTTTCGTGTCCCCCCTCCACTCCTCCGGAGAGGCCGCGCTTGAACGAGGAGGGTCGCGGAAAGCATTACTCTTTACCAGGTTTCGTATCCCTCCCCCCTTCCAGCGGGGCCCCGCAAGAGCGAGGAGGGTATCAAGAAACCGTACTATTTACAAGGCTTCGTTTCCTGAGTGCCTGTCCTCCCTCCTCCTTTCTTTCGTCTGTCCTTTCATGCGTACTTACTCGTTCGATGAGCTTCTCCTTCGCGTTGATGTTGTCGCACCCCATGTGTCCCACGAAACCGTTAATATCTTTATGTGGGGAATTCCGTTCGCATAATTTTTGCAGGTTGGGATGGGGCGTTCCGGATGGGACCGCTATCGGCCGGGAAGGGGGGGGGAGTACGAGTATATCTTAATAAAGACTAAGGATAGGAATATGAGTAGGAGGAGAAGGGGACGGAGGAGGAGGAGGAGGAGGAGGAGGGGGAGGAGGAGGAGGAGGAGGAGGAGGAGGAGGACGAAGAGGAGGAGGTGGGGAAGCAGCAAGGTTGGGAGGTGGTGTCGTCGGCGTTTTTTCGCTCAGCAGGCTTCCTGGCTTTCTCCTGGGAGGCCTCTAGCATTTTTTTCGTTACACCGAGGACATTTCCTGGTTCGCCTCGTTCGCCTCCGTTTCCATTCCTCGTTGGACCCCAACAAGTGTCCTTGTCCGGGAGAAAAAAGTTTCCTCGTTCGCCTCCAGAACTTTCCTCGTTCGCCTCGGTTTTCTTCTGTTCGCCTGTCGACCAAAACATGCCGCCTCCCAGCCACGCCGACAAAATCGATTTGTTCCGTCGCGGCCATTTTCTCTTCGCTTCTTTGTTCAGGCCGCCGCTTTGCGCCTTTGCTCGTGCTGAATTCTTCGGGTGGCGGGAGCGGGGTGTGCATCGCACCTCCAGCGTCAAGATAGCTACCGCTGCCGCGTTGCGCCGTGCAGCACTTGTCACTCCCCCCGAATGGCGATCAATTTTCAGTGCGCTCTCTGTCGCCGCTCTCAGAAACGTCGCGCGTGCAGAACTTTGCCGAGGTATGCCCAATCCGTTTCACTGGAATCATTTCCTGTCTGTTGAGAATTTGCATGCTGCCGATCGGGATTTCTTGGTGACCAGATGCCTGCTCCTGCCAGCGCTCGAGCTTGCACCGAAGCTCGTAATCTTCTCGCCGGATCTGGCCCAAGTTTTCCCAAGCCTACGAGTCAGTGGGCTATCGCCGAAGTGTTGCGAAACCTCGTTTTCGCTGATACGTTCGGTAACGCTTGCGCGCGAAGATTTCTCTGATGGTTCCCCGACCTGAGCGATAATGTAGCCACGACCTACGGGAAGTGGTCACAGCAATTTTGGATCCTCAGCCTGTCAGTTGCAGCAGTGCAGTTACTAAACTCTCACACGATGCTAGCCGCAGAGGCAGCGTCTTTGGATGTGGGGGCTCTGACCAATTTCTCCACCATTGGTCATCGTGTCCCAAGTGTCTCGAGCTCCGGTCCCGCGTTTCTCATCCTTTTCTTTTTCCCCTATTTCCTTTGAGAGGTTGTGTGTGTATATCCCCGCTCGCTTCTCCCTCAAACCTTGCGCTGCTGCCCCCTCTGTTTTTCACCACGGCCCAATCCTTACGCTCTGCCCACCATGGTTTTCAGCCGCAAAGCGAGGATGAGGCCGAATCTATTCTGCCACAGGTTAGGTCCAGACTGGCCAGGACGAGGCTGGCACGCTCGTGACTATTTCCGTTCTGCTGATGACGCTGCAGGACCCCTTACTTACGCTGCAGAGGGAGGAGGAGGAGGAGGAGGAGGAGGAGGAGGAGGAGGAGGAGGAGGAGGAGGAGAGGAGGAGGAGGGAGGAGGAGAGGGAGGAGAGGAGGAGGAGGAGGAGGAGGAGGGAGGGAGGGAGAGGGAGGGGGGGAGGGAGGGGAGGAGGGAGTGAGGCGGAGGAGGAGGAGGCAGTGTTGGAGAGGGAGGGGGCCGAGGAGGCCGCTGCCTCCAGGCGGCGAGCGGCGCGGCGGTTCTGGCCGTGTCGCCGGGTGCCGCGCAGGCTGGCGCCGCGGCAACGCTGGCGGCCACGCCGGCGGGTGTTCCGGGGCAGAAGTCGGGGGCAACGTTGGAAGGAGAAATGTAGAGGAAGTGACGAGGAGTAACATGAAGAGGAGGAGGAGGAGGAGGAGGAGGAGGAGGAGGAGGAGAATGAGGAGGAGGATGAGGAGGATGAGGATGAAGAGGAGGAGGAAGAAGAAGATGATGATGATGATGATGATGACGACGATGATGATGACGATGATGATGATGATGATGATGATGATGGTTGTGACAATGATGATGATGCTGATGATGATGATGCTGGTGCTTCTGATGATGATCTTGATGTTGATGCTGGTGATGATGCTGCTGGTGATGTTGATGATGATGATGATGATGCTGATGCTGATGCTGATGTTGATGATGCTGCTGATGATGATGACATGATGATGCTGATGATGATGATGATGATGATGTTGATGATGCTGATGCTGTTGCTGTTGATGATGAAGATGATGCTGCTGATTATGATGCTGCTGCTCATTATGATGCTGCTGATGCTGGTGCTGATGATGGTGACGACGATGAATATCATGGTGATGATCATGATGATGATGATGATGATGATGATGATGATGATGATGATGATGATGGTGGTGATGATGATGATGAGGATGATGATGCTGATGATGATGATGCTGATGCCGATGCTGATGCTGATGATGGTGATGATGATGCTGATGATGCTGCTGCCGATGATGATGCTGCTGCTGATGCTGATGCTGATGATGCTGATGATGATGTGGTTGATGCCGATGATGGTGCTGATGCTGATGGTGCTGCTGATGATGATGAGTCTGATTATGATGATGATGGTGATGATGGTGATGATGCTGCTGCTGCTGATGCTGATGCTGATGCTGATGATGATGATGATGATGATGATGATGATGATGATGATGATGATGATGATGATGATGATGATGATGATGATGATGATGATGATGGCGGCGGAGGCGGAGGAGAAGGCGGAGGAGGAGGAGGAGGAGGAGGAGGAGGAGGAGTTTGAGGAGGAGGAGGAGGAGGAGGAGGATGGGGAGGAGCAGGAAGTGGACGAGGAGGGGGAGAATGAGGAGTTGGAGGAGGAGGAGGAGGAGGAGGAGGAGGAGGAGGAGGAGGAGGAGCTTGAGGAGGAGGAGGAACAGGAGGAGGAGGAGGCGGAGTTTGAGGAGGAGGAGGAGGAGGAGGAGGAGGAGGCGGAGGACGGAGGACGCAGGATGAGGGGGAGGAGGAGGAGGAGGCGGAGTTTGAGGAGAAGGAGGCGGAGGACGGAGGACGGAGGACGGAGGATGAGGAGGAGGAGGAGGAGGAGGAGGATGAGGAGGAGGAGGAGGAGGAAGAGGAGGAGGAGGAGGCGGATGAGGAGGAGGAGGAGGAGGAGGACGATGACGATGCTGATGGAGGAGGAGGGCGATGTCAAGACGATGTTGAGAATATTTGTTTGAGGATGCCCCCAGCGAGATGCAACTATTATGCCGTGCTTTTTTCCGGGTCCTCCGTGCTGTCGGGCATTTTTTGAGGATCTCCCTAGCGAACACGCCGTTTTCAACATAAGCGGCAGTAGAACACCTCCGTCGACATTTCATTTTTGTGAGGATGCCTCAGGCGAGACGCAATTTTTCACAGATGCGTGAATTTCGCGGCGATCAGCTTTTCAAGGATGTTTTAGTTAAATGCGATGTCGCGACTATCTCATTGTTGTGAAGATGTCCCAGGCGAAATCGCTATTTTGAGCAATCCGCTAAGCCTGTCCCCTGTGCGATCCGCCACCCTCTATTAGTTAGACGTTCTTAGATATGATGCAGATTCAGCCACCACGTCCAGCTCTCTTCTCGTATCTTGAAAACGGTTCCCGTCATTCGCCAGAGCGCGAACGCAAGCTTTTTTTGAAAACTGATGTTGCAAACGCATCTGCTCTTTTTTGTATGATTTCGGGACTCGGTTTTGAAATCCTTGCGAAACCTACGGTTTTTGACGTAATTCGGAAGCGCGCGTGACGACGCGTGCGCGTGTATTTAGTTTCATATTTTGCAAACGGATTCTCTCGCGACAGCATGCGCGCAAGGGCGTTCGAATGATTTCGACATGCGCGAGCGCGAAGCAAGTTCGGCTTATTTTTATGGACATGTTGAAACACTTTTTTTTTTTTTTTTTTTTTTTTTTTTTTTTTTTTTTTTTTTTTTTTTTATTTATTTTTTTTAAAAAAAAAAACAAAAACAGAGTTTACAGAAACGCGTAAGCTTGTTTTTGAAAACTCGTGCTGCGAAAACTTTTTTTTGGACAGTCGGTTGTGAAATCCCTGCGAAACCTAAGGTATTTGAAGTATTTTGGCATGCGCGCGCGACGACGGGCACGTGTACACTTCGTTTCATCTTTAGGGGATGGTTCTTGCAAACTGATGGTTTTTGATACACGAGTGTGCGCGTGTAGTGTTTATTGCAGAGGATGAGGGGGGGGTCGATACTGACCGGCTTGGGATGGTGTGTATTCACATTTAGGATGGACGATGGGGCAGAATCGTATGTAAATTGCACATCCCCAGCGGGGGCCGATGACCTCGGGGGGGGGGGGACTTCAATTCTCCTTTAGAAAGGAGAATCTATGTGGTGAATTCCATTTTGACTGTCTTGAAGCTGTCCTCTCCACTGCTCGTGCAAACATCCCACCCTCCCACCCTCAACTTGGTCGCAAGACCTCTTGAGACCGTGACGGTAGGTCCCAAATGGCACTTGGCAGCGACAGCGACAGCGACAACGACGACAACGACGACAGCGACGAGGGAGGAAAGAGGACGGCGACGACGCGAACGACGAAGGAGGAAGGACGGCGACGCTGACGACGACAACGACGAGGGAGGAGGGAAGACGACGACGACGACGACAACGACGACGACGAAATAGGAGGGACGACGACGAGACGCCGACGATGGACGACGACGACGACGAGGGAGGAGGAGGAAGGACGACCACGGCGACAACGACGGCGGAAACGACCACGACTCTAAAGAGGACGACGACGACGAACAAGAGGAAAGACAGAGGACGACGTAGGCGACGACGACGACGACGCGGGAGGAGGGAGGACGGCGACGACGACGACGACGACGCAAGAGCGCGCGCGCACGCTTTTGTTGAAAATCCGTGTTGCGAAACGTTGTGCTTTTGTAGGTTTTTTTGGACACGGTGTTGAAATCCTTCCGAAGCCGATGGGTTTTGAAGGATTTCGGCTTACGCGCGCGACGACGCGCGCGTCTGCACCTTGTCCCTTTTTTTGCAGAGGATTCTCGCGACGGCATTCGCGCAAGGGCGTTCGACAGATTTCGACATGCGCGCGCGCGAAGCCCATTTGGTAGCATTTCGTGAAAGTCTTGAAAAACCAATGGTTTTCTTGAGATTTCGCTAGATCTCGCGCGCAAGCTTTTTTAGCGAATCAGTCTTGCGAAACCCCGTGTTTTTGCATTTTTTTTGGAAACTCGATTGCGAGATCCTTCCGACACCGAAGTTTTTTGGAGGATTTCGGCATGCGCGCGCGACGGCGCGCGCGTGTGCACCTCGTCCCATTTGTTGCAAAGGATTTGTGAAATAGTCTTATGTTAGAACAAAAGATGTCCCCGCGTATCGATTTTTTGTGTTATAGATATAAACACGGGAACCTCAGGGGGATCGATACCGCCCCCCCGGGGATAGCGCAAATTCATTTTTAGCATGGACATGTGGTCATAATCATTTATGATTCACATACCCGAAAGGGGGACCGATAACGCTGGGGGGGGTAGAGTCTATTCTCTTTTTAGAAAGGAGAATCTATGCGATGGCGACGGCGGCGACGGGCGGCACCGCCCGCAAAAACCGCCACTCGCCCCGAGCGGCGGCGACGGCGACGGCGGCGACGGCGGCGACGGGCGGCAGCGCCCGCAAAAACCGCCACTTGCCCCGAGCGGCGGCGACGGCGACAGCGACGGCGACGGTGGCGACGAGCGGCACCGCCCGCAAAAACCGCACCTCACCCCGAGATGGTTAAGCCAAGTAAGACCCTCTAAGTTTAAGCACTGTTTGGGGAAAGCGGTGAGGAAACCTCAGGCGAAATGCCCGGCCCGTCCTGCCGACACGTCTGGGGGTACCACAGGGAGGAGTTATTCCCTAAACAATGCTTGCACTTAGCGGCTCGTAGTCCTGAAATAAGAAACTGGGCATGGGGGTCGGTCTGGCGGCTATGTAGTCGCCGTCGCAGCCTTGTCGTCGCCACGTCTTGCCGGTCGTCTGGGCCTGGGGGCCAGTGTGGCGGCTATGTTGTCGCCGTCGACGCCCCGTCGCGCCTCGTCGCCGCTGGTCGTCTGGGCCTGGGGGTCGGTCTGGCGGCTATGGTGTCGCTGTCGCCGCCACCTCGCCGCTTTGCCGCCGTCACAGACATTGCACTACAATGAATGCGCATCACATGGATTGCACCACACAAAGCACACCACGTAGATCGCATCACCATAGAGTGCACCATATGGATTGCACAAGGTATATTGCACAACTTAGGTTACACACCATCGATTGCACCACACATATTACACCATATATACACATATAGGTATATATATACATATATACACACTGCACAGCATTTCTTGCAAACCACATACATTGCATCACATTCATTGCACCACATTGATTGCGCCACATCGACTGCACCACACAGATTGCACAGTGTTGAGTGCACAACATAGGTTGCACAGCGTATACTATACCACGCGCGCGCACACATACCTACATATACATATTCTCGTACTCATATACATATAAACATATACGCAAACACATACATACATTCATACACATACATACATACACACATATACCTATACATACATACATGCATGCATGCATACATGCACACATCTATATACGTATACGTATATGTATATGTAAATGTAGATATATATGTT